>JAWDGP010005584.1:80000-165000 GCA_033675545.1 Elysia crispata
TTCCCCACTTTGCCCACTCAGACCAATTTCACTTCTTAAGTTAGCCCTTAAACGCCGACTACTGTCCATCGACCTGAAACTGGACGCTTTGAAAAGCAATCTAAAATTCAGCTTTTGGTGTACACTGTAAGTGTTGATAGTGTCAAAAAATATAAAATTACCCTGTTAATAAATAGTTCTTTTTATCTTTCCTTTTTTCCCCCTACTCGCCTCGCATTGGTTTATCTCTCACGAAATCTAGACCTAAGGCTCACAGTTAAGGCCTAGACGAAATCTCTTTGTCGTATTCGTATATTTTAATGGGACTCAAATTTTTTTTTTTTAATTGGTTGTTGTTCCAATACTGATTAGAGAAACTTACACGTTTTCTTGTTTCTGAATCTTCATCCAGATGCCATAAAATTGATAATCAATGATCGGTTACCAAATATCTCATGCTGAATAATGTTTTCAGGAACCATAAGCCTAACACACAAAAAAGCTAAATCTGTACCCATGTACAGCAGTTACCACTGCACGTAGTGGCAAATCATAAGCAAGTCAGTGTGCACGACAAACTGATGATAACATCAGTGCATTCTTTTCGTGCACACTGGTGATAACAGTCCATTTTATTGTCTCTATTATATCTATATCTAGATTAATTTCATTTCAAACTGTGATCCTAATGTCAACAAATGATTATTAATTTTAATACAGACTCCTGATTGTCTGCATGGGCGTTACTTCTATCATATTTTTTCTCCTTAGTACAAATCTGTTTTTTTTTTTTAAGAATCACTTTACGATCTGCTCACAGCCCATCCCTCAAACTTTGTAGTGCAAGACTAGCCCAGCCTAGCAATGAATAATAAAGAGGAGAATCTTTCCATGATCCATCGTTGCTTTCTCACCTCACAGTAAATGTAGCAATGATGCAATTATTACGATGTCGATATTTTCCTCCCACACCCATGTCCCCTTCTCTATCTTCTATCCCATCTCTCTCTCTCTCTCTCTCTCTCTCTCTCTCTCTCTCTCTCTCTCTCTCTCTCTCTCCCCCTCCCCCCCCCTCCCCCCGCGCGCATGCCAATCCCATTTTTCGGCCATCTTCTCCCTTAACCTCCCCCTCTTCTTCTGTCCTTGTGTCCTCGACTGCGGTTTCCCTTTAATCCAACACCCCTCCCGCCCCTGTTTTTAAAAACATTTTTTTCCTACAATTTCTAAGAATTTGCTACAACAACAGCAGCAAAAACCATTATCATTCGATTATCTCTATGAACAACAACGGCAATTAAAAAAAAATATCAAAAGATAATAACAGTAATCGTGAAAGACTGCTGAGCAAGGGTACTTATTCCTCTAATAAACATTTCCGTGCTTTTTCAGGATAAGGAAAGCGAAAAATCCATTAAAAAAGAAAAATAAAATGCTGATACAAATACAATATATGAAGGCTTTCGCTGATGCGTGCTCAAATTATGTATTTAAACGCTCTTTGAAATAAATTGATTGGGTTTTCTGCCTTTTTTAAACAATGGAAATAGTAAAGATTTGTCACTTTGTGTATGTGTGAGGAGAGAGAGAGAGAGAGAGAGAGAGAGAGAGAGAGAGAGAGAGAGAGAGAGAGAGAGAGAGAGAGAGAGAGAGAGAGAGAGAGAGAGAGAGAGAGAGAGAGAGAGAGAGAGAGAGGGAGAAAGAAAGAGAGAGAGAGAGAGAGAGAGAGAGAGAGAGAGAGAGAGAGAGAGAGAGAGAGAGAGAGAGAGAGAGAGAGAGAGAGAGAGAGAGAGAGAGAGAGAGAGATGTGGTGAGGGGGGATCGGGGAGAAATAGGTCTGGTTTTATAAGTTGTTTACAACCGTTTATACAACTCATTGAAAGCACGAACCATGGTAACAACATTTTGAGGAGATCAGGAAATTTAGCTTCTACTTGCACCGACTCGATAAGGTGTACTCAAGTCTCTGTCTGATATCTTACAAATTATTATGTTTGAATGGAGTTAAGAGCAAGGCGAGAAGTAATATTTTTGTACTTGTTTTGCTCTCTGACTGCCCACTGTAGCTCCGTTTTTTGCGAAATAATTGTTTGTACTGTTGAATTGAGTCTCTGGGGTTTTAAGTCTATGAGCAGTTTTTTAGTCGAGGATACTGATGGTTTGAACAAAGAACAGAAGTCTTTTCAAGTAGTTGGGAAGGTCAGACGTGGAAAATCTGAAACGAGTATACTAAACTCCTTTTGCGGAAATTTTGTGTTTGTCGTGCTTTTTGTTTCCGGTTCCTTCGTTGCTTATGTTTACATAATTATGTCTGTAATTTCTTTCATTTACATCTGAACCCTGTAAGATATAGATGCCATGTAATCTGATAATGTATTGTGTTGCAGATGAGACAAAGGGATCTAAAGAGTAGATATGGAATTTGATGCATGGAACAAAAAAACGTACATATTTCCTGAAAACAAAACAAAACAGTTTTTTTAACGGCTGTTTCAAATCTTTGCAGTTGTGCAGGAGAGAGAGAGAGAGAGAGAGAGAGAGAGAGAGAGAGAGAGAGAGAGAGAGAGAGAGAGAGAGAGAGAGAGAGAGAGAGAGAGAGAGAGAGAGAGAGAGAGAGAGATATAAAGAGATAGAGAGAGAGAGAGAGAGAGAGAGAGAGAGAGAGAGAGAGAGAGAGAGAGAGAGAGAGAGAGAGAGAGAGAGAGAGAGAGAGAGAGAGAGAGAGAGAGAGAGAGAGAGAGAGATAGCGAGAGAGAGACAGAGAGAGAGAGAGAGAGAGAGAGAGAGAGAGAGAGAGAGAGAGAGAGAGAGAGAGAGAGAGAGTGTATCTTGTATCGAAATTTCAATCTCTTGTTTTCACAATCTCGTGTTAGCGACCATATTGTGAGTTATCAGTCATTAAAGTAGGAAATGAGGCCAGAGCAGCTGAAATTGAGTCTTCTACGTCATAAACTATCAGTAAACTGTCATTACTCGAGGCAACCCCCTGAACTATTACCGGTTTAAATTGCTTCCAGGATGGCCTTTCTTCATCACAGTTTATGGCAAGGGTGCGCACGAGGTCTTTTTTTTTTTTAAAGAACAGCTTGAGTGCACCTTGGTCGAAACTCCAGCTTCGCGAGCGCGTTGCGGAAGTTTCTCAATTTTAGGGTAAAGAACGAGTAGGCGACAATATTCTTTTATAATATACCCTTGACCAGTGTGTATGTGTGTGTGATTTTTTTAAACACCAGCCCAAACAGCCGAAAACAACCTATTGTATAGAGGTATATCGATTCACCCGTGTAAACATTTTAAGCAGAGGGACGACGGCATGTTAAACCTGCCGATCCTTCACCGCCGAATGCTGTGGGGCACAGTTCTAAAGATAGGATATACATTTTCAAATTTTAGTATTTGGTCCAAGTTGATAATTGTATATCCAACTGAATGTATTTTTAAAAATTTTAGTTATGATTATCAGGCTAACATTACATTCATACCTTGGCAATCGAAAGAGATGACAAAGTCTATTCAAGTAGGCGGATCCCATAATCATTTGTGGAAGATTTTGTAGAAAATAATAGGGTAGGCCAACAAATATTCCTGAAACCACATTTAATTAAAAAAAAAGTTCAAGACACATGTATCTGTCCAGGTCTGCATCTTGACGAGAGGATGTAGATAAAGTACATTGATTGGTTCTATTTGTAACTGTGCGTAAAATCTCGTGGTTGTAATTTGTCCGGAAAAAGCCAACATGAGGTTTGCAAATTTTATATAAATTATCTTCAGTCTCATGTCAATTTTTAGATCTAAATAAACGTAGGTGTTTATATGTATGTTTTTCAGAAATGTGATTCCGGAAGCTGACTGCCAATTTTGTCGATGTTTGTTGTTGATTTTATTTTTTCCCCTACTCTCAAGTGTTTATGGGGTAAAGTCATCACATACTGCATATCATCAAAAGGACTATTATTTAGACCACACCCACAGCTGGGAATCTGTTGCACTGGATCTGTCACTCTATTGCTGTATATTATAACAAAAATACACTAAACAGCAGCTTCTTCCATATTTCAGCACGATAAAGTGTTGATGTACTAACGGTTCGAAATTTATTTAGACTTTGTTATCGATGTTACTTGGTGCAGCAGTTTTGATGTTGAAAAATGTCCTCGAGATCGAAGATGCATAATTTTATTTCTTGCATTTCAAAATGGAAGGAGAGAATGAATCAACCAGCAACAATTTGTAGTCAGATCAGGTTGTAATTGAATCCGTAAGGGGAACATGCGACTGTCATGGAAATATTTTTGTCGAATTGAAAACACATCAACAAAACAACGCTTAAGCTCTTAACTAGTCCCGAGAGAGAGAGAGAGTGAGAGAGAGAGTAGGAGGGAGAGAGAGAGAGAGAGAGAGAGAGAGAGAGAGAGAGAGAGAGAGAGAGAGAGAGAGAGAGAGAGAGAGAGAGAGAGAGAGAGAGAGAGAGAGAGAGAGAGAGAGAGAGATGGAGAGATGGCGTTTTTTTTTTTTTTGTTTGTTTTTTTCGTTTGCTAGTGGCTTTGTTTCTCAATGCCCGAAAATGTCTCTTTTTGCAACTGAAAGCCGCACCAATGAAGCACTTAGAGGATGACAAAACAGAAAGTGCCTCCTCCCTGTCATTACCTTTCTATTCCAACTGCATGGTAATCACTACTATCCATGGAAGTTCTTTCTGTGATCGATTGTTTCTCGGCAAGAGTAATATCGAGCACATTAAAAACTATGCCTTTTTAAACGATAATTATTACCAAGCAAACTGAAACGCGTCCTGCCTCGTTCAGTCAGGCAGTGCAAAGCTGCATAGAATGAGGGTGTCCCTAACTCACCTCATTGACAATGACACGGCATGGCCATATAATTGTCTCTTCGGATTCCAGGACGGCTGCATCATAGAAAAGGGAGAGAGAGTGAGGTAGAGGTAGTGCACTACTCCAAAGATATGCTCTTCATTAGCGTACACATAGAATCTGTGATACTAAGAACAAAGCCCACACACCCGCACAATTTATAGCAAACCTAGATCATTAATCGGCGGAGGATCGGTATAAAAATAGGGGGGAGGGGGGGAACCCTCGAAAACTTTGATTTGGGATTTATTGATTTAGATTCAATGATGATAGAGTGCATTTTTTCTTCCCTTCGTTCCTTTTCGTGTGTTGACATTGGTTGTGTGTGTACAAACCACACGAGGACAAAGAGGATTAATAAAAAAAAAAGGGGGGGGGGGGGGGGAGGGGGCGCTCACTCTCGCGTCCCAGGGTGGCCAACCGACATACAGCAACTCACTAGATCTAATAGAATCGGCACAGAGCTATGGCGACAAGCCGTCTTGGATCTCCCACTTTGTTGCTACTTGTACAACCTGCCTGTTCATATTTGCTCACTATCCTTGATACCCGAGCTCGGTCGATCGGGCCAACAGTTTTTATTTTCAATGACCGTCTGGTTTCCTTTTTGTGTCGAGTCTTATTTTTGTAGTCTTCCATCCCGTTTTCAAATTTGCTTTTGGGGATGCTCAAAGTTGGACCCGAAAACCGTGGCTAACACGGTTAAACACACTCCTACTGCAGAATAATACATTTTTGACCTTTGTTTCTTTGAGTTGTTTCTCGGCTAAAGCTTTTTTTATTTTTACATCTAGGGGCCATTACTTTGGACCACTCGATGACAGGTTGTTTTAATTTTTTAAAAATTGAATTGCTTTTTGTTTATTACTTCGTTTCCTGTTAACGTGCTCAGACCTTAGAATTTTCACGTATTAAACAGAAATTTGCCCAAATTTGCTTGCTTTACGGACCTATTTTATTTCTTCGTGTGTGGTGGGGGCAGATCATAAACACAGCATTATTAAGTGGTTGCAGTGGTTTTGATTCCGATTTAACGTGCCTCGTTAAGGTTGATTTAAGAAATCTTAAAGGCGGGACAAAAAGTCCACACTAGATGCACTTTTTGCTTTGCTTCTTCTTTGAAGGCAAGTGGAATTTGTATGTGACAGGGTAGATATGCAAAGCATTTTCTTTGCAATAGGAATATCAGTAGTATATAGTCTGTTTTACTGAAAGTTTCATGCATATTAAGCGTTCTTTGTTTTGTTTCAAATAGGAATTAAGCTTTAAAAGGCAGTTTTCACCCTAAAACGAAACAAAAATAAAACAAAACACGGAAAACTGCACATTTGCCTCTCTGCTCTATTGGTAAACTGGTTAGGGAAGAGCGTTAAAACTTCCTTTAGATGTGGCACTCACTCAGACTATAATATGATTTATCTGGGATCTTGAAGATTAAATTCTCTTTGAAATTTGATTATTATTCAGATATGTCTCCCAACTCCCCCCCCTTTCTTTTTTTTTAAACGCCCTCTTTTCAATAATTGAAGATTTAGATGTAGGCCCGGATCTATTTATTAACTTATTTGCGGTGGACATTTTGTATAAAATTAAAAATCATGATATTAAGGAGCTGCAACGGTGGAAATTATTTTTTTTTAATAATAATAATTATAGCAAATAAGGAAATCTTCAAGATTATCTCTTTCTCCCCTCTAGTTTCAGATTTACAGGGGCCTTCAGATTTCTGCCTCAGTTCAGATCTTTACCTTTCAAGCCTATACTCGACCCTACTTTGATCA
This sequence comes from Elysia crispata, assembly GCA_033675545.1. Lineage (NCBI taxonomy): Eukaryota > Metazoa > Mollusca > Gastropoda > Plakobranchidae > Elysia > Elysia crispata. The sequence goes on from JAWDGP010005584.1 coordinate 86,632, forward strand.
AAGTATTCAGCCCAAAGGGTTGTTCAAATGAAATGATATATTGATACTCAGCCAGAGATAAAAAGCGGCGTTTGTGTAATGGCTTCGTATCTGTCTGTGAATGAAAGGGATAATCAATTCTCTTTGTGTTCATTTTGCGAATTACACGTCCAATGGGTTGTTACTTTCCCCGTTCTGTAGGATGGAGGGCTATAAATAATTTATACTTTTTTCCCCTCTTCTCTTCTTTGACTACACCTATCGACACTGCCATGTTCTAACAAAGGACTCATTCTTTGTTACACAATGACTTTAAAGGGTTCGATGCCATGTTTAACAAAAAGTAAACATGGAAAAACTCCCCTGCAGAGGTGCATGTGAAGTCATACAAGACGATTTCACAGAAAAGGCAAATTGACAAAATATGGTTGACTATAGGTTCAAGTTAAATATTAATTCCCCGCGTTAGTTGGGCTGCTCATATTGATCGATAAACTCTTGGTTTGCAATTATTGCTTCAAGTCGACCGGCATCAATTTATCCGAAGTATGGGAAATCGAATTCAGAAACTCATCTAATCACCGCTGATGCTCTCTCTCTCTCTCTCTCTCTCTCTCTCTCTCTCTCTCTCTCTCTCTCTCTCTCTCTCTCTCTCTCTCTCACACACACACACACACGCGCGCGCGCACTCTCTCTCTCTCTCTCTCTCTCTCTCTCTCACGCGCACACCGATACACACCAGCAATCTTTCTTCTCTCTGTCCCCAACCTGAAACCTAATCCAGATGAGGCAATAAGTATGCTACCCTAGTCGTTGGTGCTCTGGTAATGGCATGTTGAATTCTTGGCTCTGCTCTCCTTGCCTTCTTCTCCCTCCCTCCACTTACTCTCCTACTCTCTCTTTCTCTTTCTTTCCTGCTCTCTCTTTCCTTTTTCTCTCTCTTGTATACAGATATACACATACACATACACATATAAATCATCTTGTTCTTTTCCCTACTATATTAATTAAGCGTGCCAATAAATAACAATCATCGAACCAGATAAAAGCATATAATTAAACGTCACGTTTCCGTTCCCCCAGTCCTGTAATTAATAGGCAGCCTCTGTAAGAACCAACATTTTAAGGTATGGACAACCTATCGCTACAGTGAATTCTATTCTCTAGGCGACAATCACACTCTTTAACGATACGGATCGATCCCAATCTCCTTCTATCGGCCCGGAAATATTTGTGGGTTTTTTTTTTCAAACATTTTACCATTTATGACAATGTATTCTTTTCTTTCTTTCAAGACAGCAATCATCTTGTCTCTCTAAACAGTCACATCTGGCTGAATTAAAAAAAAAAAAATCTCGAAAGAAATTTTGCTGAGGCATGTTTCGAATCTGCCAGTGAGAATCGTCATTGGGTGAAAAAAAACAAACACTTTTAATCAATCCTTTTTCCTGTCATTTGGGAATAGAGTTGTCTTTATAGAAGTCATTTTTCTCTCTCACTTTCCTCATTTCTGGGAACATGAGATTTGAATCGAGTTGAGAATAGCGTCTGTTTTAATCTTGTTTGGATTTACTTAAAACTAAAGTTATTTGTATGGTTTTACAGTAGACTTCTCTGTTTGTGCGTGGCCTATGGAAATGTTTAAAAAAGGCAAAAAAAAAATAAAAAAAAAAAAAAAAAAATTACTGCATCAGTCAATGTGACTCTGTATGGTTAAGGAAGATTTGTTTTTTAATGGACAATTTGTTGTGTTTTTGCTGATTTTTGTATTCTAATCAAATTTCAGTGAACGCTTTGTTGAAATGTTGTTTTTTTTCCACAATGACTATTCATTTTTGTTTGATGGCAAAATGGTTCAAAAGGATTAAGGGAATGCCATATCAAATTTGTTATGGCTTTAAATTACCCACAAAATAATTGACCCTTTCTGATTTTCAGGTCTGTTGAGCGTCATCTTTTCCCAGTAAACCTAAACCGATATTTTTATGCAGGTCCGGGTTTCTGAAAGCAGTTGGTAAAACTTATGGTTAGTAAATGAACGAATATTGTATTTCTTTTAGTACCCATGATATGCAACTCATTTTTCTTCACTATTTTTTTTTTTTAACTTTCAGGCCCAGCTCATTGCTCAGTCCATCGGTCAGGCGTTCCAGGTGGCGTACCTGGAGTTCCTCAAGGCCAATGGCATCGAAGACCCTGGCCTCCTCAAGGAGATGGACTACCAGGATGTGCTCAACCAGCAGGAAATTTACGGCGAGGAGCTCAACCTGTTCGCCAACAAGGACTTCCATAAAGAGGTAGGTGGATTCACTTAAATGGGCTTCACCCTGCCATCTCTTTGAGCATCTCACAAAACAAAACAAAACAAAACAAAACACGTCCGGATTTATATCTTCTCAATTCCCTCATCTTCATATGGTTCTATGCGGGGGAGGAAGGGCGCAGAATTTCTTCTGTATGAGTAAACTTGACGTGATTTAACTTGTAACCTGTCCAGTCGAATGCGGAAGTCAGAGCATGGACTGATTAATATAAACAGCTCTTAAAATGAGTTAAATTTTATATAAGGTCGCACGCTTTGTGAATTATATATATATATATATATATATATATATATATATATATATATATATATATATGTGTGTGTGTGTGTGTGTGTGTACACACCCGTTCTAACTTTTGTATTAGAAACAAATGCAATTAGGTGCATCATAATTGAAAAAAAAAAGACTTGGCTGTAAACTAAACTCTGCCTTACTTAGGACAACCTACATCATCCATGCAGTAGGTCAGTATATCATTTTATAAAGGATTGTGGATTTAAATTGTCCTGTTGCATAACTTCTCTTTGTTTTTTTTTTGTTTTGTTTTTTTTTGGGGGGCGGGGGGAGAGAGAGGAGGATATTGAAAAAAAAAAAAAATCTATTTCATGATTAATTTTCTAGACCCCTATTTTTAGGAGCTTTATCTGGGTTAAAAGAGACAAAAGGGTCCAAAAGCTGAGTATTGGATATTCTTCGAGTTCTTTAGGCGCGGCTTGACTGGCGATGAAATCCAGCATTTTAGGAGAAAAAATAATCGAATCAAGCAAAACCATCAAGCTTGCAGGATTGATGGCTATCAGAAGAGTATGTTCTGTTTTATTGACTTGTAGCATTAGTGGCTCGACAAACGATGCACCGCAAACCGCTGTCTATGGGCTTTGTTGACAGAACAGAACGCAGAAAATGTCTCTAGGGGCCATTTGTTTTTGACAGTGATATCGACACAAGCCCTCTCAATTTCTATACCAAGCTGTTAGGGAAACAAGGGAGGAGGTTCGTATTGATCAGATTATAGTTATGCTGATGCGTATTTTTTGTTGTTATGGTTTTTTTTAATTTTTTTTTTTGTACATAAACTAACTTTCTATGGTCACAATTCGTTCTATCATCACCCCCTTATGTCTAATTATATGCTTTGTTTCTAGGTTCGATAACATATAAGTTGCAATCGAAGCAACACACGACGAGTAAAATAAAGGACGTTTTTTGTGTGTGTTCTTCACTTTTAAAAATCATGTGGTCTGTAGGGTTTTTAAAATATAGTTACCGCTGGTTGTCTGAATTAATCCACATAGCAAACCATGCATTTATCTTGAATTTTATGATGAGAAAAAAAAAAAAGAAGAGAAAAATGAAAGAAAAAAAAAATACCTGAGGTAGCTGTTCATTTTTCAAAGCCAGTCATTCAGCCGATCAATCAATCAATCAATCAATCAATCAATCAATCAGATAATAAACAAATCAATCAATCTGTAAATCAATGTTATCAATTAAATCTGCTGCCAGGCCAGAGAAAATACTAGGCTTATTCATTTTTTTTCACTGGGAAGAAAAGTTAAGCTTAGAATATTGAAGAAAAGATTTTTTTAAAAGTTGTGGTTTGTTTTTAAACTTATTTTCCGCATGCAGTCTGTATTTCAGTTAAAAAAAAGCTAATGTGTAGTTTATCCCTTTTTTAAGGTTGTCTTTCAAATTCAAGACAAGAAGTATATGAAATTTGCTTGTTGATAACGTTTATAGACAGCTTTAGCTAGGGCAAACAACTTCTATCGCCTTACTTTGTTAAAGAACAATCGCGAAGTAGTGAATCAGGGAATAGATTAAAAATGAACATGTGGAATGAACTCATCAGTTCCATCTTTGTTTACTGTTCAGGTGAAAGTGCTTTAAAAATTAATAGCCAGCCTTATTCGACGGATCCAATCTTTATTTGTAACAAAACTAAACGATAAAAGGAACAAGAACTTAATGGAATTTGTTAATGTACTATTCAAAGCCGACATTCAATAATATATAAGCTTACGTTTTTTGACTACCGTAAATTGAGTTAATCGTTAATCTGACTTGAAACACACACACACACACACGCACTCTCTCTCATTTCATCTACCTCTCCCTTTCTTCTCTCTTTCTCTCCATCTACTCCCACCCCCTTCTCTCTTTCTCTCTCTCCTTCCCGTCTACTTTTTTTTAGATTTCGAAACCATGAATGTGTCAATATTAAATTAAATCCTCGAAATTCTAGAGATCAATTCTACGAAGTCTGACAAACTTAAGATTCTTCAAGTCAACTTTTTGCTTTTTATCTTCCCCAAATTAAGATGTTTCGGAGAAAGCAAAAGGAGTTTTCCTGACTTTTGGGATCGATTGCACAGGTTGATTGAATTGTGTACGCCTACCTTCATGTTTTATGCAATGTCTTGGCATCTGCTCCAGAGGATGGTCAGATTCCTCCCTTTTTAGGACTTTTTTGTGTTTCTTTTATTATTGTTTAGACGTTCGTATATCTTGTGATAGTAAGAAATATATCGACTTTGTAGCTTTATTTCCCTTTGTACTCTCCGGTTGGTGGTCTTTGCGTTCTAACGCTATCCCTTTCTTCATATTAGAGCACCTCATATATTGTCCAGGCTTATTTTCTATTTAAAGAGTCCTGAGAATACTCGTTATGGTGGATTTAGCTAGTAAAACCTACCAGACTCCTTGCTTTCTTTAGTCTCTGACAGTAACACGCTTCTCCTGTGACAATCCTTCTTCCCTTTCCCTACAAATCCAATTCTTATTACTGTTATTTGTGTCGGGCGCCCAGCACCCTCTAATTAGATTCCCCGCCACTGCCTGTAGAGCAGCATTTTCAACGTCTGACATGCGCAATCGAATTTCGAAGCTCCTGGTCGATGCATTTCCCTGTAAGGCATAATTATAATCTTTTCTTTTCTTTTTTTTTTTTTTTTAAAAGCACCACAGAATTTTAATTACTGTTGATTTATTTTTCTTTCTTTTTCTTTCTTTTTTTTTTTTTCGTTTGTTGGCATATTATAAAGTAAAAAAGAGCTAAGGCAAATTTTTCCGCCTTACTACTCAGGTTGATCGGTACTACACTTTCATAAGCTCTATAAAGCAATTATTGAAGGGTTTTGAAATTTTCACCTGTGGATTTAAGTTTTTTTTTTTTTTTTTTTAATTTTGGCCCAAGAAAGAGGTGAAATAACAATAGGTTGTAAAGCAGTTTTTAAAAGATAAATTTTATTTCGCCCCAAGTAAAATCGATCTAATGGTCTAATGGAAGGAGAAAGTCTCACTTTTTCAGGCAGGACTCATAAAGATCAGCAGCGAGAAACAAATCGAGTGTTCGGGTATATGCCTTTAGGGCGTCGTACATAATTGCTTCTAAACTGCACGGCCTTTCAATCGAGCTTTACTCTGCTCTGTTTGATTGTAGGCAGCATTGCATTTTCTTTTTCCTTTGTAACTAGTCAAACGTTCCCAATAATGACAGCCCGCTCCCATTTCGAAATCGACAGGAATATAATTGATGTCTAATCCCTCTCTGAAACGTTTAACGGTCTGTTTTCTATTTCACGTATTTGCCGTCAATATAAAAACATTGGCGCCTAGTGATCTTAAGCTTAAAACGCCTAGTCGTCTGAAAAACAGCAGCTCATAAATATCGATTCCTGGTTAAATGTGACATTTTAATTCAAAGAACAGTTTTGCTTCCCCACCCTTATAAAGTTTTATTGTTAATCAAAGCATCTCTGCCTTTTTTCTTTTAAAGGCCTAAATCTGCATAAATTCAATCATTAAACTGCGGAAATTGTGAACTTTAACAATTTCTTTTAAGGAGTACCTTCGACAATCAGTTTAGATATTCAAAAAATTTATTTTATCCTGCGCAATAACTAAACCAATTTGGCTCTATTGATCTTTTAAGGGAAAGAAAACTATGCATTTCAAAACTGCTTAAGTATATTAAAATTTATCTTTTTATTATTTTGAATTATTTTGATCCACACAATAACCATAAATATAATAATAATGACATGACTGACGGTCCTCTGTTAGCGGAGTGTCTTTTGAAGCTTACTCCCTTTCCTGACTCGACAATTTTATCCCAAAATTCCACGCACTCTCTTACAATAAATTTCCATCTTTAGCCGGTGTGAGAACCGATGTAACTAAAAGTTGCCGTCAAAGTGCAAGTTAGGTAAAGGGGAGCCATTCCAGAATTAATAAATCAGAACTAGATCTAGGTCTGCTGAGCGAGTCGAGTGGCAGTTGTCTTTGCCGTAGGGTATCTAGATCTAGAGAGAGATCAAGAGCGATTGTAGTTAGGGAGTAAACATCAGGAATGTCTGATGTCGTTCTTACTGGGCAAATAATTGCGCTATACCATTGTACGCAACAAAGCTACTTTTTACGAGAAAAGAATATGTTTATATCGCAACATATATCAGTTTATCAGCTGTTCTTACTAGGCAAATTGCATATTATCCACCATTATGTATGAATAAAGGCGAGAAAAGCACATAATTATGTCGATTGTACAGAGCAAATTATATTATATCCACCATCATCTATGAATAAAGTCGACTTTGAACGAGAAAAGAACATAGCTATGCTGTAGCAAATATTATCAGTTTATCTACTACCTTAAATAGTTCCGGTTTTTCTTTAACACCTCAGAGATTTAGAATGGTTAGTTTCATGCATTGAAATATTGTATCTGATAAGCCGTGTCAACCCTTTCGACGGCCTAGGTTTTTCACTCAAGCAAAAGTTAGAAAGCTCTTGAGTTGTAGCAATATCGATTTTACTCCACGACTTTAGGCCATCGTGAACGATATCTCATGGCATGTTAGAGAGCGCAAGTCGTATAACAAGGCTCAAACTAATGAGATATGTCCAGAAATTTGAAACAAAAATGAAACACATACGCACTTAAAAATATGTAGAGTTTAAAATTTTGAGCAACGTCTGTAGTGTAGCCCCCTGGCCCCAGCAGCTGTACTAGTACATGCCACATTTATCACGTTTAAGTCGTGCTCAAGCACTGAAGACTAGTCGCCACAGACATCTCCATCATCTGAGATGAAGGTGTAATTTTTCTGTCTGAGCACCACTCGATTGTCCCAGTTGTCTGCCCCCAAACAGGAACAAGGGTACATAATGGGAAGCGTTATTTATATATTGTTGTTGTGTTCTGTTTTGAAAACTTGTACTCAGGATTTTTTTCGGTGTCGCTACTTAAAGCGTCGATGATTTGGCCTGATTTACGCAATTATGGCCTGGTACTAGGAGAGAAAAGAATAGTAGGAAGGATGTCCCTTATCTGTTAAGCAGTACATGAAAGAAATGCTTTTACCTTCATTGCACTTAACACGGATAAAAAAGCGACGAATTTTTACAACGAAGTCCTATAGCAAAGTTCCTTTGAGATAAACAAAAAACCACTAGATAGATGGCTGTTTGTATTGACAGCCCCATTTCAACCCGACACATGGACTTTTTGTTTTTAATATTTGTCTCTCCGAGTTGTAGAATTATACAATTTGCTTTGGTTGGTCATGAAAATTACAAAATTCCTGCCTACTTTACGTTGTTTTATACCGCGGTTTTAACTTGAAATTTATTGCTTGTCGTTTATAGTACCGTATGCAAACCTGATTTGATAAGCCAATTCTATTTTTTGCCCCTAATATTTTATTCGAGTTCTTTTTTAGCATTACATTTTTTTCTTCTAAATCATTGTCATTGGTAGTTTCTAGAGGACCGCAGTTTGTGGTAGATCCAAAACAAAATGAATTATCAACCAGTTCTTTAAGCTTGTCAACCACCGGGTGTGATGAACAGAATTTGGGGCCAAAAGCGCAGGAAATAGGAGTAAATCACTTTATGAGAACAAAAATATTTTTTCGCGAATCATAACATCAATATAACGTGACTATTTCTTGCTCCTTCCCCTTCCTTTCCTTTCTGCTCCCAACCACTTTCTTTTTTTCTTTTTTTCTTTTAAGATTTTGATTGATGAAATAATCCATTAAAATGACTTGATTTCACCACCATCGCACCCCTTAGTGTTTAATAATGAGTGCCCTCTGTTCCAGTATAACTTGAGTCAACAATTATACCTGTCTTCACATCCTACTCCCCTGTATATTTTTCCAGGTGATCGTCCCCAAGACCAAGAACGAACCGCTGGGCGTGGTGATAGTAGAGTCGGGCTGGGGCTCCATGGTGCCCACTGTGGTGCTGGCCAACATGCTCCCCACCGGCCCTGCTGCCAGGTGCGGCCAGCTCAACATCGGGGACCAGATCATCTCCATCAATGGCGTCAGTCTGGTCGGCCTGCCACTCTCAGCCTGCCAAACTTACATCAAGGTGGGACTGACAGCACATTACTGAACGCTTTCGAAAATGGAAATAATCAAATTTTAAAATAACAATTACATGAAATAAGAAATCAAGTAAAATAATTGCACTAGGACTTTCTAGATGTTTTTTTTAGAATGCTTTCCAAAAATTTGAAAACCGTGCGTTCAATTATAAAAGGTGGAGCAAAAGCTTAGACTCTCGACCTTTCATCTTTACTTTTTTGGATTAGCATTGTCGATCCTCGGAGTCGCTTCCATAAATAATAGAGGATGCTTTATTTTTGCAGCCGCATAACCTTACACCAAACATCCTTTCTTTAACCGTTTATCAATTTTTTCTTCAACTTACTGATTTCTTCTGTTCTTCTTTTCACCTAACGACACCGTTTTAGTCACCTTGAATTAGAGATCTGTCAGCAGGTGTCATCAGTTTTCAAATTTCTGGTCTCGAAATGGTCATCCTCTATACAGTATTGTAAAAACGCCAACACCATAAAAAAGTAATGAGATGAGAGGGATTTTGCATTTTTAAATACGTATTTAAAAGTCTCACAAAACATTTTCTTTACGTCAGGTATTCATTCTTTTCTTTTCAACTGAATTATTAATAAGAGTTATTATTGCTCTTTATGAAAGAATACAGCAATGTTTCATTAATATCTGAACGCATATTAAGATTTCTGTATTTATAACTATGCTTTTGAGCAGCAGAAAGCTACCGAGAAACCCATTGCTTCTTTCAGGTCACATCCCGGCATGTATATTTCGCTATTGAATATTGAAGGAAGGGGTTTGATTTTTTCCTCGGGTTGGTATAAGGACATCAATCGACTGGATCGCCTACCATAGAAAATCGATGGTCCAGCCCTGAAATCCATATTTGATGTGACCTAGCTAACTTGAGGCAAACATTTTGATTCGCTGATCAGCGTTACAGTTGCTAAATAAACCACTGGCGAATGATCGCTATAATGTTTGCCACGGTAATCCATGGGGAAGTCATGAACCATTGAACTGAGGCACCGCAAAACCGTCAACACGTCAGTTGTTTTTGTTTCACGGTATCGAATCATAGTTACAGGACCTTGGAACAAAATGTGGAACTACTGCAAGGCTTTTTAAAAAACTTTTCCTAAGAGCAATGAATTGTTGACATGTTGCCCTTCTGTTGGAATTTTTTTCTTCTAAACTTGAAGTTGCGCTAGGCCCTTTTTGTAAATAACACAGCTTCTGAAAATAATCTTACTGTGGGTAAAGACACCAGTCTCATCATTGCGCCAAATGCACACCAATGATAAAATTAACGAGGTCGTGTCTTGAGATCTGACGTAATGTGCAATTTGGATCTTTCTAATGCACCTCTGGTCATATTAGGTCAGCGAACTTGATCGCATGGGCTCTTTTAACTTAAATTGTTTTTTCTTATCACAGAAATTCAAGTGGTATAGTTATATCATATATGCCTTTGGAAGCTCTCCATTAAATAACTCCTTTTTGAGCCATTGCTGAATTATACAAATAGCGACGCCGATAGCTTAGACTAGAGTGATTCAAGCCTACCTTAAGTCACTATTCTTGCCTAAACTTGGCAGAAGAAATATATTAAGTAGCCTGAGGCAATTATATATAATGGAAAACAATGCACACTCATTCGATACTAGCAATTGACTCCATTAGTCCCTGATGCATTGTTTAACGTTATATTTTAGATATCTCATGTTCCATCATGTTTCCTGCTTTGTTCAGCTTAGTCTTCCATGAGGATAAAATGATGAATCCCACTGAATTTTCTTTTCTTTTCTTTTCTTTTTTTTTTTAAACTAGTTTATTATTCTTGCTGTATGAATTCTTCTAGGCGGTCTAATCGAAAATGACTATACCAAATTGTCTCGCTCCATCCTTTGTTTAAATTGGCTCAAATGCACACCCCTGAAAAAAAGGAAATTATTAATATGTGATGCTTAGCTTCCTAGCAAGCTATGAAATATGTTGGAGAAAAGGGTTATATTCACTATTGAAAATCACGTTTCATTAACATTTAACTTCCCGCCTTTCTCTCACCCCGTTTTCACGTTTTTCTTGGACATAGTCTCTCTCTCTCTCTCTCTCTCTCTCTCTCTCTCTCTCTCTCTCTCTCTCTCTCTCTCTCTCTCTCTCTCTCTCTCTCTCTCTCTCTTTGTCTTTCTCTCTGTTTTCCGATCAAATTTTAAAACTCCCTCGACAACTAGAAATATTCACATTTGATAGACCAAACAATAAAAGCGTTATTTACTTGCTTTTGATGTATTATAATTAAGCCGTCTTTATTAATGTCAGAAGAAAATGTGTGTTTTCAAATCGGTAACATGCTAACTTTGATTTTGGAACTGGAGCGGTGGTATAAGAAGTGGAGATAAAGTGGAGAAAAGGCGTCGCACTATACCGTTTCAGACTTGTTGCTCTGACGTTTATAAACAGGATGGAGCCAGAATGTACCGCGGATGCTATGGAAAAAGCTTCAAAGGAAAATCGAAACACTTTTTCGGAAATCGATTTTTCGTTCATAACCGGTTTGGAAGCTTCTTTTAAGTCCTAGAGAAGAAACTTGGAGTTGAAGTGCCTGACTGGCGAGTAAAATATAGTGTGAAACTTGTTGAGCTATAATAAATGGATGCACCCGTTCATTAATAACAGTCTGCAGCTAAACTTATGTACTTGTAAATTATAAATGCAATTTGAATTGTGCAGTATGCCATCCCCCCCGCATAGATGCATTCACGATTTTTTCATTAAGTGCTGTAATCTGCTTGCTGCATCACCCCTTCCCCCTTCTTCTTCTTCTTCTTCTTCCCTCTTCTTCCTCCTCCTCCTCCTGCTTCTCTTCTTCTTCTTCTTCTTCTTCTTCTTCTTCTTCTTCTTCTTCTTCTTCTTCTTCTTCTCTCTCTCCTTTCCCAATGTCAATGACAAATTGTCTTGGCCATTGTAACACGTCCTCCTCTTCTCCTCTTTTTACACAACCTAGAACCCAGCAGAGACAAGGGGGAAAATAGATAAATATATTATTTAGAGATATGTAAAATGAACAAATGAAAAAGAATTAGACAGTTTTCTCTTATACTGATGTAGGTGTTAAAACGGTTAACTTCTATCTGGTACAAAGCCGTAAATCCTATGGAATCTCTTGCAAAAAAAAAAAGCTGGAGACGAGATGGAATTGCTAAGTAGCCTTGTTATGGAAGCGTGAGAGTGTAGGCCACGAATCGCCTTTGGCTTTTTCTTCAAAAGAGGACGACTCAAAGAAGTAATACGAACATAGGGGTTACGCAAAGCTGACGCAAAGGCTTGTTTTAGACTTTTCAGCTTTTCTAATCAGACCAGTTTAAATCATATATATTATCTTTTTTTCTGTGCTTCTCTTTCTGTTAAGTTCTTTGTTTCTATGTCATTTGCCTCTCTCTCTCTCTCTCTCTCTCTCTCTCTCTCTCTCTCTCTCTCTCTCTCTCTCTCTCTCTCTCTCTCTCTCTCTCTCTCTCTCTCTCTCTCTCTCTCTCTCTCTCTCTCTCTCTCTCTCTCTCTCTCTCTCTCTCTAAGGTAATACACTTTCTTATCTTTTGAATTCAATTGAGCGTATCAGTCATAAGGACTAAAACCGTTGCAAAAGAAAGTGGCCGTACTTGAAGCGTTTCAAGCTGTCAGTATCCCAACTTATTACCAGTTACAAACATACTTCATTTTTTTAATAGCCCTACCATAACGTATTAAATGTGTCACTGTACCTGTTTTTCTGTCTCCGTTTGTATCTCTCTTCACTTCCCTCCCACTCCACTCCTACGCAGCTTAATTTCCACCTTGGCTCTGTTTCCCTCTGCGCTGACTGTAAATCAATTTGCGCCACATTATGCAACCCCCCCCCCCCCCCCCAAAAAAAAAAAAAAAAAAAAAAAAAAAGCTCTTACCTTGTTCCTTGGAGCTCACCAACCCTGACACCGCTGTTGTTTTTTTATGGCAGTGTTGTATCGATCATGCTGAGCAGACCCGAAGACGCAGCACAAAGAAGACGCCACACCTTTCGATGTCTGATGGCGATAAGCTCTTCCGGCCTGTTGCCAGCAAAGCCTCTTCAGCTCCTCATCAAAGACCTCCTCTGTCTGCTCCTTCCGGTCAAATCTCCAGACTTCGTAACCTCTTGTGTCACTTATTGCCAATGTGACCCCTCGTAGCCGGACACTCTAGCAAAAGAGCCCTGGGCATCTTGATCTTAAAACCGACAGTCGCGACACTCGTATTAGAACTGTAGCGGCTGAAGCAGTTTTGAAATCTCGCCTTTATTCGCTTTAGCGTTATCTGACTTCAAGGAAATAAGAAAATTGCTCATTTTAAAGCGGTATTTTTTTTTTTTACGGGGGGGGGAAGAAGAGGGGTGGAGTATCTGTAAGTGTGAAGATTTTGATGTTGCTGCTCAGTACTTGATATGAAAGAATCTTCTGTGAATCAAATTGTAAAAAGTGTTTAAGTATGTTAAGGAATCATCATTTCGCAACGATCGATTTAGGAGCCTTTTAAAGATTTTTTTTCTTATTAGAAAATTAAAAATTTTAAAATACATAAAAATCTAATATCATTTTCCGGACACATCTTCTTTTACAAAAAAAAAAAAGGACCCCAAGCAAGTCCACTTTCTGAACATATCTTCTTTAAAAAAAAAAAAGCAAAAAAACTGGATCCAAGCAAAAAACAACCCCCCGCAGTTTTCGTTATTTGCTTTCGAAATGAAAGGGACACCTTGCTAGTAATTAATTTTGAGAGTCTCAGAAAGTTTACTACGACGCACTTCAACAAATTTTATTGTGCACATAATTGCTTTGGAAGGCATTGCATTGGCGGGTTCAAAACATTAAACGGCAACACATTTTTTTATGTCACGTAACAGATAATAAATAGGAAACAGAGTTCTAAAAACAAAATCTGAGTCAGTTTTTAATGAAAAGAGATGGTCGACATAATATCACGCATTTAGTTTGTATATTAATTATGAAAAGATTTGAGGAATATAGATGTAAAGATGATATGTGCCCAAAATATATGAGAAAAAATGGTGTTTGTAATCCGCAGAACAAAATATTCTGTCTATTTATGCCTTCTATATACCGTGTTCTCTCCTGTCTCTACTAAAAGTCCTACCTCTGTTTTGTTTTTCCCATCGTTTCACGCCTTGTTTGCCAAAGCCTGAAAGTGAAACATCTGTGAGATAATTCCTGTTTGGTGCTTTTTGGACGGGACAGGCCCAAAATCACTCTATCAATTATTCTGCAACCCATATCGGGCTTGAAATTGTCGTCCGGCCTAATTCATCGTCCCGCCACTGAAGATATTGATCACGAAATTTTGGGCACATGCAATCACTTGCTAAACGATCATCCACACATGCGCCCTTTGGAAAAGGATAAAGAAAATTTCCACCTGCTGAGCATAACGCAAGAATTGGGAAGGGGACAAAGCTTAAGTAGAAGCAATCATTAAATTAAGTGCTTCTAGGTTCTTAATTATTTGTTTCACCCTTTTTCAAAGAGACACCAAAGAGAAAAAAAAATAAAACCCACGACGCTTAATCTGAAGTAATCTTTGTCTGTCTGTCTGTCTATCTCTCTCTCTCTCTCCCCCTCTACCTCCCCCCCCCTTCTCTCTCTCTCCCCCTCCCCTCTACCTCCCCCCTCTCTCTCCACCCCTCTACTTTTCTCTTTCTCCCCCTCCTCCCTCCCTCCCTCCCTCTCTCTCTCTCTCTCTCTCTCTCTCTCTCTCTCTCTCTCTCTCTCTCTCTCTCTCTCTCTCTCTCTCTGTCTCTCCTATCCTTGTCCTGCCAACCCAATCTGTCGCGCATCTAAAGCATTTGTGTTGTTGAGCTATTTATCTTAGTCTTAGCTAACGACACCCAGAAATTTAATCATGTGGACAAGGTTTCCTTCTTGCTTTCAGTAGCCCTGCTCCTTGAGTCTGCCATGTTCAGCAAACTGACAGTTTCCTCCTTCCTCTCACCTTATCTGTCAGTACAAGTATGTTTCCGTCTCTCATTGATTATTATATTGGTGATTGGATGGCTCATTTTTCCTAAGTTCGAAGCACTGTGGTTTTTTTTTTTTTAAGGATATATCATTTCTCAAGTTTTTCTAAGGTTTTCAATTCTTGTATCTTTTTTGTGTTTTATTTTGTTTTATTTTTTTTTTCCTAGGAGGGGGTGTGGAGGAAGGGATATGAACCGTTGCGTCGCAACATACGTCTCTCGATACTTTCACATTCCCAGACGGTTGATGATTGCAATGTTCCCTTGTAATGATAGTGCCTTCACAGTCAATCTGTATTGAACCCTTTTTTTATTTATTTTTTTTTTTGTAATACACTTGTCCGCCAGCTTTAGGTATCTCAGCTTGCCACGCAGAAAAAAGGGGAGAAAGAACGCAATGAGATTGATGGCGAGAAGAAACCGATTTCCTGACTAATGCATCAAAGGATTGGCCGCAAGGCAGAGAGACAGTCTCTTTCTTAGTTCTACAGAACTTGGTGCAATCCTATTATGATCACACAATAGTAGTTGACATAACGCGGGAAAGGATAAGGTAACGGTAGACCCCATAGATGTGCTTTGCTTTTTAAGGAGTTTCAAATGGGAAAAAGTGTAAAAAAAAAAATGATGGGAAGAGAAGATTAGAAATTCACTTCGTTCACACGTTATCAAAAGAAAGGAAGGAAAATACATTTCAGAAGATAAAATGATATTAATTTTGCCAAGCGAAAATCCAAAATTTATAATTAAAAATGAGGATAGAAATTCCCATGCTAACAACGAATGAATTTTATTATAATTTTTTAAGAAGTCTGTTATCGTTCACGTAACTGCAGTCTCAGTGGGAAACCGATATTATGATATTTTTATGTAATTTGATACAATCGATTTTTTTTTTTTAAGTATTTGATGTAAACATAAGGAAAAAAAAAAGACCTTGCGCCCAGCGTTGATGATATGTTGGTTGCCAAAACAATATGGCTTTACACGCGTGCACTGTTCCTGTAGGCATAATCTGAATGGGGAAAAACTTGATGCTCATGTTATAGTGAATAATAAAGTTGAAGATACACTGTGCCTTTCCTAAGCTTCTTTGTTGTGGTGTAAACTGAAACTTTAGGACACACGATGAAATTGTTAACACATTTATCAAAAGACAGACTACACTAAATGCTATCACATTGCTCCGAACTGAAAAATAATTTTAATAACTTTTTATTACCATATTGGCGAGATTGTCGATGGAAAATATGCAAAGAATTCTCAAAATTATAGAAGATACCTTCACTCACTAAACCTTGGTGGAATATTTCTATTTAGCTCCCTTTGTTTTCATTCTTTCTTATCTAAGCACACTAACGTGACCATATCACATTCTTAGCACGTATCTGCTCTACATAGTTTATTCTTTTTTGTGTACAATGTCAGCTTTAGTAAACCGTTACACTGTAAAATTTTAACGAAAGAAAAAAACAACAAAAAGCAAACAAACAAAACAACAAGAACAAAATAACCCAACGTTAGACATATTGAAAAAAGAAAAAAGGAAAGAATTGCCGTGCAATTATTTTTGGGAAGATTCTCTCTTTCTTCCTAAGGTTTTCCCCTGTTTTCACTGATCTCGCGGTGCTATTCATGTTGATGGGCTTCACGTCGGCAGTTCTAATGATTCGGATCTTTTTTTCTTTAATTTATACTGTTATTATATTTTTGGGAATGGAGCAATGATTTCTAATGTTTGAAAGAGTGGCTCATCCAAAATGTGATTAAGCAATGTCATTTTAATGGAAAGAAAGAAAAAAACAAAACAAAAAACAAATAAACAAAAAAAAAACAAAAAACAACAAAACATTGAAATTAGCAATGTCACACTGAATCGTGAGGTGGCCTGCAATTTTCAGACTCAATGACTAGTTTGAATATTGTGATTTCCATATTTTTTGAAAGCCTAACTAATTCCCTGCATAAAAAAGTTTAAATTTTTAGAATATATTAGTATTTGGATGAGATATGACCCAAAACTTAACACAAGGCTGAGGAATGGCAAACTGAGAAAAATATGTTTAAAGTTTGGGAAAGTTTTCATGTACAGTTGCAGTTATATTCACAGAAACACCATAAATCATATTCAAATTTTCTTTTGGGCTTTGACTCTTCTTGACAAGATAGAAAAACGGTTGATATTTCATAAGAAGCTAAAAAGTGGGAAACCTTGAAAAATTGATTTTTTTTTTATGTTTGAAGCCCAATAGCTTAAAGCAGTAACTGCCGACATGCGTCTGAAAATCCCAGGCCACCTCACAATTCATAGTGATTGTCATTCAATAACATTGTTGGATAACCCATGTCCATGAATAACCATGGCAAAATTTATGAGATGCTGTAGATTCGCACACACACACACAAATTTTAAAGATGATTGTTTATTCATAGCAGTATGTCTCCCTTGCTACCGATTTTTGTTGATGTTGGAATCGACATAGCGCATTGTACTTGAACTTATCATTTGTACACATTTCATTCGCGAAGCCGGAAGTCGCAGACAAGTTTACGACACCTAACAGATCTCGTAAAGTAGAAGTTTAAATATTTTGAAACAAGAACTCGCGCTCTAGAGATTTGTGACACCTAAGGCGTAATACCTTTTTATCCTTTTCGCCATTTTTCTTTCGGAAGTCTTCGTGTTTTATTATTAATTTAGAGCACTTCCCAGATTCTCTCTGGGGCCAAGTCTAAAGTGGGAACTGGGATGGTAATCTTTTATTCGGGAACTCACTGAAAGTCAACCAAGGGAAGCAAAGCTCAGCCTCCATTAATTCTGCTCCGTTGAGCTCAATGTCTTCACTTATGGGCATTTTGCGGCCATTCTCATCGGAAATAGCCCTAAACTGATCCCAGGAGTGTCGTCACTCTACTTTCAGATCATAATATTACATACCGGTATGTCGCTTTGAAACAAATTGGAAAAGAAATGGAAAAAAAAAGAGGGGGGGCGCGCGAGAGAAAAAGAAATAATTAAAGCGAAGGGGGAAAACCTTAGTAAACATTTACCCTAAATAGACCCTTTGGTCACGTCACCTATAGACGCTTCATCACGAAAAGCTGGAAGACATATCCTAATGAAGATATAATGATAAGTCGCCTTTCTTGGTGATCGATAGTAAACTGTGTTCTACTTCTTTCTTACTGAAATTGATGAGAAGTTACTGATAAACTTCAAACAGTTTAATTAAGAGAGATTGGATTCCTTCAGTACAAAAGGAACAGCTAGCTGTTAGAAAATAAGGATAATTATATCTATAGCCACCAAACTATCCATTGTCTTATTTTTGGTTGCCATAAAGCAACAAAAATCTAGTACAGGGAGCCTATAAATATCTTCATTTTCGACCGAGATCCGCGAGCAGCCTAACAAACTCCAAGCGCGCAGAAAAATTAATTTGCACAACAAAATCAATTATGTTTATGCAATATTTAACCACGTGGGAGAAAACTAGGCTTAATACGAAAAAAAAACCCAGCCTAGCTAATTAATTTATGTAAAGATCCCTCAAAATGCGTATTACAAGGCTGTGGTGTTCCGCAAAAAAGTACTTAGAGATACACATTTTGGGATTTACTAGTTGCATATTTATTTGAACCTAAATGATAATAATCGTATAAAAAAAAATCTGTAACTTAAGGATAATGCGAACGTAACTGACTATTCTTGTAAAAAAAAAATATAGGGAATTTATTAAGCTTCAAAGGATGCAGTAAACGCAACAAAACAATTTATTATCGATCCCAATCGATGAATGCCGACGTTTCATAAAAGTTCAAACCGGGGTGCTTCGGATTTGCGTCAACGATATATCGAGCGCCATGCGATGAACGTTGAACGTTATTATTGTCTTAAAGATCAAGCAAGACGATAGTCGAAACATCAAACGGTCTTGGAAATCTATAGCCTTTAATAAAAAAAAAGCGTGCCCTGTGTATACTAGCATATAGAACAGTTATGTTATTATCTTTTGTTCCGAATCAAAATTAATTGGGAAATCCAGTACGGTAGAACGTGTTTTCCTTTCTCTTATTTTGTTTTGCGCTTTGATGGGGAAAGAGAGAGATAGATAGATAGATAGATAGATAGATAGATAGAGAGAGAGAGAGAGAGAGAGAGAGAGAGAGAGATAGATAGAGAGAGAGAGAGAGAGAGAGAGAGAGAGAGAGAGAGAGAGAGAGAGAGAGAGAGAGAGAGAGAGAGAGAGAGAGAGAGAGAGAGAGAGAGAGGGAGAGCGGGCATCTTGTACTCTCTCTCTCTCTCTCTCTCTCACTTTATCCCAGCTTCTCTTCCTTGCCATTCTGGATATTCTCTTGTATTCTCTCTCTCTCTCTATCTCTCTCTCTCTCTCTCTCTCTCTCTCTCTCTCTCTCTCTCTCTCTCTCTCTCTCTCTCTCTCTCTCTCTCTTCCCCTTTTTTCTCCTATCTCACGGAGTGTCTTTAACGCTGTTTGCCTGTCCGCCTTAATTCAGATAGATTTCCATTCTATGCCCTCCGCGAGAATCCAGCCTGCTCACTTTGGCTCTCTCACTCCCTTTAATCACCGACTTGTTGAAGTTGAAGAGACACTGCCGACGCTGGTTGCCTTTAATTTGCTTCCACAGACCCAATTACCTTTGAGGGCACCCAGTTTAGCTCGCTTCCCGCCTGAAAAGCATTCTTCAGACCTTGGATTTCACTAGCACTCTGCCTATCATTTCTCTCTATCTTCAAACTTTAAAAGTAGGGGCCTGCGTTCGTTCTCTCTCTCTCTCTCTCTCTCTCTCTCTCTCTCTCTCTCTCTCTCTCTCTCTCTCTCTCTCTCTCTCTCTCTCTCTCTCTCTCTCTCTCTCTCTCTCTCTCTCTCACACACACACACACACACACACTCACAGACAGATATAATGATAAAATGTTGAAGGTATATATCACCAGCTGTGTCAATCTTCATCCTCATCTTACCCTTAAATCATATTTTGAGCACACATTTTTCTATTCTTATTTCAAAAAGTATGATAGCAAAAAAGACGTACCAAGTATTTTAATAAAAATCTCAAAATATAATTTAATTTTTACGTTGATCTGAGCCTAATTTTTTTTTTTTTTTTTTTGGAAGTATTGATTGTTCTTTGTTACCACCTCTCAAATTATTAGCCCTTATCTTTGATTTTTTTTTTGCAATAAACCTTATGATCACAGTTTTTGGTGATATGAGTGGTTGTGGACTTCTCAAGTTTGGTACTCAGATCATTTTGTCTATCATAATTATAATCATGGCCTCCATTGCTGTGTTCTCTGCATGCAGGCGTCAAGGTCCCAGACTGTTGTGAAGCTGACAGTGGTGCCATGTCCACCTGTTGTAGAAGTTCTTATCAAACGGCCAGATGTGAAGTACCAACTGGGATTCAGCGTGCAGAACGGAGTGGTAAGCCAAAGATATACACCATTTTAATTTGTGACCACCTTAGTTTGACGAGAAACTTTGTTCTACTATTTGATCTATTTTTCAAAATTTGACACTTTTCATTTGGTGTAATCATCAATATATCATGAATTCTTTCTGTGTATCATTTGTGTCATAAATCAATTGTAAGTCCGTGTTTGAATTTCTTAACTCTAGAAATAATGGTGAAGGAAATGTTTTAAGTGTCAATCTTCATGTTTAAATTGTTTGCATTCATAAAGTTTATCATCAACAGGGCTGCTATATTGTTCAACTTTCCCAACTTCTCGTTACAAATGAACTTTTTATTCAATGCTTTTTGTGTTATCATGTCAGATATGCAGCTTGCTCCGAGGTGGAATAGCTGAGAGAGGTGGTGTTCGTGTTGGTCATCGCATCATCGAGATCAACAACCAAAGTGTGGTAGCTGTTCCTCATGAGAAGATTGTCACCCTGCTGGCCAGTTCTGTTGGCGAGGTAATAACTGCAATAGAGATGGATGGCTTAATCTGGGGGGAGGGAGGTGGGGGGTAAATTTCACCTTGAACAACTGTGGATTCATCTCATAGAATGCATTTCTAGAATTTAGATTCTATACTAGAGGAAAATTTAGACTTTATAATATATCTAGACCCCAGGCAAGAAATACACCTAAGAAAGTTTAATTCATCATGTATGAATTGACAATAGCAGATAACCCAGTCTTAGTAATTTTTCTGCTTCAATATCAATCGCCTTGAGTGATATTAAAATACGTAGTTTATCCTAGACACCCTAAAAGAGATCTACCTCTTTAAATTTAGAATTGAACCCAAATAAAAATAAAAAAGTTGTTTCCTACCTTGTAGCAAAAGAACTTGTGGTTTCCAGTTTTGTTTTTACATTGAAAAGGTATCTAAAACTTAAACAGAAACCTACTAGCCAAACTGACAAAGCTGTGTTATCATCATAGGATAATCATAGAAAAAAAGCTCAAAGGAAAAATAAAATCCTCTTCCATCCACAGATTCACATGAAGACAATGCCCACATCTATATTCAGGTTGTTGACTGGTCAAGATGTGCCGCATTACTTATAGCGTATCCCACCTGCTGTAGATCCTTCTGCCCATAAGGATCTTTATTTTGGGTTCTTCCCTTGTTCCAGTATGTGTTTTATTTGAACCATTTGATGCTGAAAGTCAAACGAATAAATCACTTCAAGTTGAAGTGGGAACCAAACTGTTTAATTCAGGAGGCCTCAACAAAATGACCTCTGAGGTAGGGTGAGCCAAAATCTTGTCACTCTCAGTGGTTCCAGTATTAATTTGGAATGAAGATATCAAGCCTTATGCATACTGATCAAAGCTTGACTAGGACTTTTAAACTACTTTTTTGTGACTATTTATACTCTTTACATTTTTCACTTATAACTAAAT
This sequence comes from Elysia crispata, assembly GCA_033675545.1. NCBI lineage: Eukaryota > Metazoa > Mollusca > Gastropoda > Plakobranchidae > Elysia > Elysia crispata. Next base: position 108,228 of record JAWDGP010005584.1, read on the forward strand.
TATTATACAAGGAAACAGTGATATGTTTGTATGATATAACCATTCACAGGGTACTTATATCATTTTTTTTTTTTAATTATAAACAAAACGCAAACATTAAAAGAATTACCCTTATTAGTGGAAAACTTATTTTTGTTACAAAATCATTTCAAATTCTGAAAATTTTTTTCCTTTTTGCCCTATCATAAACCATTATTTTCAGCTTTAGAGAAAAAAAAAAATGAAAATTGCACCACAAAAGTGAATAGAACTGCAGTGTGTTGATGTAAACAATAATGTTTTGAATTTTGGTCATTATTTTGAAACCTCCTTCTTTGGTTTAAGTCGTCATTGAACTCTACAGAAATAGGACCACTTCTTATGTTTTGAAAGATAATAGATGATCCTTTGTCAATTCACCTTGTTATTTTAATTGAGTGCTAAAATGCCCACTCTCTTCACCATACCAGATAAATGGCAGTTTTTGCCCCCAAAAAGATAGTTTATGAAACAAGTAGCAAGTTTAGACTTAATTTATTGTTAAACCCTTTTCTTGAACTCCACCTCTGTTACCTACATTTACTCATATGACCATAAGACCAAAACTCTGATTAGAAACTTAGAAATATGAATTCATGAAAATAATTGTTTTGTATTTTCATACTTAATAGATAACACTAATTATAACATTTTAGTATGGCTGGACAAGTAATATAACGAATTGTATCACTCTTAAATGCTGAGGTTAGTTTTCAAGAGTTGATATTTCTAGATTCAATTCCTGGACCAACTGCTCTGCCTCAAAATAATAGTGAAAATTTTCATTGTCAGATATTGCTAATCAGAATATTACAGGGCAACATAGATCTTTCTTAAACTTGGGCATTCAAGATGTGGTTATTTCATTGTTTATGGCTTTTTAAATCTCTCCCTTTTTCATACTTTTAATATTCTTAATGTGTGTATGTATATATATATATATATATAACATATGTAAGTTGGTGTCAGAGGGAAAAAAACAAGACAAACACAGGGAAACCTCATAATGGAGTGATAGAGCTGATTTTCATTGTAAAAAGGATGCATACATGGTTTATATATTCTTGTGAAAAGTTAATGTCTGCTCTCTATCTCTACACATTCTGTATAGTGTGTATCTTTGTACTCATACTTGACATACACTTTAAATATTTAAATTTGTCTTACATACTGTGCATTTAGAGGACCAATATTTTAATTTTATGAACTTTTCTTAGTAAGAAAAATTCATGTTAATTTACATGGGAAAATGGCAATTAATAGATTTATACTGCCTTAATTCAGTCCAATGACATGTTGCGCTCAGAATGTCTAGTAACATGCGCAAATAACTTTCATGTCAATAGATCAATGACCATTACTCTGATGTTGATTTGCTGGGATAACTTATCTCAATATGCTAATATGCAGCAGCTTGAAGGCTGTACCTGGAATGCTCTTGCTTATTCAATGTGCACAGTAGAAAAATATTAATATGTTTTTATGATTTCTGCAAAAATGATTATTCCAAATAATAATTTTTTTTTGCTCTCTGTGGAAAAACAATCATTTTTTTTTTCGCACTTCTTCAAGGTGTTGGGAAAAGAGTTGAATATTTTGAAATAATAAATGAAATTTTTCTAAATTAAATTTCCTCCATCAGCCATTTGTCTGCTTAAGAAAAATTTAGCTAGGAAAACCAAATGTTTTCAAGAAGCGTTAAAATATCTGATGAAGGATTTTTATTGTTTGTTGGCCAGTAGGGTGAAAGATTTTGCAATACACTGCTTCTTAGTTAAGAAGCATTGGAACAACCAATGCTATAATTAATTTATTTTGATATCCATTTCTCTATGTTCAACTTAAACAGATGACTTTTCTGGTGTAAAAATCGTAATGTAATGATGCTCTTTGTAATGAATGACAGTTGACAGTTCATGACGTAATAGGTGACCTCTAAGATTTGCTAAAGTCATTGTTTGTCATATATAGTATTATAGTATGTGATGGGATTGGCAGTCAAAATGTATGTTTATAGAGCCTTATTACTGTTTTTGTTATGATTTCTTCATGCTACATACTGTATGCAGAGAAAAGACCAAAACCTCATTCATTCCATGTTGTAGAAATGTGACTGATAACTTTCATATGTGAACATTTCAAGTGTGCCATTTAGCTTTTCTCATGTGGGCAGTTGAACATATTGGAACTGATTTTCATGTGTTGTCAAAAAGGTGTATAACTACTTGTGCTGTAAATCAAAAGTTTTTCAGTAAAACTTTCCCATGGCAAAAGCCCAGATTTTGTAATTTTATCTAGTCATTTTCTAAACAGGATAGTTTCTCCACCTGACTTTATGAAACAATTAAGTGTCTTAATTTTTTTTTACTTGTAGTAACACTTTATCACAATTAAGTGGTGATTTCATGATTATTTTGGCTGTGAGTCATTTCGTGTTGTAAAATTTGTGGCAAACTTCATTTCTAAGATATGAATTTAAGGTTCAAGTCAGTAGTCATGAGAGTTCGAAAATGGATGCAGATAACTTTATTCTGAATCATCTTTTACATCTTTCAATATATCCATGTAAGAGCATTTGTTCTATAGTTTGCCATCTTCTTTTATCTTGTCTATGTATGATCGACTTGGAATATCAAATACAATATTATCTGGTATTGTAAAATTAATAAACTTGAGGGATCTTGCCATCAATTTTTAAAACATAACTGTAGCAGCACAGAATGCAGTATATTCCTGCTTATGTCATTCAATTACGCTCAATTATAATTAGCAAAGTCGTCTATAATTGCAAGCACCATGCAGAAAAGTGACTGATTTATTTTTTTTCCTCTTAACTTATATCTATTTTCAACACAGTACATTTTTTTGGAAACTTATATCAAATCTGCACCTAATTTTTATACTTTATTCTCGCATTCAATGATCATGCACCTCCATACCCATTTACAATGATCTGACTTTTTTTATCCGCTTTATCGAAATGATTTTCTTGTGGTCTAGGATTGTGAAGTACAAATTACAAGCTGTTTCATTTTTTAAAAATTTCCTTAGATTCAGAAACCTCAAAACCATCATGACATAGATGTCATCCTGCTTGTATCCAAGAGTGATGTTAGATAGAAAAATTGAAGAACTTTGTTGTCTTTGAACTTCGAAACATTAGGGTCTCTGAATGCTAGTGTTAAGTCTATTATGTGTTTTTTTCTCTCTCAGATAAACATACTTATACTGCCCAACTTGTGCGTTTTGTCCAAAGTTTTACATGTTTCTCAGAGCACATTTTTTGGTGAATGCTGTCAGAATGTCATTATGTTATAACAGGTAAAGTATTCTTATGCCCAGGTATAAATCACATGCATTTTTGATGCTTGACAGTCCTTTCGATACTGATGTATTACTCCACCACAGAAACGGGAATATTGTACAAAATTTAAATTTTAAAACTCAGAAAGGTAATATGGAAATCTCAGCCAATTTTATGGGGTCTGCAAATTTAGTTCTTTCTAACATGACTACGTAAACCAACTCTTATGCAATATTCTTTAAAAATTTTGCCAGTGATCACATGAAACACAAACTTTAGGTGAAGGTGTTTATTTTATTTTTTTATTTAATGTTTACAAGATTATGACAGATTTTGCTGTACTTGTTTATCATCATTTATTTTTTGTACTGCCTGGGATAGAAAGCTCGAGCTTGCAAGACTTTCCTTTACCTCATTTTGGTCTGTATGGAAGAAATGCTGAAAGGGAAAGGGTGATAAATGTGGTTATATTCAGTGCCCTCGGAGTACCCTAAACCCAAGAATGACAGAAATTAAGTAGACATGAATGCTTTTTATTTGTAGGTTAGTTAGTTAGTTAGTTGTTTGTTTGTTTGTTTGTTTTTTTTGCTCAATAGATAAATGGTGTCCCTTGTCTGCAGTTAAGGTAGTGAGTTTTGTAATTTCTAGCATCTTTGATATACTTACTGGTTCATGTGATACTTGTACAATATATCCAATGTACATTCAGTATTGTGCAATATACTCTTAATGGTGTGATTCAGGATCCTTCTATTTATTTTGATTTGTGTCAAATGTATCCATTAGGAATGATTTCCTTTTTAAAAGTTTGAAGCTTATAATTCCCTGAGCATGGGCTCAGCCTGGCAGTTATATTTCATCAGCATCAATTTGCAAAAGAGTATAATACTATGTCAAATTTAGTTGGTTTTTTTTTTTTTTAAAAAGGAAGAAGAACATGCCTATAACGGTACTAAAACAACACAAGAGGAATAAAAAAGAACAAGATAAAAAATTAACATAGCAAAGGATCTACTGATGCATACAAATTTAGTTCTGGTTATAGTTAGATGGGGCAAGTCTCTGTCTGTTTGTCTCTCTCTCTCTCTCTTTGTCTCTCTCTCTCTCTCTCTCTCTCTCTCTCTCTCTCTCTCTCTCTCTCTCTCTCTCTCTCCCCCCTCTCTCTCCCTTTCTCACACACTCTTTATAATATACTTTTACTTTTTGTGTTCTTTTAAGGCTTTGGTCAATGGCGAGACTATGTTTTTTACCTTATTACCACCAGTTACTATATCTCTCACAATTGTAATGCTTTATTACCTTTATAACTTAGTCCCAGCTGCTCCACAAAGGCAGACCTTGAGCTGTCTCAATGTGTATGATTTACTCTTTTATCAGTACCTCATTGGCACTGATTTCAGCACCAAGGCTTTCTCATTTATTTTGTATCTTGCAATGTCTAACAGGATGTGGAACAATTTTAAATGGCTGAGCTGTAAATCTGTTTTTTGACAGCTTAAAGCTTCAAGCTTGTACAAAATATTAAAATATGGAGTGCAAAGTTAATAAGGTAAATGCAAATGATCTGAACTGTCTATGTTGGCTGTATCATTCAAAGTAGTTGTAAGCATGCCTTTTTGTGGTCTGTGTTAAAAGCCTCCATAGTTCGAATTTCACTATTCACCTTTATTTTGGGGCTCTAAGGTTAAGGTCAATATCTCAATATCTGTCATTACTCTTGGGACTATCAGTATGTGTGTTTTAATAAATGTAGAACTCTAGTTTTACCACCACTGTATTAATATATGAGCGTATTATGTTTTCATTCCATTGCCTTGTACATTAAAACAATGGGCTTTTCTATCTTAATCTTTAAAATTGAGACTAGGGTTTTAAAAGATTTTGATGCTGCGTAAAAATGCGTACATTTTAAATGTGTTGAGAGAAACATGGCTAAAGGTATATAAGTGATAGGACAGCTGTTTGTAGAGTGTATATGTGTGCTTCAGGTAATTTTTCTCTGTCTTCTGTGGTTTGTCTTTGGAAGTGTTCAAATTTGATGAAGGGAAATAAAGGTCCCCAGATTCCAAAAGCTCTTGTCTTTTCAATTTCATACATGTTTAAATTCCTCTGTCTCCATACATTTTTCATATGCTTTATTTGTATTAAACTATTCCATAGCTGCAATTCATGTGATTTCAGTTTGGTGTCACATGCATTTAGTTTCCCAAATAATTATGCATTTTTAGCATGAAAAAACTCAAAAAGACAAAGTTTCAGTCTGAAAAGAACTATTGTCTATGGGGCAAAATTAGATTTCTCTTATTGCTTTCTATCTATGTTATAAAATAAGCATGTTAATTGGTTTCAAGAAAAACGTTCATGGATTACAACATGATGAAAAACCTTGGTTGAGAGCTGACTATCCATTCTGTGTCTTAGACAAAGCTTTGTAATGTAAACCAATTGCTTGAAAATGCCAAAGAATATTTAAGCTCTTGCAATGGCTTTTGACTTTGGTATTTACAACCATCACAAACAAAGAAAAACAAAAGTTTAACTAATAATTTTGCATAACTTTCTTGGTGGAAATGCTCATCTTCACAGCTAAGTGTGTTTACTGAAGTGCTTATGGAGAAGTAACTCGCTCTGACAGGAATCTGCAAATATATAACGTAAAAGGAAATAGTTAAATGATGCGCTCCTTAAATCTTGTCATATTTTTATATTACAAGGTAGACAACCAGATAATTGAGACTTCTGTATTTTTTTTTAAATAATAAGTGATGTTTAATTCCCTTTTCAGCACTATTGTGAAGAGTAATTTGCATTTCTAATTAAAAAAACAAATAAGCGGCTATATTCATAATACCAGCAAAATCACCATATCATGAACATTTGAAACTGTTAGTATCAAAATAATAATGTTTGTCCATTGCATCTTATTACAGTGTCCTCCAACTGAGCCCAACCTATGAGTCATATAATGCCGATTAAATTAACTGAAAACAAAAGAGTTCTTTTTGAGAGCATTCCTGTCCTCATTAGGGGTTACGTGTTAACTGACTTTTTCTCTTGATCAATTGTAAATAGAAGAGTATCACTTATGACTTGCTTACTCCAAACTATTGCAACGAAACAACCAGACCATCTATTATACATTTCTATCCTTACAAAACCTAATTTGCCATAACTGAGAAAAGTGAGATGTATCATTCAGAAGTGAAGCAGGAAAATTAAGAAAAACATGCTTGAAAAATCAACAACCATACAATTTCGCTTACAAAGTGAAAGAGCTTTTCTGCTTTAACTGAAAAAAAAAATCATAATTATGATAAGAGATTCTGGATGTAGATCACTTTTAAGCTAAAAATTGGTGCTGAACATATAAATGCAAATTACAATTATTGGAGGCAAGAGAAACATGGGTACCATATATTTTTGATAATCTTATTTAAAGTTATACTATTATGCAATATGATTCATCACAAATACTGAACAACTATTGAATCGCCTTTTGCTTCTCTCTGTTTTTATGAGCATTTAAGGAATCAAGCAATGGTCTTCTGCTACCTTGCCAGCGAAATTTTTACAAAAACAAAAATATAATCACAAAAAAAAAAAAAAAAAAACAAAAACAAAAAAAAATAATCTTCAATTTTGGGCCACTTCGAGGCCTTGTTTTTTTTTTAATTTTAACTTTTTTTTTTTTAATAATAAGCCGATACCTGCAGCTTTTGTCACTTTTTAATCTTCTTTTAAATGTGTTCTTTCGTCAATGCTACGAAAGAGATGTGAAGTTGGAGCCTTTCTTTAGTGGGTAATTGACTAGTTCATTGATGGATAATCTTTAAATAATATTTAAAAGTTTAGTTCATCAGGAGCAGTGAGCCCAAATCATATTTTTTTTTCTGTTTTTTTTTTTGTTTTTTGTTTTGTTTTTATTTTTTGTTTCGTTTTTTTTTCTGTTTTATTTTGTAATGTGGAAAAAGAGGAATCGACGGACACAGTGGCTTCCAGCTTGAGGGAGTCAAAGCATGTGTCATATAATTGATATGAAGTAGAGTTGAATTTATCTTCTCAAAGTCAATCCCTCTCTCGCCCTGAGTGATCTAAAGTTGACCTATGATCCCCTGCCGCCAAAGACTTATAATTTACTTGTGTTCTATGGGATTTGGAAGCACAGAAAAACCCACCATAGATAGATGCGAAATCAGACACGGGGATTATCAAGTGAATATTTACTTGGATATATATTTGTAATCGGAAATAAAAAGCCTCAGAGAGATAGATAGACATGTAGTCAGATATTTAGATAGAAGGAGAGGGAGAGATAGATGAAAGGCAATAAAGACAGTTTAAGATAGAACGAACGAAGAGAAGAAAAATTAAGAGAAATGGAGCACATAGAGAAACAAAACAAGAAATTATATTACAAAGAGAAACTGTCTTTGTTTGGAAGAGAGAGAGAGAGAGAGAGAGAGAGAGAGAGAGAGAGAGAGAGAGAGAGAGAGAGAGAGAGAGAGAGAGAGAGAGAGAGAGAGAGAGAGAGAGAGAGAGAAAGATGGGATTGGAGAGGGAGGAGGGTACGAAGAGGGAGAAAAAAATCGACATTATAATAGTTGCAATAATATTTTAATGGCATCATTGCATTTACAATCAGAGAGAAAGAGAGAGAGGGTAAATAAAGAAACTCGACAGCAGTCGTATTACGTACAAAATGAATAATTGGCAGCATAATTTACAAGATTATAACTTCATGTCAAAATGGACACCGGCATAGCTTTCAGAATGGAGATAGATCTACATTAGGGAAAAAAATGAAAAAAATGAAATAGAGGCATTGCTCTTTGTCTCTTTTCAAAAGTTGTCCGGTTTGTGCTAAGCACACGGACAGAAGAGGAAGCCCAGTTTCCAGCTTCGCAAATATGGGAGTTCTATTTTCGACAGCAATATTGGAAAATTCTACTCAACATTCTCAATTGCCCTCTTTGATGAATTGATGTGTCTTACCGCCTTCATTCACACTTCATATCAGCAAATAAGTTGGCCTCACTAGCCGCGGGTGGTTAGCTCATGCTGCCGATAGAATGATGTAGCCTACGTGGCATTTTTGCATTTACCTTTAGCTCTGATAATATCTCTTTCTCTAACCCTCCCTGTTGCCCTTATGTCCGTCTGTCTGACTCTCTCTCTCTCTCTCTCTCTCTCTCTCTCTCTCTCTCTCTCTCTCTCTCTCTCTCTCTCTCTCTCTCTCTCTCTCTCTCTCTCTCTCTCTTTCTCTTTGCTGTACTCGCTACATGTTTTGTAACGATGAGTGGACAAAATTTTAACAATCTATATTGAGTTGAAACTCGACCATTGCTGCGATATCTTTTTCTTCAAACATTTTTTTTTCTAAATAATAATCTCTTTATGTAGACGATTTTTGGCCGCAACAATCCTAGACACTGTGCACGTTTTGCAATTCTAACCAGAGCACTCACACCCACACATAAAAAAAGCTAACCAGACTGCCAAGATTTTGACAACCCTTATTATGCTAAACATTATGTAGTAGCGGGGCCCTCAATCAGAATAATAATAATAATAATAATAATAATAAAAAAGGATGGCTACTATTGTCTCTCTATCGTGTTTTGACCAGGTAAAGTTAGAAAAACAACCAATACTCTGCAAGAATAACTCGAACGACTTGTCCAAACCTTGAAAACACAAGCGTCAGGGTGCCTTGCATGGTGAGAAGGTGGGGATCATATTAAAAAAAAGAGCTTTTGATCAAAAGCAGACTCTTTCTTCTTCCGTGCTTGAAACAGATAATTTTCGATTTAAAAATATTGTTTTTTTCATATACACCCAGTTTTTTTTTTTTTCGAAAATAAAAACAAAACAAAACAAACCAAACAAACTAGAAACATGGCTTTAAATTTATTGTATGAGAAGCAGAATATCCGTGATAATGAAAAAATGATTTGTATCTAAGTCAACATTTAAAACCATTAAAATTTTGTTGAAATAACAGATTCAACAGGCTTTTAGGAAATATGATTTTCAGGCCTCTAGCTCTAGATTTGTATCAAATGGAAATTAAAAAAAAATCATACATACTTTGGCTTATCCTCGAAACTAAGACGATAAGTAATGTCGAATGCTAGAGGAAGCTGGAGGCATGTCTGTTGAACCTCAAGAATTGTCCATGCTCACACCCACCTGCTCAGTCTCAGTGTCTACCGTTACTACAGCCGCCGCGTCTATCTCAGTGACATCCACTAATATTATTATAGCCGCCGGCACTATTTCAGAACCACCCATGCTCACAGCCATCGGCTTCACCTAAATACCACTCATGTTCAGAGCCACATGCTCTTCAGTGTCACTATGGTCAGAGTTATCGGCTCTTCAGTAACTTCACAGCCAATCATAACCAAAGCCACCGTCTCTACTCCAGTGTCAATCATAACCAGAGTCACCAGCTCTGCAGAAAGTCCAGTGTCAATCATAATCTGAGTCACCAGCTCTTCTCCGGTGTTGATTATGTTAAAAGCCACCTGCTCAGCCCCAGTGTAAATCATGATCAGGTTCACCAGCTCTATTTCACTGTCAATCATGATCAGTATTGAAGACCTCAGTCGAATCAACTTTTCTTAATTTTACCACTACTAGCTCCACTGTATATCTTTCACGCTAACAACCTCGAAATCTGCCATTAGATCAATGACCCTCATCGTTTCAAAAGCAGTGATTCATGAGCTCAACAACTAAGCCCTTACCATTACATCCGCCGTGTGGACCGATTATACAAAATAATTTTCATGTTATAGTGGAAATAAACTGCTCATGCCTATTTAAAAGACCATATGGATTTGCAAGTATTGAATTTAAAAAATAATTAAAAAAAAAAAGATTTTAAGGCAGGTGTTTATGAGTCGCAGAAAATTCAGTGAAAAGATCATTCCCGATAATTTACGAACATCCTGAATATCGCATTATGTCATACTGTAACTATATTATATTTGGGAGTTTCGTTAATCTTATCCACTTAATTATGTTTGAACGCCGATTGAATATAAATGAAATAGCCTTTTTTTTATTCCGATTTCAAACATTCTACAGTTTTTAACGATATTCAAGTATTTAGACTGGCTTGTCTTGTTCTCAATTTAAGTTGGGATTATTAGCCATTCTTGCGCATATTCAGACATTTATAGAAATCGCAAGCGTATCTCTTTTATAGACTATGTCGTGAATATCATGTTCTTTGATCCTCTATTCTTCCTCAAATAGCTACAGTTGCCACAAACTGAGATGCTCACTTCTAAACTGAATCGGCCGCAATGATAATTTGATTCGCTGATTCTCATTGAAATAAATACTTTTGACTCAAAATAGGACTATTTTAGCGAAAATTCCTCCCAAAACCAACATCTGTAGCAAGTACAGGCATGTGCCAATTCGATCTAAAAATTACCACCTATTCTATTTCCTTAACGTCTGAGAGAATGTTAGAGGCTCACTTTATTTGCATATCCATGCCTCTATTAATTAAAATCCTTATCATTTGAACATGGTCTTTTGAATTCTAACGGCATTTATTAAAATCTATAAAATTTTATTGAGGGCCTTTTCATTTACTAATTCGACACTTAAAGGTTGTGATCAAGGTTTAAACACCAACCTGAGAGAAGTTCTATGTAAATCTTTCAAATCTAACACTAATAAAATCTCTTTTTAAAGCAGAACAGACTATTAGGTGGATGCTTAAAATCCAAATCAGTCAAAGGTCTAAGTAAGAAGTTTGTGCTCTAAGATATCACAGCATAAAACCTCAAACCCTGATTAATGTCGATGATATGAAATATGACGTTAAGAAATAACATAATGTTACACTGGGGACTTTAAACCCCATCTGTCTCATCTCCGAAAATGACTAGATGCCAGGAATCTAATCACAAAGGCAATAATTCAACAGTCCACGACTACTTTTTCCAGTCTGTAAGTATATAACTCAATGCGGTCGGATTCTGGTGCAACCCATCAAGTTAAACATAGCCAGCATAGATGATTTTCTAATCTCGCTATTGCTCTATAGCCGTCCTGACCTGCTAGTGTCTTATATAGCTTAGCTTTCACATAACCACTCTGAATAAAATGCATTGTTTCCAAAACACATAAAAACGGGAGGACAGGACCGGCTTAATGGCTTCGTGAACTACACTGGGCTGTTAAATAGATGGAGCGGTGATCGCTCGACGTTTACATTCCCTTTTCTCCTTTCATCGGTTAGGTTGAGTTGGGTTCAAACAATTGATTTGCATTCATCCAACAATTACTCATTTATGACTTTTGGCATTGAGACTACCATCCATCACCCATCTGCAGAGAAACAGACATTCAAACATAATGATTATTTATTAATGGATTATGGCACTGAGAGATGTACATATCATTCTATAAGTTAAAATGCTTTCGAATGTATTCGAAAGAGCTATGCAGTTATGATATAAATAATAAGAGAGGAGATAATTAAAAAAATAAGGAAAAAAAATGAGCATCCACTCTTTATGAAGGACTGTTGATAATTTGATTATTTTATTCTTTGATTTGATGAAACTGCTATTCGTTTGAACTGGTTTTGTACGTTGTAAAATCATTGATAGCCACAGACAGCCTCTACAGTGACTTGTGGCTTAGGTGAAGAATAACACTTAGTTCAAAATTTTGGGGGGATTCAAACAAAAAGCAAATAAGTTTGGAAACATAATTTATGTATGTATTGCTCTCTCCATGAAATCAGCCTCAATTGCATAACATGGGGATGTGCTTTTTTTATTTTTCAGCGTTTAGAGAACAGCTGAACTAGTACAATAGAGAGAAAAAGTGGAATATCACTACTGGTTCTTAATCAACTGAGTGCGATAGAGAATCATGCTTTGCCATTTCTGATCCTCTTCAACATTACGTCTGTTGTGAGTTGAAGTGACTTCATAATACATAAGTCTAATTAAAGGCAATGTACTGTAATTTAAAAAAAAAAAATTATGAACTTTACACACACATTTTGTGAGGCGTGAAACATAGATTGTTGGAAACCAATGCATTGATTGGTACGAAAAAAAAGTGACTCAATAAATATTCCCCTCATCATGGTTTAGAATCGATTAATTGAAAATTGTGTGGATTAAAGCAAGTTCCTCGAAAAGTCTAATATTCTCTAAGTTCCTCGAGGAATCTTATATGGAGATAAAGAAATTTGGACAGAAGACGAAGCGTGATGAGCGTAGGAGTACAGATAGTTAGATCGCATGGAAATCTTTTTATTAAGATTAAAGTCGGTAATTTTATACTGCTATTCCACCTGGATTAAGTTAATGAACCATAGTTACGGTAAGAAAGATGCGTTCGTAGAAAATCTGGAATTAGTGCTGTAGAGTGAAAAGAAAGAAAGAAAGAAAGAAATATTATGATAGCATTTTTTTTATTGAAGTTACAAAAATAGTACATGTACTTCAAAAATGAAATCAACTCATTGAAAATTCTTTATTTTTACTATAATTTCACGAAAGTGTTAAATAATCAATACAGTCGTACAAGCCCCGTAAGATTTCTGATGGTAGGAGAAAAAAAAAAACTTAATAAGAAAACTTATGAAAGCTGCAAATTCAGAAGACTTAAGGTCATTTTATCAAGAATAACGTTGCTGTTTTTCACATACACGGAAAACAATTGTTTCAAAATCGAACTTGAAATTGGCCAATCGAATCTCTTAACTTCATTTTATGATATTTTTCTGTCTTATTCATTCATACGTGCCGATAACTAGACGCTTCAACATGATTGCGGAGAAGAGACTCACTTAGTTCTCAAAATTAGATCTAGATCTAGTTTCAGGATCTTGTTGTAAAACAGAAATAATCTTAAAATGTTGGTCCTAACAAAAATTACCAGAAGATTTGTATGATATTTGTCCGTTGAAACGAATCATATTTGGGGGTCTTTTGTTGAAATTTATTGGGATGCGTGCGAATGTGGAAATACTTTGCCCAACTGCTAGATTACTTTCATCATGGATGCTTAGTAACGGTATTTACGTCACGTCGGATCCATGGTTAACAAAAATTTCTTAAAAGGTGTGTTTCGTAAGAAAGAGAATCCTATAGGCCTATCAGGTCTGTATATAAACGATGATTATTATTGCTGTACTTTTCTTAACAACAATTGGCATATCCAGAGCACGAAAATGATACAATAGAAATTAAAATAAAAGCAATAGGAAAGAAGAATTCTCTTAATCTGAATATATAATTTTGAATGCATCGCATATAGGAAAGTATTTTTAAGCCTACAAGGAAATTTCCTAATTTATCTAATTTGCAACCCAGGATATTATTGAACCTCCCTGTGGTTTGTTTGCTCAACAGCTCGTTGGAGCGAAGAGCAAACAACATGACATCGTGTCTGCCTGGTTCAAAGAGTTATTGCCGCAGTTGTTAGCAGGAGAGCCACGGGATTTTCTTATAATTTCTGGTGAGTAAACAGAGGCGTGAGAGACAGATATATAGACACTCATATCAATATTGGGTATCAATCGGGGTGACCCTACTTCTGGTCTTTGACCTAGCATTAGGTTTTTTTTTTTGTGTTCGGAGGTTTGATTTTTTAAATCATATGTTCACAGGCATTCTGCATATTTACACGTACAAAAAGAAGAATAAACAATCTTTTGGTGTAGAATGTTTGTTCAAGCATGAACCATTTTTTTTAAATAATAGGGCTCAGGATATTGCATAGTTAAGTAAATCCAATATTATTATCATGCAACTGGTGTAATTTTCTCACATAAATCTAGTTACTGGTTTAATCTTTCTCAGGGTTCTCTGAAGCTTGACAAATGAGGACAAATGTCCACGTTTGACGGGTGCAATATTTCCGAAAGTTGTCTCAGCCAAGCCAAGCAGTGTTTATGACCATTGGTCTCGGTTTGATCAATTCCAAGGCACAGTCATCCTACAGGAAATGAAGGCATGATTTTCGATCTCTCCCCAGCAACGTATACGCTCAATGGCGTGATCACATTCACTTCATTAACCAATGCATGTAGTCGGCTACATCCTATCACCACCCTCCATTCCCATTCTCCAACGATCGGGTAGCACTTTCGATCAGATTTTTGCCGTCTGAATATTGTGGTATCTTTATGATTTTGTGTGGTCACTTCCTATCCTCTTTCTTTTTATTCATCTATCATTTAATAGTTGCATTGTGTTCAATCTGGCAAAGTTCCTGATCAACTCGGTTTTTTTTCCTTCAGTGTTTCGGCTCCGTCTTTCCATGGATTATTTATATGGTCTTACTTTTTGTAAACCACAAAATAATTCATATTTCATATCTTAGGAAAGGCATACTCGGTTAAATCTTAATGACAGCTTAAAATGTGCAACAGGAGTTGTTGATATATATAAATATACAAATTTAAAATCACTTTTTTTTAGCTTAATTCATGGATATTCATATATCTGTTTTCTTTGTATTCATTTTCCCTCCTTTTAAGATAACAAAGGCGTTCCATTTAAGAATTTCTAACATCCTTCTATATTTCTATAAAAAAAAAGCATGCAGTTCTAAGGTATAGCCAGATTCCCTTAGTAAAAAAGGGTTGAATTTTAAATAGGATGACATTCAGCAGGTAATCACGTTGTAGCTCTAATCGAATTCCAATCTTTTCATTTTGTTTGTTTAAAAGGCGAAACCATATACAAAGGTGAATTAAAAGCTTAACCTTAACATGAAATAGAAGGGAGCCTAGTTTCTCTAGCTCTCAATGATGGTAGTGAACTCAAGTTGTAAACAAGGCGGTGATCAACCGATTTTTTTTTTTATTTTTTCTTCGATTCTGCGCGAACTTGTTTAGGGATTCAAGTTTTCAAGTTCATACATAGACTGTATAGGAAAATGTCAAAAGAACCACCCTTCAACTTCTATTCTCGTAAACCAGTGTGCTACTAAATAATTGACATTTTAAACTGGTAATTTCTAATAGCAGCTTACAAATTAATAATATAGGTAAGAAATTTCTGTTCTTAGTTTTTACAACCAATTGCAAAGTTTCTTTAGTCTTGTTTCAAAATGTGTATATGTGTGTGTGTGTGTGTGACAAACCTAGAAATTAGACACCTCCTGAGCTTCCTCTATGAATTATAAGAATATAAGAGAAGGCCATTCACTTGACACTAATTACTATCAAAGACAATTTTTCTTCAGCTGCAAAGGTCTTCAAATAATAGGTGTTCACAAGCACACATTGATGCCTACAGATTCAGATATTGAAATTTAAAAACGGTTCAAGATAAACTAAGTTCAAAATAGGTTCTTTTCGTTTGTTTGAATTCAGGGTGTTCATAATGATATGCCATGGCACTAACTTCCTGTATTGCAAAACAAAGATTAGGGTTTTTTTTTTTTCCTTAAGGTCAAAACCACACCCAGACTTATCTGCTTTAACATAGTCGCAGTCCACCCTGTCAATATAAACGGCTCGAATAGAAAAAGTTTTTGTTATGCTGAAAAAAATCACGACAGAACGGAGAAAAACCATTAATTTCTTCTTTCTTGAAAAAAAACCAATCTATTATTTATGATTCTGATTTTTTATTTATTTCGAAACTTACACGAAAAACCTGTACGTTTTCTTCTGCAATAAAGATTTCGAAATCAATAAACCGTCTACGATGTTAAGTAGGATCATGGTAAGATTAATTAAAAAGAAAAAATAAAATGAATTTTTATAAGAGTTTTACACTCCTAGCCTCACTCGGGTCCATATCAGCATATGCTGTAGCCGTAATGAGTGTTTAGTTGTTTTTTTTTTAAAATGTCTCTTTCATTTCATATCGGATATGGCTGAGGCATCGTTCGTAGGATAATTATTGTATATTATTCCGAGGATAACCACTGATCTATTAAGAATGTTTTGTATTAAACTGGCATAGGTACTGGATCTACGCATGACCTTTCATTTGATCGTGCAAAAAGAGGTTGTTTTTTTTATCTCTTACAGCATAAAAAGTTAATTAGCTCTGATTTTCGGTCGTAATGATCATGAAATTGAAATATTTGTATAACGTTAAGAATATATATTTTTCTTTTCAGAATCCACGTTTGATGAAAGAATAAACTTTGTTCTCATTAATAATAGTGTGGATTGTTTAGAAAATAATTTGATAAAGAATCAAGATGGAATCTTAAATAAATATGCTTCAGTTTTTTTTCCAATAGGGAATGCGATTTAACAAAGATTCATGCTGCATTCTGCTCCAGTTTTTACTAGCATATCAAGCAAACGGCTTTTCTTGACGTTACATCAGATGTTATTAAAATGTTAGTGTTATTTGCATACATACTAATGCACAACCATGTGTTATCTTCTTATCCATCTAGGTTATAGCTTTGTTTATAGATATTGTGTATGAATTGAACCTTCGTTTATTTCCACAGTGACTGTGAATCCCAAATGGAACCGATTCTCGAAGTGTCCTTATTCCTTGAGCGCTTACACCAAGGAACCTTGACAGATCAAAAGCACTGATATTAGCATTACAGCAGCTGAAAAATGCACGAATTCAAAACATAAAATATGCATGAGAAGCACATTGAAAAAATAAAATTCTATATCAAAGTAACCTACAGACGCCTAATAGATGCTTGGCATAGCTCATGATGTCTAAGAACGTAGCTTAACAACTATTTGTGGAATCAGATTTTAGATCTGGTCTAATCATGCATGTATGACAGAAGTGTGATTCAGGCACCCTTTGTTTTCTGCCAAACTTCCTTTAAATGTCTGCGGGATCTAGTTAGCCTATCAATCTATTTTTCCCCTCAAAGAATTGAAAATCCGAATGATAAAAATTATTCTCCATTGTTATTTGATCGGGCTGTCGACTGAGGTGCTGGGTCAGGGATGACTCTTGAAATCTATTTTTAACAACGAGAAGGAATACAGTATTAAGAGAATAATCTCCTCAAAGGCGACCAATGAAAACCAAACAAAACGAAACAATACTTCAAATCATTTCAGTATTCGTCACGGTTATGTTTTTTTTCATAATTAAGCTAACGTATGAGACATGAAACAAAAATAAAGACATTATAAAGAAGAAAGGACTTTTTTTTAAAATAATAACATTGATTGAAGTTGAGATAATGTGGCCAAAAAGATAATAAAAAAAAATATTAAGGTCGATGGATTGCTTAAGAGATAGTTATCGCTTTGTTGCATTTCAAATCGTCTATGAAACTTGCAAGGCTCTCTTACTCTCCCTAGCCAAGATGATAAACACTACCATTCCTTGTCCTCATAATTATAGTGTCATCTCTGGAGACGTCGACGTGAAACAGCATGCCATTCACCTCTTATACGAATTTTCGTGCTGCACGCTGGTAACTATATCGCAGTCCAGTCCTTAACGTCGCCTAGCCAGTTCCTTTGTTGTTTGCCTCTGGGTCTTTTCCCTTCTGCCCTTCATGATGTTCTTGCATAACGAACTATTGCGTTTTATGTGACCAAAATATTGGAGCTTTGTGGTTTTAATCTTCAGATCAGCTGAAAAATCTGCTAATTCAGTATTTAACCATAAATTTGATTCGTCAAAATATTCGACAACAATTTTTTTTGCAATGAGTCTAACAGTCTTAATAGTGAGTGACACATAAAAGTTTCACTTCATTGAAACGCACTATCTTTACCAAAGTTTGATTGCTTTCCTTTTGTTGATAATAAAAAATCTTTGCATTATATTTTCAGCGTTGAGAAATAATTCAGATGGCATATTCTAAATTTGATATGTTTTTGTTTGGTTAAGGCTTTGGCTTTAAATCAAATAAAAAAAAAAAAACAGCACTTGCTCTTGCTCGCATTTGTTTAAATTTTGTGGGTGCCTACTTTGATGCTAGAAAGGAATGTGTTAGGACATGATTGTGGATTGTAATAATAGTATGACAAACAGGTGCATCTTTTATAGTATCTGGAACAATGAATCTAGTTGATGAAATTCAAACTGACTTCGAAATAACCATACAAAACCGCTTCAATGGCTGATATAATATTTTTATTATAATTCAATATCGAACGTCTCAGCGAATCAGCTTGCGTGATTTTGTAGCGCCACTGTGTCGACCTGTTTATCATTAACATCCTTCCATATTATTACGCAATGAGTCTAGTCTCTGTGTCATTTAAAGCATTATTTTATTCTCCATCTTACAGTCTCCTTGTTTTCACGGGTTAATAGTTACGCTTTAAGTGTTATATACCTATAACAGTTCAATGAGAAATGCTATTCGGCCATGGGCTGTGCATTGCTGGGGTGATAAAGAAATTTCAATACCAAATATAAGTATCAGTTTTCATATTCTTGAACACTCCGGACCAAAAACGCTTCAGAGGAACGATACATGTGTCTGTATGTTTTAATCTTGTATATATATTTTGAAGAAGTTTCAATTTAAGAGTATTCGTAAACATAACTTTTTTTTAAAGCTTTCCCAAAATAGAATGAAATAAAAAAAAAACAAAAACAAAAAAACCCTAAAAAAAAAACAAAAAACAAAACAAAACAAAAAACAAAAACCAAACCAACAGTAATTCTACCTATAGCATTCAACCGTCTATTTTGCCCTCTGAATTGGAACGTTGACCAGCCTATCTTGAAAACATATGGCGACATTCCAGTTTATTTTTTACCCCTTTTCTCTTCGATCCAACCCTCGGGGTCTAGACAGGATCACAGAGACTCTGCGCTGAATAGGCATGGGTGAGCGGCGGTGAAGCAAATATTGCGCGCCAGGCTGTGATTGGAATAGGCCGCTCCTCTCCAGCGTGAGTACTTGCGCGCGTGTGTGGTGGAGAGGCTGAGCCTGCCTCGCGGCACTAGTGCCTGTGATGACAGCGCGATTAGCTCACAACCCTGTCGTTGACGGCTTTCTGGGGGGGCACACAAACTTACACTTTAATTGTTATCTTCAAAGAGCATCGGGTGTTGGCCTGGAGTTTCATTGAGAGCTTATGTGACTGGAATGCTAAAGTGCCAAAGTTTGCGTGCGTGTTTTTATATTTTTTTTCCTTTGTTTTGTAGACGAGCAATTCGTATTCTACCAGGATCACGTGCTCTTTGCAGACTGTTATCAAAGTAATTTTCATTTCGTTTTAAACTGACCAATTCAGATAAACAGAGTAAGCAGCTTTCGTCTCACTTTATCGATTTTGTATGGACACACTTTTAATAAAGCAGGATTGCAGTTTTTTCTTTACCTACATTCACAATATTCAATCTAAAATAAAATGTTAAAAATAGCACAGAAAGAACTTTTCAGCTTATTAAATTTTATTCTTAGTGTTAGCGCAACTTAAAGATATTCGAAAAAACTTGCGTTGTCCTTGAAGCTGTTATACCTGAACGGAGATAATGAAATATGATAAAATTGGGAATGAAAAATTTTTATTTCTCATGTACTAGAAGTTAGATTTAAAAAAAAACGCTCGTTGTAACTCTATCCATTTAGCCGTCTTCACGAAAAAAAATGCCTATTCATAATAATTAAGTAGATCACCAAAAGCCTTCTATTTCTGATCTTAATGTCTATGTTGTACAATTAATTTTCTCGCTATTAGTTTTAAAGGAGGGTTTCACCTCTTCAAAATGGTTCGCCAATTTTTTTTTATAACTTCCGCGCCTATATTCAGCTTGTCTTTATATGAACGTATGTCTGACCGCAGAACGTGTCTTTACTTGCTCGTTTTCGTTTTTTTTTCCTCCTTTGGTCGTATTTGCGCTTCCCCCAGTCCGTGAGTTCAATCCTTGTTCTGATCGCTTCCCTTGTCAATACCTTTCAAGACTACTTTATTTGAGTTCATATTAATTTTTGATCGAAAGCAAACTTGAAAATCGAATCCTCTTTTTTTCTCGTTTCAACAGACTTACAGTTCTCGGACAAAATGGTGCGGTTTCCTCCTAGTCTTTATTATTTTTCTCCCCATCTCATTTACTCGCATATGTTTTTTTTTTTGTTTTTTTTTGCAAAATGTTCATAACAGGTGTATGTATATATATATATATATATATATATATATATATATATATATATATATATATATATTATATAAATTTCGATTGCTTTACCGCAGAACTGTGCATTCGCTTTATAGCAACGGAATTCTTTTAAATCAAACTTTTTGGTTCTTGATTTTATAGCCCAAAACGATTGAATTGTTAACAGACTGATATCATATTTTGCAAGGAGTTGAAAAATAAGTTACAGACAAAAAAGTTATTTACAACGGATTGGAAAGACAATCCCAATCTTCATGAGAAAGAAAAGGAGTATTTTCATCTTTGTCAAGAGAGCAGTCACAATGAACCAAGACTAGACTGGTAAGTTTTCATATTCTTCTCTCAACTTAAATCAACAAAAGGGAGCAAAAGGGGAAAGCTCTGGGGAGTTAGAATAAAGCAAACTCGTTTTCTTGCGCAAATACCAGCAGTCAGTGCTTTTTAAATATATGGAAAAACTGCGACAAAATAACAGACAGATCAAGATAATAAAAGGGGCATTTGCTATAAAACTATGTTATCGAATTTTGCCTTGAAACAATCTTGATTGCTCAGGTCCTCTGGGGAATGTTATTCCTCTCTCAGTGAATATCAGCAGTATTAACAGAACTCGGCTCTAATGACTGGTTCGCGTCTTAAAAATCGGAGTCAGGTGTTGAAGAACTCTGAATATTCGATGAGGGTTTTTTTAAGTGCCCTCTTAAGCTTCTCAGGCTACTCGTCAGAGCATTACTCTGTAAAAATACGAGAACATTGACAATACTTTTTAGTTTGCCTTCGCCTTTTTCGTTTTATTACAGCGATTTTCTTTGATTGTTTTTATCGGAGCACTTCACCATTTGCAAAGTTATATGAGGTGTTGAAAATTTCATCTCAGCCTGAGCGGTAAAAAGTAGTGAATAAAGAAAGAAAAGCATGCTTGAAACAAGTGTAGAAGCAGAGTGATGTTGCTAAATTTTTAACAAAAGCTTTTGTTTTCACTCTTTAGTTTTGATGGTCATACTTATCTCTCTAAATGATCCAGAATGATTTACATGATAATTATATAGATCTATGTTATCATTATCTTAATGATAGAGTTGATTCAAGGAGCTTCAGAACTTCTCTCCCTTTTTTATTGCCAGTACCATGACTCAGGTACCCACACTCTTTCATCTTACCACCGTGTATCTAGCACAGAACACATTCTTAGCACATTTTGTGCGACTTTCATTTCTCTACACTTTCATTCTCTCTGTCATAAATAAATCTGGTAACATTTGTGACCCTTTGATGAAAGGCCCACCCTGAGATTTGAAAGCGTCCTTCATATAAAGATTCGAAACCTGGGCCTTATCTATTCAGCCCGGCCCGGACATATTGATAAAAATGTTTATGTTGAAAAAGGATTGTTTCTCGCTTTGTCGTGAACAGACTTTTCGTAATCAACCGTTTTACATTTTGTGTGTGTATTATTTCGGATAAATAAAAATGAACCGAATGCAAAACATTAAAGTAGCCTAAACTGAAGATCGATATGTAAATAATGACGTTGACTTTCAAATACATTTAGCCCCTAACTATATGAAACCTAGCCGTTAGTATGGAATATACTTGAATATCAGAATAACCCTTTGGACAAATCAAAAGGAGTAAAAGCTTATGGTAACATTAAATTACTTTTAAACAAAATAGAAAAGAACTGTGCAGAAATCAGTATCAGTATAATTTAAGAAAAAATGATGCCTTTTAAAATAAATCGTTGCCTAAAAATGAGTGCGCCTGACAATCAGTTTGAAAAAAAAAATCAAGAGATGGACTCAATGTTTTTGAACAGTAATAAAAAAGAAACTTTTTATATAGGTTCTTATTAATTAAAAATAAATTAAAATCAAAGTCCTTTATTACTTTGAATGAATAAATTCTCCACTATACTTTTAAGGTTAATCATTTATGAATTCAAAAGAGATCATGACATGAGATATCTAGTAAAAAGTAAATGAATGGACACGTGAGAAAATTATGCTAACAAACAAATACAAGTAATTGCTTTCTAAAGGAAGCCTTGAGGTAAAAAAAAATTAGAGCAGGATAAACGAACAGGAAAAAAAGGAGAAAGAGAATGAACTCCTATTGACTCAGACAAATATTAACAACACGTGAAATGAGTTATATTTCTGCACTTCAACTTCAAAGACCTAACGATCATTTTTACAGGCCTGAGCTGATAATTATGAGAAACAACCGGAAGCTGTAAATTTATGAAATTACATGGACAAGAAGACATCCTTTGATGATAAAACCTTGACAAATAAAACCTCCTGAATAAAGAGGAAGTTTGTCCATTACTCGCAGTAACTTTCAATGAAGTGATTATCTGAACATAAGGACACAATCGTGTTGCCCCCCTGAAAGTGTTGAATAATATTCCCTGCCGGAATTACCAGCGGTTCGAATTTCCAAAACCATTTGCAACTCGAGCCCAGAGAGAGAGAGAGAGAGGTGGGGGAGACGCTAGAACCACATCGGTCACTGCTCGCAAGTTGCTCAGTTGGGGAACAGATTTTAATCGAACTGTTTTGCATTCGCAATTTACGCATGACGTAATTTTTTTTTGCTGATTTTATAATAAAAACGGTTCATGACCGGTAATCTTATTTTCTTTTCAATGATTTTTTTAATGAAAGTCACGACATGATATTGTTTTTAGCTCTTTCTTCGCATCACTAGCTATGCATCTTTTTTTTTTTTTTAAAATATACTGACAATACTTTAAGTGCTATCATTGCTGTTCTCCTCCAGGCTTTAATGAAACGTAATTTTAAATACTATCACTTATGTCTGAAATTATTTTACCATGAGCTGCTTCGAAATATTGCTCCTTGAGTGTAAAAAAAGCCTTGTTTCCGCTAAATATGATAATTAGACTTAGTTTAGTTTTGTTATAGATAGGTGGCGAAGTTTGTGGAATTATTTGCTTGAGTAAACTTCATATTAGCTGATTTTATCTCATTTTCACCTGGAGTAATTGTAAATCATTTGCCTCATTTCATGGCGGCCTGTCCAATATTTGAATGCTTTGATGTTTATTATCGCGGGGATATTTTGTTCTTCAACATTTGCAATGAAATTATGGGCGTCTATTCTTTTTATAAATATACATTTAAAAGCGCCTTCATGATTTACAAATCATATACGATTTTACAAAGGAAATAAGATGAAAACAGAGGGAAATTTTTTTTCCGAATTAAATCATTTTATTCGTCATGGACAATTTAAAATTTTCGCCCAGCTGGATCACATCCAATGCTTTATTGGTATTAAAAAAAGAATCCGAAAAAAATATTGTATGGCCAAAAGCCAAAGGTTTATTACACTTCTTTGAAAATGGAGTTCTAAACGAGAATTTTTTTTACCCCATTTTGTCTTCATTTTGATTTACTTTTTTGCAACTTTTATGACGTAACAAGAGAGATATAACAACTGTTACAAACAACCCACAGAAAGGTAGATAATGTATTGCAGATTCTTTTGATTCACGGGTGTATATTCATTTTATTTGAATTAGCTCTAAAAGTCAATGTAACATAACAAAATACAGTCTGTAATTTAAAAAGTGTGAACCCGACTAACTGTACATATAACAAAATAGGAAACAGCAACGCTTGACCGCTTGACCTGCGCCTTCAGCGGGAGGTCAGAACCCTAGAGTGCTGGTCAAATAGGCCGACACCAGCATTAATTCCGACTTGAATGTATTCTTACTAGATTGGGCTTGTCAGTTGGGAAGGCCTGGCTTGCCCTGATAAAAGCCTGGTCTAGATCTCCATGCATGTGGTGCTCAAAGCTCTTCGTCCATTTTCTTTGGCTTAGTCTACACTCATACTTCTACCATGAGAATTAGATTTGGATTTGGATCTGATGGATAAGGGTCCCTCGAAGTACAACGGGCATCAGATTCACAACAGTTAGGACAGCTAAAGTCGAGTTTTAAGAATATTGGAAGTCTCCTAAGTTCTTGCAAAAGTCTTTGAAGAGTGTAACTTTGAGTTGAATACATGAGCCGGCAATGGAAAGCTGCCGCAATTTTTCTCGTCTTGATTTTCATTCACTTAGTGTGACTTTTTTATAACTATGAATAGACCCCACTAACTTTATTCCTTAAACCATTCATTAACTTTCTTTTTTGCCTCTTATAAGTAAGTCGCTGGGTTGGACTAATTAAATACATTTATCGTTTGAAAGCTAAAAAAGCTTAAAGATTCATATTGAAAAAGCTAGAGAACAAAATAAACAATAAACAAAGAAAAAAAACCCAACAAAAACAAAAACAAAACAAAACTTAGAAAAAAAAGTTTTTAAAAGACTTGTGTAAATTTTTCTTCACATGTTCGCCATGAGCATCATTTTTTTAAAGATATACCTAATTTCGACTGATTTTACACTCTGGCTGTGAAGGGTATTATTATCCCTCTATCTAGACGTGTAGAAAATGTCATGAAACAAAGTTAAGAGCTTGAATCAATAGTTTAGCCTCGATAGGCTATCAAGAGATGATGTTTGAGGCACATCAACCGATCAATAACACTGACTTTAGTACCATTGGTCAGTGATACGCAAAGTCTGTACAGAACAGATATGAAGAAAAAGCTGTTAGAAGAAAAACTTATTATGCTCCTTCTTTCTGATCACGCTTCCTTACTGTCTCTTAAACACTTCAAGTTTGTCATCTTTCAACAGCACAGGGGCCCTAATTATATTGAATAAATTGCTGTAAACCAGTGTCGCGTGTTGTGGGCAAAATTCACTTATTACTGTAATTTTTCCAGCGCATCAGAGACAGTAAAGTCTAACCCCTAGTGTTCTCAGTGCCAGTGACATCACACTTTTCTCCCCATTGAAAGAGAAGATCTCATACCCAAAAAATACAGAACTAAAGAGTTCTTATTAATGCTTTTGATCGTTTGACGAAGCACATCAAATCTTACTACTAATGGTGACCGTTGTAAAGTAACAGCAAAAAAAAAAACTAACAAAAACCAACAACTCTGACGAGTATTACTTTCAGCACATCTTTGTTATCGACGATGTCAGTAGGCACAGAGTATTTTATCAGCTAAAGAATAAACAAAATAGGATTTTTGCAAGAGAAAAGAAAAGAAAAGCAATCAGCGACACACGCTAAAATTGCTTATGAAATAACAATTTGAAATTCTCTGTGAGATTTGAAAAAAAAATACTTTAACCGTTGAAATTCCTCTGTCTCCATCGTTTTGTCTTAAGAATTACAGAAAAAACAGTGGAGCTTTGGCGCAGGGGCAAAAAAATTGCGCTGTCAAAAGTATTTGCATACACAGTGCGTGCCATGAGTGTGACTAAAAGCTCAATGGCCAAAGACAGAAGTCTGGAGCAGGAATACATTAGCAGCGAGATCTATGGGAAGTGACAAGGTAACATATTAGGGCACCAAACAGGATAATAAGAGGAATTCATGGAGAAGCCTGCAACGCCTTGTGCTATAACCGATCTAGTGAACATTTTTTCTCATCCAAGGAAATATAATGAGCCTTATTAACATATTGTGTTAAAAGCATTACAATTGTTTGGCTCTCTTTCACAAAGGTATAAACAACGTATATAGGCAAGATTCGTCGTTTCGTTTTGTCGTTTGATATTTTCCGACCACAACACGGTGATCTCAAGCCTTTTTTTTGTATATCAAGAAAGCTTCGTCGGGCAGGTAGAACCGAAGAGACCTTAACTCATCCAACAAGTGGTTAAGGAGATTGAGTCAATGAAGAATTTCCCTGCGGGTATCAGGGCAAAAATTCCAACCTTTAGAGACTTGCGCTCCCTTCATATGCGAAAATAAAAAACAACGAAAAATTACGGAAACAATAAATATGAATTTGCTACTAAAATTTTTGAAGTTTCAATCGATGTAAGTTGAAACTAACTCATCGACTTCTAACGTTTTGAAGCAACTGTTATTCAATTGGAAATTTAATAAACACATTTCTTAAACGCTAGCTTGATTTACAGATCAGGAAAGACACCATCATCAAATCAAGGTTTTTGGAATATATTCAGTACAATAATTACATTTAAAAAGTATGACTATGACTGAAAAAAATGTATTGCTAGAAGACTTAAATTGGCTAGATCTCATGATAAAGGTAAATTCAAGCCAATCGAAAAAAAAAAACCATCAGAAATATAGCGTCCATCTATAACATTTATGTTAGTAACTGTAACAGAAATATGAGCGTTCATGTATAACACTAACTTAGTAACTGTAACAGAAATATGAGCGTTCATGTATAACATTATGTTAGTAACTGTAACAGAAATATGAGCGTTCATTTATAACATTATTTTAGTAACTGTAGCAAAAATATGAGCGTTCATGTACAATATTATCTTAGTAACTGTAACAAATATGAGCGTTCATGTATAATATAGTCTTAGTAACTGTAACAGAAATATGAGCGTTCATGTATAACATTATGTTAGTAACTGTAACAGAAATATGAGCGTTCATGTATAACATATTTTAGTAACTGTAACAGAAATATGAGCGTTCATGTATAACATTATGTTAGTAACTGTAACAGAAATATGAGCGTTCATGTATAACATTATTTTAGTAACTGTAACAGAAATATGAGCGTTCATGTATAACATTATGTTAGTAACTGTATCAGAAATATGAGCGTTCATGTACAATATAGTCTTAGTAACTGTAACAGATATGAGCGTTCATGTATAACATTATGTTAGTAACTGTAACAGAAATATGAGCGTTCATGTATAAGTTATGTTAGTAACTGTAACAGAAATATGAGCGTTCATGTATAAATTATGTTAGTAACTGTAACAGAAATATGAGCGTTCATGTATAAATTATGTTAATAACTGTAACAAATATGAGCGTTCATGTATAACATTATGTTAGTAACTGTATCAGAAATATGAGCGTTCATGTACAATATTATCTTAGTAACTGTAACAGAAATATGAGCGTTCATGTATAGCATTATGTTTGTAACTGTAACAGAAATATGAGCGTTCATGTATAACATATTTTAGTAACTGTAACAGAAATATGAGCGTTCATGTATAACATTATGTTAGTAACTGTAACAGAAATATGAGCGTTCATGTATAAAATTATGTTAGTAACTGTAACAAATATGAGCGTTCATGTATAATATAGTCTTAGTAACTGTAACAGAAATATGAGCGTTCATGTATAACATTATGTTAGTACCTGTATCAGAAATATGAGCTATATGTACAATATTATCTTAGTAACTGTAACAAATATGAGCGTTCATGTATAATATAGTCTTAGTAACTGTAACAGAAATATGAGCTTTCATGTATAACATTATTTTAGAAACTTTTACAGAAATATGAACGTTCATGTATAACATTATTTTAGTAACAGTAACATAAATATGAGGGTTCATGTAAAACATTATTTTAGTAACTGTAACAGAAATATGAGCGTTCATGTAAAACATTATTTAAGTAACACAGTCAAAGCAATGAACTTGATTTTTCACCGATGGACATGGTGAACCAAGATATCTCTTTGAATTCACAGAGGACATCTTTGACCTGAGCAGGGTGAGGGAATGTATGCGAAAAAAAAAGCATTTTCCAAAGATCGGGTTTAGGATTCGAACGCATGACCACCTGAATAGAGAGACAAGTGTCTGACATTACACCACGACGCCACATTTTTATTGATGGTCCTATATCATGTAGCTAGAAGAGTTATAAAAAATGTGCCCACTCATGAGAAGCATTGGAATCTGTGACTCAACAGGCCTTGCCCTATAAAAGCACTAGTCAGTCTAAAAACCTTTTATGATATAATTGCCCCAGTTACACCCGAACATCGCAGGACAGGAAACAGTGATTCTCGGATTGTTAGAACTTTCCATGCGCTCTCCAGGCCAATTTCCCGTTGATATCACGCAGTGGGCCGGTTGTAGACAGAGGGAAAATGGAGCACTAGGATACGGTTGATTAGTTCTGAATTGGTACAGAATCTCCAAACCAACCCCATCGTTATTATTTTGGTTAATGGTGCTTGCTCTTACTCTCTTTCAGTCGATAGACCACACTTCGATCACAACATGACACTGGGACAAGCTTAGGGGATTAAATTAATTTAGAATTACTGCTTCTCTTGAATCTACTTGTAGAACTAGTATCATTCTGTTATCTATTTGTATAAAAAAAACAAAACAAAGAAAAAAAAACAAAAAAAAAAAAAAAGCAAAACAACTTGTCTTGACGTGACACAAATAAGTAAAAAAATGAGAAACAATCCTTAAAGTTCTCTCATGGTAAGGGAAACCTTACACTAGACAATAGTGAAACATTTTATTCTTCCAGGAGATGTTTAATAACATCTGCATTAAGGAAAAAAAGACTAATTAACTCATTGCTTCCATGAAATTTAACGTGGAGAAATAACTTTAGCAACACGGCAGGCGGCGCCATATGGTTTCTTGCAAGTGATAGAAAAAAAAATAATGTTGCCATATCACTCCCACAATATTTAGTTCTTGGTTCTTCACAACCTGTGGTAGACTGTCCCAATTGTCTTGAGAAAAATTAAAGACTCAGGACAATCTTGCTCCTCTTGACAATCTTGCTCTTATTTGACATCACGTGCGGTGTGTAAACGTCGTTACTTGATGCACTTATTCAGAGAGAATGCAGTCTGGTCCCTGTGTTTTTAGATTGCTCACCACATTTCAATCAATTTTTTTTTCCATTTGTCTTTGCTCTCTATTTTTGTAATTATAAGATATCTTTCTATCTGAATAACTAGCAAGAACACAACTGTGTCCATCCGACGAGACAATTATTTTCTCTTTTAAAAGCAGATAGAATGTCTTAGAACTGACTCATACACTTTTTCTCTCTATTAAACCATTTTTCACAATGGGGTTAAATGTTGCTATTGAATTGCTTTAGATTTAAGCACGGCTCTTAATGTACTCCTCTAATACCTTATCGGAAATCAATGATAGGTAGAAGGAACGGAAACTCCCATCTATGGGAGGCCGTCTCGTCATTATTGTTTTTGATCGAACATTTCAAAAGTCTCAATGATAGAAGGCTAAAGGCATTAACTCTTGATAGGAATTAAGAAATTCAAAATAAATCGAACTTGAAGAATGAGAAGGAACGGTGAGGAAACATTTGGTGCATGGAACAGATGAAAAATAGATACTCTGCGTGGTAATCTTTTTTTAACAGAGTAAGGCTCGATAAATAAGTTTTCAGCGGCTTTAAGAGTAACAAGAAGAAAAGAGAGAGAGAGAGAGAGAGAGAGAGAGAGAGAGAGAGAGAGAGAGAGAGAGAGAGAGAGAGAGAGAGAGAGAGAGAGAGAGAGAGAGAGAGGGGGGGGGTCTAAAAAGAGGCAGGCACACAACTTTATAACTACAGGACTAAAAAAGAAACAACACAACTATAGATTTCACATATAAATTTTTCGCCTTTAATGTGGCTTCATCAGATTATGACCAGACACACACGCGTCCTTTTTGGATCCTTTTTAATTACCAAGTTGTCCTCTAAGTGTGGTGTTTTTTCTTTTCTTATTAGAGAGAGAGAGAGAGAGAGAGAGAGAGAGAGAGAGAGAGAGAGAGAGAGAGAGAGAGAGAGAGAGAGAGAGAGAGAAAGAGATAGAGAAAAATGAAAGTAGTAGGAAGGATGAAATTTAAAAAAAAATAGGAAGAAATGAAGGAAAACGTTTGGAATGACAGAGCGAATACAGAGAGGATAAGAAGGACAATGATGAAAGGAAGGAATATCTTTAGTTGAGCTGATCATAATTCTTGTAAAAGTAATTTTTATTCCACAGATTTAACTTAAAATCGACATGAGAGAAAAAGTTTAAAATGTTGATGAACTTGCCAGACTAGGCTTATTGTCATCTGTAGTCAATCAAATTTGGTTGATAGTTGCCAAAACTTCTTATGCTAAAAATTTATAAAATTTTTGATGGCACAGAATAGATCGAATCTCGTTCGGAAATACGGGTCGAAAAATATACAATCTAAACCAAAAATTGTTTGTTTTCATTTTAATCATCTTCGCGTTGTTTTCAAAACAATTTTTTTTCTTCCTTTATGAAGTAATTTTACCTAACATTTAGAAAAACTAACTAAAGGCATTGGTTTTCTCAATTTTTTTTTCCATTTTCCTGTAATCTCTTTTCTCGATCTATTCGGTTAAAAAAAAGAGACAAAGAAAAAGCAAAGTTAAATCTAACCCTAACGGTACAAAAATAATTGCCGTTACATGTTCGAATCTATACACAAAACAGAGGAAACCATAAATTAATAAGTTCAGTGAAACAGAAATACAGCTTAGGAATTAAAAAAAAAGATCCGCCTCTTAATAGAAAGAAAATGTCTTTAAAATTTTAAAAGACTGTTGAACTTTTCTTACATATCGGCTTCAAACTATAAGAAATGATAGCATTAAATTGTTCTAACAATATGATACACTTAAAACTATGGAATTTCGATTAATCCAAAGAAATTATTTTTAAGTGCCATTTAATCATATATCAATACAGATTATCTACCTTCATGTATGTCAGTTTCAAGATTTCAAATTTTCCTGATTCCATTCTTGTTCTACTCGCTACAGAAATTGTGTTCGCAGATTAGATGTAAGTGTATCATTGTGCAGCAAGCTGAGCCCAATCATGCGCCCGTGCCATAAATCTAAACTATATCATGGTAAGAAGAGATGTAAAGAAGGTTATTGTGCTTTGTTAAAAATTAATGATATTAACAAAAACTGCAGATATAAATATAAAAGAAAAATAAAACCATCCTGAGCAATAAGTGGATTCGCAACATATAAACAAACCAACGCTACAAAATAATGCCGATTTGACATAAATACTGGTAAATATTACACCTCCGAAAAGGTCGACACTACATCAATCTGTAACGAGTTATGTTCAGAATGTAAAGAAAAAAAAAGCTCACTAAAAACAACACAAAAAACAGAAAATTAAAAAATACATATAAAAAAGTCAGAAAAAAAAACAACAAATCAATCTTTTCAGACAAAAACATTGTAAAAATTTCTGATTTTCAGGAAGTGTTAAGATGACTAAGACTGCAAATTGGAAAGAGATGGGTAAATAAAAATAGCGTGATGAAAGATGAGTTCACCTCAGAAAATTCTCCTTTCTTTACCATCGTTACTGCCCGAATCGGGAGAAAAATTGTGTGTCGAGTTTAAACTCTTTTAAACAAAAATCTCCCCTTCAAAGAGGTGTAGAACTATTTTTTGTGGTAATTCTGTGGCAAATTTTTTACCTCCTTGAGTTGTTTAATCTTACACCCTTAAATATCCCCAAAACACACATTAAGTCACAACTACCTTCTTTTAGCATTTGCACAAACCATTTTAGGCGGTCTTTAGGCATGTCTGATCGAAAAACTAATACAGAAGGTATGGGCAAATGGGGAGCGATCGGTACAAAACAACAAGGAGAGATAATAAACTTTATACTTTGAGTTATTTAGTATCTCCTTTCGTTGTTAATGGTTAGTTTCAGCCGTCTACCCTTTACCAAGCATCGATCTTTTAAAAGATTTAGTTTGTTTTTGAGATAATGAACAAAATTTTAACCCAAGAATATTCGAGCATCGAACATTTGAATGAATAATTTTTCTCTTCTGTCGGTGAGCATCGATACCTTTGCATCTATATACTTGCCCCAAAGATCAATGCCTGAATCTCAAAGATTAAAAGTTAAACGCTAATTTTGTCTAATTTTCTTTGAAAACATGATATTCAGATAATTACATTTAAAAGACTTCTTTGAACTTTAAAAGCGACATCTTTGTATAGATTAGAAAGGACATACCATCTGTTGTACACGCATCAAGTTTTATAAAATATTTTTTAGAGAAACTTTTGGTTGGCTGTTTTTGAAATGTCTTTCTCCTTTTTTCTATAAATATAATTTATACATATATAGACTATTGTTTGTATTTCCCCTCTTAGTTGGAAGATCGCTATTAACATTCATTTGTATTGTAAATCAACCAATCGAGGCATAAGTGATTTTTCATTGATTAATGTAATGGCTTGTTTTAGCTTCATACCTAGAATTCTCTCCATCCACAGTACAAAATACACTCGAGAATGGAATGACTTTTGCTGATTTGGCTGTAAGCTTGAAGTCTGTTCGAGAACACATTTCTAACAAATCATGAGCAAATATTGGAGGAGCAGTTAACGAAACTTACCCACAACCATTTATTTTGAAATTTATATTAAAAGAAAAAAGAACACTTGCTGACCAACTTTCCATCCCATCTGAGGTTTTAGGCGGCGCTGGAAACACTTAGATTGGGTTTTATGGGTTATTTCGATAAATCTGAGTTTTACCCGTACATGAGTCCAAAATATCCTCAACCATCCACTTCTCTTTTGTTTTTCTTTCGACTCTTGGTAAATTTATTACACTGCTGCTTCTGTGACAACTACCTTTTACTTTACCCATTATGGTCCACTTCCTCAGCTTCACCTAAATCTTCAAATTTATTTTGAACAGCCATGCGATATTTTTTCCGAAGGGTCTGTTTAGATTTTTATTAGAGCCAAGTCAATTTGATGTTATTAGGCTTGATTCGGGTTTTCTTAAGTTTAAGTTTCAAATTAGCAGCCATTAGAATATGAATGCTATAACTGTTACAGTCTGCCCCAAGGTAGGTCTTTGCTCAGAGAAGCGCATTTCTATACCTTTACTGACCAGATTATATTCGATCTGGTTTCTGCTTCCATCTCCTTGGCTTTTTCTTGTTCTTCACATTCTTGTTGAGTGCTAATACCATATGTTTCAGGTTGTTGGTATGACGCCATTCAACTGGTTTCTCTCCTCGTATGTTTCTTATGCCTGGTCCATCGGGTCTTATTACGTTTTATTCTCTCCCCCTCCCTACTTTTGCATTAAAATCGCCCGTGATGATAAAAGGATCCTGCTGCGCCTTTTCTTGCTCCATATCTACATAAAACTTTTCTATGTCATCATCACTTCAAATTTTTGTTGGTGCATATATTTGAATGAATTTAACGTCCAATGGTTTTCCTGTAATCATTAAAAGTAAAACACGTCCTGAAAGTTGTCAGTATCCTTTGACTGTTTTTCTCATGTCTTGGTCGAGCACAATAACCACCTCTCTCGATTGTTCTGTACCTCCCGAGTAGAATATTTCAAACGTGCCTTATGTTATCTTCTTTAAGCAAAAATACGAACCATTGCATAAGGAAATCGGATTTAAAAAAATGTGATGAAGCCAGGGAGGGAGAAGTGGATCAGTGGCAAGTTCAGAAACATCGATCTATACCACTGAAGTAGTGAGCAGACAATTGAAGAAGTGTCTGGAAGGAAAACCTGCTCATCCACAGGATGTCAAAAGTCCAAACACAGTGGCATCATAATGGAAAAAGGAAAAAAAAATATTAGGCAGATGGACAGAGTACATAAGTGAATTTTTCGAAGGCCATAGAAAGGACTACGATGCAAGGAAGTGTGATTTTGTTAGTCCACCTATCATGAAAGATGAGAATTGGGTGACAATAAGAAAGATAAAATCAGGCACAGCAACAGGCCCAGACTGTGTATCAGTGGAACTTTTAGAAACCCTTCAAGAATTGATAAGATTACAACATTACTTAACGAAATCTATGAAAGGTCAGATTCAACCAGAATCTCTAAGTCTATATTTATAGCACTGCCAAAAAAATCAGGAGTAATAGATTTTGAATTTCATAGAACGATCAGCCTTATGAGTCAAAAATGCTTTTAAGAATCATCATGATGCGAGTCAAAAACAAAATGAAACCAGAAATAGCAGAGGAATGGTGCAGCTTTATAGATGAAAAAGTTAAAACAAATGCTATCTACATCATGCGAATTATAACGAAACGAGCTCTGGAAATACAAAAAAGAGGTATACCTGTGCTTCATTGACTACACCAAGGCATTTAACAGAGAACGACCTGATGAGATAATCGCTTCACAGTTGAAGATAGATGGAAAAGATCTAAGAGTGATCAAAAACATGTACTGGGAACAGACAGCAGCATTGCAAGTTGATGGGGATATAAACTCATTTAAAAAATAAAGCGTGGTGTCAGACAAAGTGTGCTTTCCTCAGACCTTTTCTCTCTCAACAGTGAAATAATTAGGAGAAAACTTTTAAGGAGGTGAAGCAAGAGTTTTCAACGTAAACAACTTGACATACTGTGATGGCACTATAGTAATCACAGACATTAAACAAGACTTGCAGCAGATATTAGACATTGTTGACGAAGAAAGCAGATTGAAAGAATTGGAATTGAATCACAAAAAGACAGAAGTAATGGTCATCAGTCGAAACAATGAGTCATCATCTTTATAAACTCAAGCAAAGGGGTCAATTCAATTACTGTGTACTTTAATATCAGTTTTAACCTGGAGTTATAATTTTTTAGTTAATGAAGTTTATCATTCTAATTTACTATTGTCAAATATCAAATTAGCGTTGTATAATAACAATTATTACAATACCCGACAATATACGTAAACAAGTCAAACCTACAAAACCACTGTTTGACAAGTTCAAATAATTTTGCCAAGTTAAAAGGGAAAGGGTAAATCTATAAAAGCAGGCATGAGTGGCTATAGGTCAGATAGTCTCAGTCTAAGATTTTCAACCACTTACACACGCCATTTTCTAGACCCGCTGACGCTCTTTACAAAATTTAATTCTATGAACATTTAACTCACATATTTAAAGAGCGAAACACTCTCTTCAGAAAAAAAAAACGACAAAAAAACAAAACAAAACAAAACAAAACAAAAAAAGAAACAAAACAAAACAAAGAACAAAACAAAAATGCTTTAATAGTTTAAGGTATGAGCATTTCAAAGCGATTTTCAATTATCTTGTCAGTTTACGAATGAACGTTAAAGAGATGCGTCATTTTCAAGATTATTCAATTATTTACGTTTTATTGTTGGTATTTTGTGCTCAACTGCAATATTGTTCGTTATGAAATAATAAAGCATCGTATTCTTCATTAGCTGAACATTCAGCTAAAATGTTCTGATCGATTTAAATTCGATGTCAACTTCATTGTCAAGTAAACCAGATGGGCGTTGTTGCCTTTATATAGGAAGCCTTGATGTTCGTCAATAACACACTTTTTTCTGATTTACTTTGGTTTTGGGTCACCAGTAGAAACCATGCAATAGACTATACACACCCTGCCGGTTTTAGCCGACCCTAAGTTAAAAAGAAAAAGCAACAACAAACACACACACACACAAACCTAAGATTACCGTGTGAAACGAATTTCTAAAATCTCCATGGAAAGTGCTTAATAGCAATTAATCAGTGTCCCAATCAATGGCTTTCTCACAACACCAATGCTAACAGTTGTAGAAAATTCAATGGTATTTTAAAGTCCATTAAAACATTGAAATATACAATTAGACATGTGAATTGGAAAATGTATCTGGTAAACAAAAGTTTCAAGCAAAACACCTAGCCTCCCATTAAAATTTTGCAATATCAAAGCTAAGGACCGATTAGTAAAAAAATGAACCTTATATAATTCATTGCTTATGAATGAATTTCTATGGGCTAAATACTTTTTTCAATTTCCTTTCACATTCTGCCTACCTCTCTCTCTCTCTCTCTCTCTCTCTCTCTCTCTCTCTCTCTCTCTCTCTCTCTCTCTCTCTCTCTTTCTCTCTCCCTCTCTTGAAATAACGAAACAGAAAAAAAAAAAGAAAAACAAAGACGAAACAAAAAAAAAAGAAAAAAAAAACAAGCCAAAAAAAAAAAGACGGAAAAAAATATGAACAAAAGAAAAAGAAACGAAACTTAACATTATATATATTGTTAATAATAAATTCCAATGAAGTCATTAATTCTGAAGAAAATTCAATTGAACAACTCATTTGCATATTCATTATTTCTATTAACCTAGATTTTTTTTTTTTTTTCATCATTTTCGTATTCCTCAACACACTCAACAAACGAAAGAAATAGACGTATAATAGCTAGCGATAATATGGTTAACGAGTGCTAAACAAACTGATACAATATTTTACAGCAGCAATAAAGCGCTTCCCTTCATAATGATATTATCAAGCTTAACGAGACAGCGTGAAGGAAATTAATGGCGGTAAAAAATGGAGAAAAATAACGCAGGGACGATGAACTGGGATACAAATGAAAAACAAACAATGAAAAGTAATTTGGTTGAGATTGTAGGGTAGAATAAATTTACAGAATATCAATCCTCAAAATCGAAAGGTAAAGATCTGCAGTGCCTTACCTCAACAGGTCACTCGTCAAGATTACTAAAATATGGCAGTTTCTTAATAGTCTCAGCGTTTTAAAATTTCAAAATGTTAAGTCCTTGGCTGTCATATTTCTAAATGTCACTTGTAATCATTGATATTGAAAATACTGTGACCTTTCAAACTTACGAGGAAAAGTGAAAACCTTTTTGACAGTAATATCTCTGTGATTTGACATTTAAAGCCAAACGGGACGATCAATTTTCGATCTATAGATAAAAAGATCAAATGTGGAGTATAAGCAGAGACAATTTTTCTGCGCAGTTTGGTAGCGTATTTGTTAACCTAGGGTAATAATATAACAATTAAAAAAAAAGATTACAAGCAGGAAAGCAAAGTCAGACGAGGTAAAGGGGAGAAACAGGAAAAAAAATTGATGGCTGAGCGCTAGCGAGCCATACAGACAGGCAGGTAGAGTGAGAGTGAGAGAGAGACAGAGAGGCAGAGAGAGAGAGAGAGAGAGAGAGAGAGAGAGAGAGAGAGAGAGAGAGAGAGAGAGAGAGAGAGAGAGAGAGAGAGAGAGAGAGAGAGAGAGAGAGAGAGAGAGAGAGAGAGAGAGAGAGAGAGAGAGAGAGAGAGACCTAGGAAGAAAAGAAAGAAAAGAAAGAAAAAAAGACGAGATTAAGCCAAAACATATGTGAAAAGCCGGGATGGCAAAGAAGTAGGTTAACTAGCGGGAAGCAGAGCTGAAATCTGCCGCACACCGCTGTTTGGAAACCTGGGGACTATCGGGATCAAGAAGCGAAATCCGTCGCAAGCGAGAAAATAATGTCCTATCCTTCACCCAGCGTCATAACCAAGATACAATCAGGATGGCGTCATCCCACACAGCTTTTCCCGGATAAAAGCACGACAAAGTTACACAAAATGTTTGCGTCTTTCATTACAACTTTGTTGACATTTGAGGCTTATAATTTCCTGCCTATATGATGAAGATAAGTGCTTTCTGCGTTACAAAAAAATGTCACACTGTGGTTTTGAGGGACTCAGCAACTAAGATCGTTTTAATCTGACTGTTAATGTTTCCGCTAGTATGTACAGTAATCCGATTTATACCAATTACAGGGTGCTTCCCTCTGACCTTTGCCAGGGTATAATTTACTCTCAAAGTGAAATAGTTCTAAAATGAAAATATTGCAAAAAAAGAAAAGAAAGTTCTAGATAATCACTTGATGATAGCACATGGCAGCTTGACTGTAGACTTAAATTTTAAATTAGTTGTATTCGAATACCTTATGTGTTTTATGAGGTTTTTTTTAGACATAAAGTTATCTGCAAAATACGATTCAGCACTTGGGTATATCTATGTTTATAGATTTCTCGTTTTTAAATATATATATATATATATATATATATATATATATATATATATATATATATATATATATATATATTTATTGAAAGAAACTCCTTTACGTTTAATCTACGTTTTGACTCTCACGTTTGTTTGTTTTTTTTTAATCAAGAAAAGTAGAGGGAATCAGTAGACTCTGAGAAAAAAAAAATATGGCTTTTATAATTGGAAGGTCCACGCAAACCGGGGATAATTGAAGACTAAACGTCCAGACGTATGATATACCTGACTCATCTTATTTTTTTATTTTTTCTTCTTAGTTTAAGCTTTACCTCCTTAGCCTTTGATGAACCTTTATAACTTTGCAACAATCATACATACAGAAATTATTCACCATTGATGTTCCGCTCAGTCTACCAGGTTGAAGAAGAAGAAGAAGAAGAAGAAGAAGAAGAAGAAGAAGAAGAAGAAGAAGAAGAAGAAGAAGAAGAAGAAGAAGAAGAAGAAGAAGAAGAAGAAGAAGAAGAAGAAGAAGAAGAAGAAGAAGAAGAAGAAGAAGAAGAAGAAGAAGAAGAAGAAGAAGCAAAGTGGTATATTTCCCCGAGTTTTTAATTTGAAGATCGTTAAATGGAAAAGAATAATGATCTATTTCTCGTTTATTATTTAAAACTATAAATCGATGAATGCTGAACTGGTTAGCCATTTGTGTAATGAACCCTCTACGCCAAAAAATACAATTTCTTATACCTGTTATCAATATGGCTTGAAATCTATATTCCTGACGGGGAACAAGGAACAAGGAAAAGGAACAAACGAACAAAAAAAAAAAAAAACCCCGCAAGATGCGCGACGAAGCAGTTAACAGAGAAAAAAGAGCCACATTTTACACAAAAATACTACACATTAAAGTGAGTAAAGACTACAGTAACCAAAAAAAAAATTACATTACATTGAAGAACAGAAAACTTCAAGAGCGATTGAAATTCCCCGACAAAAGAATCCTTGTTATCAATCACTATGCTTAATTATTGTCATCAACATTTAGACAGTAACAGCTCAAATCCTTGACTCACATTGGCTTTATTACCATTACTATCTAAGACTATCCTTTGGTGCTCGATGTAGATTCTGTTTATTATTTATTAGGTACCATTTTGGGGGATCGCAATTGTAAGATCATACGAAAGAGTATAATACTATTGGAAAGATTACCGATAGTATCTTCTTGCCTTTGTACAAGGAGGTTAATGACATACATTTTGTACCATTTTGTTTTCGAGATGTCATCTAAAGCAGTGGATAGATAGGATGACAACTTTTCGTTATACTTTTTGATGGCTTTGCCAAGGAATGCGGATCGAGCTACAAGTTGTGTACTTGAAAACTAAGAGATATTTGGACAAAAGATCGACACAGACTCAACCTGAGTTTCCGGTCAGTAAAAGGAGAATAATCAAACAATGCGGCGTCTTTGACCACGCTCCGGTGCGTTCCGTCTCATTCTAAGCCAGTCCCAGATTACAAAAAAACAAACAAAAAACAAAAAAAAAGACCAAAAAACAAAACAAAACAAACAAACATAAAAGAAAGCACTCCCAAACAAACAAACAAAAAAACAAAAAAACACTACGATTTCTGACTTGGGTTTCTGACTCTCTCTCCCAATACCTTATTGGGAGAGAGCGTGGATAAAAAAATTAAAGAGATAAAGAGTATGACAGAGATAGATAGATAGAATGATAGGTGGATAGAAACAGGCAGACACGCAGGCAGACAGAGAGACAGTTAGACAGACAAGCAGGCAGGCTGGGATAGACAGAGACTGATTTGCAGACAGGTGTGATGGGAAAAGAAATGAGCGATGAGAGATAGCTCTGGTAAGAAGAAAGATAGATTAAAGGGAGAGAGAAAATATGATGGACAGGGACTTACCTTTACCGAATATTATTCTATTTCCTCATCATCATCCATTAGAAAAAAAAACCCAGCAATTTTTTGTTTGTAAGCCTTCAAGTATGCAAGAGAACATTTTAGACGCTCTTTATCTTTTTATTAAGCAGTTTTTCTCAAGAATTTCTAAAATTTTAATTTGAAAATTTCAGTACTTTTTATCGATTAAAAAGAGAAATGGATAATAAATGTTTCGAAGGGAGTACACACTAAGTCTCATATCATAAATGCCATATTTTAAGGTATATATATTTTGAACAGAATTGATAATTAATCCGACTAGGCCCTAGATTCCTTTTTTTTAATTTTTAAGTGGTCTAGAGAAAAGCAAACAAACCCAGAAATCATACACTTTCGAATGCCGGATTTTTTCAATGCTATTAAATTCCGACAGTCGATTCATCTTACTGGCTGCAAGAACAAGAACAAAATTGCCCTTTTATAATGATAAAAGACACAAACACAAAAAGCAGCACAACCAAAATACATAACTAGACAAAGACTGTAAGACTGCAATATATTTTTTACTGGTTGGAAGCCAAGAAAAGATGGATTATCTTTCGGCCTATTTCCATAATAATTTTTAAAAAATAGTTTCCGCGCTTTTAGTGTAACGTCATTTTATGGACAAATATTCATGTTTTCTATCGGTATTTCCCCTTTTTTTCCCGACCAAAAAAAAAAACAACAACAAAAAACAAAAAAACAAAAGAAGAAGAAAAGAAAAGAAAAGAAAAAGCTTGTTTCCAAACTTGCAGGCACAGTAATTATCTGCATCTTCTACAAACAAGCAGAACGGATTGAACTTGTTAGACACATGTTATTTTCGTTTTATAACCACGAGTTACCTTGACGATACCAAAATTATTTATATGAAGTTGAGTCTTCAACTGGAAAAAAAAATTGCTCTATGCCTCATCAATGAATCCACTTTAAAATCGGTGATTTTTGTGTGGTAAGAGTACGATCTTTTGATCACTTCAAAAAGATAAAAAAGTGATTCTGCTTGATCTAATTCGATCAAAGTAAATGAATCACTAGGTGTTTTGAATGTTTTAGTGCGCTAGTTTTGTAATCAACCGATTTGTAGTAAAAAAAAAAAAATGAGCTGGCTTTTGATTAAAGCTTCAGAAGAAAACTAAATCATCCCTTTTTACTCATTATTACCACAAGACAAAAGATACCTTGATACAAATGCATTGAATGACCAGTTCGAACGAGGGAACAAAAGATAAGGGCTAATTTGATATTAGTTGCCTTTGGCAATAGCAGGATTAAAGGGTCCATTTAGTTACTTTAGGCATGATAGGAGTGAATAAGGATCAATTGTGCGGCAGTTTCGCAATACTGAGTGATTTGTGAACAAGCAAATTGCTTTTTTTTTATTGTTTCTTTGAATATTTCCTTGGTTGGTTGATGCAATTATTTGTTCATCAAAATTTTTTCGAGAAACTTTTCTCTTGTAAAGTGTATTTTCATGGCTTGTTGTAGCAGTCGAAAAAAATTTTGAATCACAAGTAAAGGCATTAGTAATAGAGAGCGACACAGACAGCCCGATTTAGCACAAAAGAAAGTAAAGCAAATTAGAGACAAGGACATTGACATTGATCTACAATCTGCCTCTAAGGCGACGCGCACTCAGGGCAACTTTTAGTCGGCCGACACCTCTGTTTATAAATACACCCCGCGCACAAAGCCAAGCCACAGCCTGACAACAATAGAGTCATTACTGACTTGTTTGTCTGATGCCATGGTCTATGATGAAGCAGTTGCCTGAGCTCTTATGGTTACACTTAGAAAGATGAAATGGAATAAGCGAAGTTTGGTTCACCCTTTACCAGTCAGAGGTTTTTAAAGAGGGAGTTGGTCAGATTGCATGTAGATTTTAGAACATAACGTCCCAAACTTTTTAAACTATTGCGGTATGAGGTCGGACGATTTGGATGTCTCTTTGAACGTTTTAACGTATCGAAACACGAAATTCTTTCCCGAAAGTCAAAGGAAAGAAAAATATCGAGAATAATGATAGAGAAGAAAAGAAAAAAGCAGAAAAAGGAAGAGAAAGATAAATAGATAGGTAAATAGATAGTGCAAACATGCGCGCGCAAAAGAGAGAGGTAGAGGGAAAGAAAGAGAGAGAGAGAGAGAGAGAGAGAGAGAGAGAGAGAGAGAGAGAGAGAGAGAGAGAGAGAGAGAGAGAGAGAGAGAGAGAGAGAGAGAGAGAGAGAGAGAGAGAGAGAGAATGTTACCGATATAGGAGGCCGAAATAAAAAAAAAATGAAACAAAGTTGAAATCGGTGGATTTCAAATGGATGAATGGAGCAACTCTCTTAGTTGGATAAGAATAGCAGTAATAATAAAATCATGCCGTCCTTTCACATACATGAGAAACGGAGAAAACATCGTTCCTTTAATCAGTTGCAAGCAATCAAAAAAAGAGAAGCAACTGTCCGATTAAAAAGCGGAACCTTAAGGTTCCATACAGATAATAAATGATCACCTCTACTACTTCGTCACTACACAAGGTTAGAAAAAAATACCCAGCGATTTCCTCAACCCAGTTTTCCCCCCTTGCAGGATATAAGTTTCTAGAAAACGCCTAGTGGTCGAGTGCTGTATGGCTACCAATTATATGACGGGCTATAGAAACGGATCATATCTGCAATTTGTTTAAAAAAAAAAATTATAAACACGCCCACTCACCTACCCACATATACGACCGAGACCATAAACTATGACTTTTCACGATTTTTACAACACACAAATTGTTATTGGAACAAAGCCAGCGATTATCTGATATTTTTGAAGCACTCAATATCAGGGTTTGAAAATTCGATGAAGTTCAGCCGAGATGGGATTTTTTTGGGTATCTTGAGGATCAAGATTTTAATCTTTCTTGTATGAATGATCACGCCTTTGCCCTTCAGTTTTTTAGGGTGGGAATGTTAAATAGTTACTGGCATTCTGCTTCCTCGATGCCGTCATGTCTTGTGAAATTTAATCTGAAGTAGAATATTATTATTATCATTATTATTATTATTATTATTATTATTATTATTATTATTATTATTATTATTATTATTATTATTATTATTATTATTATTATTATTATTATTATTATTATTATTATTATTATTATTATTATTATTATTATTATTATTATTATTATTATTATTATTATTATTATTATTATTATTATTATTATTATTATTGTTATTTTTGTTATTGTTGTTGTTGTTGTTGTTGTTGTTATTATTATTATTATTATTATTATTATTATTATTATTATTATTAATATTAGTATTAGTATTATTATTATCGTTATCATTATCATCATCATCATTATTATTGGTTTCTTTGGCTTACGCTTTATTTGATTTGGAATACAAAATACAATAGAAAAACCATGTTCTTTCTTTCAATTTTATTACGAACTCAAACATATATATATATATAATGAAACCTTCAGGTGCGTACGTGCGTTATTTGTAAAAGAAAACAAAATACCTTGTCGAACATTAATGCTCTTATTAAATTGAAGAGTCATGGCGTCCTTTCCTAAAATCAAACCCAAGTCTAAATGCTTCTTGTCCCGTTACGTTATTATGGAATAAAATATGCTATTAAGTTAACAATTTTCACACGCAACTCAGATTATTGTTCTCTTTATGGATATACCTTACAGTAACATTATTATTATCTCGGGTTGCGTGCCTTTAGAAAAATACACTTTAGGCGAAAGGCCTTGCCAACCTGTTTCTACACTAAATTATTGATTGCTCTAATAGAGGACATGAAAAAGGAGTCATTTTTGTCTTAAAGCTTTGAACAATTTTCGAAATCCATTTTCTCACTTGCGCTCATATTGAAAAGATCTCAGACATAAATAAAAAAATATGATTCTTAAATGGGAAAGCTACAATAAAGGAGGTTAATGGAAATTATTGTGGATTCTGTGTGGTATGAGATAACATTCTTGATTTTGATACAGTAATGTTTGGGGACTTTTAATTTATTTAAAAACGCTTTGTTAAAATTGACACATATTGGGGTCTAACGAATATATGAGACCAATTTACAATCATAATTTTGGAACCCAAGCTGCGATATAAATCGCTTTTTAAACATCTATTTAAATAATCCTAGTGTTACGTAAAAACGGGAGTAAACAAAGGGGGCAAAGAGGGAGGGGGGGGGGGGAGATAGGAGAACGAACGAGAGATAAAAAAAGGAGAACTACGTTATCACCCATTGTAGATGCGCACTTTTTGGATAGCAGATCGACTTAGATCTACGTTGAATTTGTTTTATTTAGTTGTATAAAGTATTTTGTATTTCAAGCCTAAGAACTTAGTCTCGTTTGTCGAACATAGTTCGCACAATGAGAAAAATATCTTTGTATGGTCTAGATTCTTCTCGAATCTCCCACTTAGTCCTAGCATACTAATTTGATTACTCTTTGTTGACCTAATGTTGATTGGATGTTATATATATATAAAATAAAATATTGTTTAGGAAGATCAAAATAAGAAAAGTGCTCAACTTCAAGATTAAAGGGGCTCAAATAAATTAACTTAAGAAAAGTCTAGATTACTTACTGCAATTCGCCACACGTGTGTTTCGATGATTTACATCTTTTCAGACGATTAGCAGGCTCTGTTACTTTCGGTTCGCATTTTCGAGTAGATGTTAGAGAGAGAGAGAGAGAGAGAGAGAGAGAG
The DNA here is from genome assembly GCA_033675545.1 of Elysia crispata. NCBI lineage: Eukaryota > Metazoa > Mollusca > Gastropoda > Plakobranchidae > Elysia > Elysia crispata. The sequence goes on from JAWDGP010005584.1 coordinate 152,992, forward strand.
AGAGAGAGAGAGAGAGAGAGAGAGAGAGAGAGAGAGAGAGAGAGAGAGAGAGAGGGAGGGAGAAAGAGAATGAGGGAGAATAAAAGAGGAAAAAGTCTTCCCTTCCATTTTCAGAAGTGTTTTTACTTTGCCCTAGAAATAAAACTTAATTTTAGAGGCCATGAGATAATCCAAGACCGCATTTACTCATTACCTGATAAAAGTGGAACGCCCATCCTAGTTAACACGACTTGGTTTTTATGTTCGCATCGCCACCGGCCCACACGAATACCTGTTTTCTTTTTAAACCTTGAGGTATTCCGTGAGCTAAGTTCTATCGCTAGTTATTCATGCATAGCGCAATTAAACGCGTGTTGCTTACCGCAAAATACATTAGTTGGAAAAGGATGGTCACGGAAGAGCACAGTTAGTTTCTCTGTTTTATACACTTCTTCGCGCGAGAAGCATATGAACCAAAGTTGCACTGTCTTAGCTCACCGCGAAATCCATGATACGCATTATCTCCTTAATTTGCACCAGTCACGCACTATAAACCACAGGGTTAAATAGAGAGCACTTAAAATGAAAAGACAAAGAAATAAAAATATAGAACAACAACTGAGGGAAAAAAAGAAAGAAAGAAAACTTTATTTAAACAGTATAATTTCGCTTTTTTCAAGTTTTATATTGATATGCTTTATTTTTCTCTCTGTCTCTGTCTATCCAGTGAAATATTCATTATTCTTCTACAAATATAAAGTAATGTGGTTAAACTCGGTAAACATCATTTCGCATTAAACTATATAAGTTACACTTTTTAACGTTATGTTTATCTTCCGCATATTGTAGCAGGACATTTATACATAACTTATTCCCAACACCCACCCCTGCCCCTATGATTGTAAGTGACATAACCTAATGTTTAATGCGCACGCCACAGATTCGGGGGGTTAATGAGGGAGATGATTTGCTTTATTGAAAGCCTGCAGAAGTGATCTGAGAACATCTCATCAACTCTTTAATTGTCGCCCATGACGCTATTGTTGCAGTCTGATTCTGTACACTTTAAAGGCAGACTAAAATTATCGATCAATTTGCCCTGCTTTTCACCAACATGCGTTCCATAGACTAGATCTACGTTAACCGATGTGAGTTGTTGATAGTAGTGATATCCTTGTCTCAAGAGACCGTGGAACTTCGACCCTATCTGTGTCTGTGGCGGGGCTGAAGCGCCACCTGTGGCTGTACAGCCTGATTTTCTAGCGACCTGTCCTGAAACAGTTGCGACAGTATTAAATATTCGTATGTTCAGAGTTTATAGTCTCACAGTTTTCCCCATAGCTTTTCTCTCTATTGCTTTCTTTCTTTTATGGATGATCTAGTAGTAAAGTGCTATGCACAGCGGTTTGACGCAATTGTTTCAATACCTGTTGATCCAACTGACTTTCTTGCTTATCTTTGTAGCAGAGTTTGGATATTCTTATGAATCTAAAGCTGGCCACAAGTTCCTCGCACGAGATTCGCATCTGCTGCGATCTTGCTTGTTTAAAGATTCGGTTAACTCATCCCGCTAAGTCTGCTATAAACGGTAGAGCCAAGTAGATCTTTATGTATAGCTACCGTGATCCATGTGGATAAAAAACAAACAAAAAAAAGAGTAGACAACTTGGCCAAGTTTGTGAATCATAACTCTTTGAGTGGTAAAACAATTTATGAGCTCCTAGAGACCAGTATTATTATGTGCTTTTAGAGAATCTTTGTCAACAATCATGATTTTACAGATATTTGTAGAATAAAATACCGCAAAGTGTCAGCGCAAAAGGCGTGCTTGTTCCGGCTATTGCTTTGGAAGGTCTACGATGAAGAATCAAATACATGGACAGTAGATTCACGGTATTGTGGAACAATCGGATTATATTTAGGAGCTAAACGGGCTATCAAAATCTTTACTATAGATTTTTCTTACTATACCTGATGAAATTGAAAAAAAAAAACATAGCGAAAACCAAACGCTTTGATCGTATCTGTGATATATAGTAGGAGCGGCGACTCAGTTCATTAAGATTCTAAATCTGGGAAGGAATTCATGCATACTGGTGACTGTTATAATACAAAAAGGGTGCGACATAATATTTACAGAAGCTCCTTTAAGTTGTATAGTAGCACCTCATCATAGATTTCGAATTTTACATTTATTTTACATTACAAAAAATGCTCAGTGTGGTCAACTGTCCTCTATTGATGTGAAACTTGGATGGTGGTATTGGAAGAAAGACTACAACCTTTTGAATGTGGACATAAAAAAGAATATGCCGAGTGTCATGGACAAAAACGAAATCAAACTTAGAAATCCTTAGGAATTTGAATATAAAAAGACAGAGATAATCACCAAGAAAAGGAAAGAAAAACGCAATTCTTCGGTCATATCAAAAGTCACGACTGCTTATATTATGTGAATTGTGGAAAGAAATCTTGGTGATAAACGTGGTCGTTGTAGAAGAAGAACAAGGTGATTGGATAACATCGCAGGACATGTAAGTTGTTCCGCCACAGAGAGAGAGAGAGAGAGAGAGAGAGAGAGAGAGAGAGAGAGAGAGAGAGAGAGAGAGAGAGAGAAAGAGAGAGAAAGAGAGAGAGAAAGAGAGAGAGAAAAAGAGAGAGAAAAAGAGAGAGAAAGAGAGAGAGAAAGAGAAAGAGAGAGAGAAAGAGAGAGAGAGAGAGAGAGAGAGAGAGAGAGAGAGAGAGAGAGAGAGAGAGAGAGAGAGAGAGAGAAAGAGAAAGAGAGAGAGAGAGAGAGAAAGAGAGAGAGAAAGAGAGAGAGAGAGAGAGAGAGAGAGAGAGAGAGAGAGAGAGAGAGAGAGAGAGAAAGAGAAAGAGAGAGAGAAAGAGAGAGAAAGAGAGAGAGAGAGAGAGAAAGAGAGAGAGAGAGAGAGAGAGAGAGAGAGAGAGAGAGAGAGAGAGAGAGAGAGAGAGAGAGAGAGAGAGAGAGAGAGAGAGAGAGAGAGAGGCGAGCAGTAGCCTCCAATGTCACATGTGACACGGAACAATGGTAATGAAGACTTATTTTATAATCGGTCCTTACAATCACGCTTTCACACATTAGTCCAAATGCTGGGCTCATTTTTGTAAGAGGGACCTCGACCTAAGCAATCAGGAAGGAAATCCTGTGATCACGTGACCCTATTCAGTACGCTAAGTAGATCTTTGGTCAAATTTGTCGTTACTCTACGATTTATACAAAAAAGTACTTACATATAAATGTTTCTTAGTTCTCATTTTCAAATATGGACAAAATGATCTTTTCTACTCAAATGCATGGAAAAATGTAAATACCAAAGACTGAAACATTTCTCTCAATTACAAAATAGATTTCCTGCCAAGTCTCTAAGCATGATGTTGATTCTTGTAACCCGTAACGTATGCTTAATTTAAATTGAGCTTCGAGTACAAGTACGTAGACATTAACTTCAAGAGAAAGATATGTAAAAAAATATAGGTTAAGTACATTCCACCATCAGAGTAATGACTCTGGTTTTCCACGCTACTAAGCCTGCGCAGGAAACACACCTAATTAGACCTTGAGCTCTAAGTAGAGCGAACTAATCCATGGCTTGGTCGCGTGTTTTGAGGACTCAGATACCTTTTGATGTCGCAGAGACCTCGCTCCCAGCACTTATTTCGATCCTACGTCTGTAATTAACTCCCCTGTATAAATATTTGATATAATCATTGTGAAGAATCTTGTGCATCAACATCATTGTAAATATTCTTTTATTCAGTTTCGGGTAGACAACTCAAAATGATTTTAAATCGATGATTTGGGGAAGTCTTTAATTACTTTTCTATATTAATAAGACTGTGAGAAGTCAAACACTTTTAAATTATTTTAAATATTCATCAAAACCTTGATCGTTTCCAGAAATCCTGCACTACAGATCTGCGTTAAGCTTGCTTAAAAAATAGTTAAAAACTCAACTCAACAAAACATAGTGGCAGATTGGGAAATCTTTTAAATCCTTAAATACCCCTGCAAAATAAAAAAAAATGATCTCATTTGTAGACATAAGTTATTAAATGAAAATTTAAAGAAAAAAGTACAATTTCAGATAAGTTGTGAAAAGACTCCAGTAAAACAAAACTCTAGCCTAAACAAACACATATTTAATTTTGATTCCAGAAACTAGATACAACTTTTAAGGTGTTTCTTTTTTTTTCTATACACAGTTGCTCCCTGTCTTCTTATCACTTCCTTTTTTTCCTCACTCCAACATCTTTTCTCTCTCTCTCTCTCTCTCTCTCTCTCTCTCTCTCTCTCTCTCTCTCTCTCTCTCTCTCCTTCTCTGGTCCTTTCTCATTTCCTCTCCTCCCCCCTCTCTCTCTGTTCATGTCTGTCTGTCACTTTGTATGGATGTTTCTCTGCCTACCTGTCTGTCTTTCTCTCCCACACATACACACATTCCCTCTTTATCTCTTTTTCAATAGCTCCGTCAGTTTCTGGTCTAGGAGCTCTTTATCAATGAAGACTAAACCAAGACATAATTAAGAAGTATCAAATTTTATATTATAAATTCTCTAATCATTCTGTGTTCATGCAATACTAATAAGTTGAACTAGCTTTTTTCTGTATTTCTAACTATTTTTGTTACTTTTACTTCTGTTTTCAGATGTTTCGCAGAAAATGAAATTGACAACCGCTTGGATATATATAAGATAAAGAGAAATTGAAAAAATTCTTCATCAAAAGTAGGAAAAAGCAAAACATAACAGCTGAATAAGAAAAACCTACTTATATAGCGATGAAAAAATTGTGGTAAGCATTTTTAACTGACCGGAACTTTATGGTTTGTTCAGACTACACAAACTATTGTATTTATTCATCGCTCCCACGCCTTGATCCAGTTACACAAGAGAGTGTGGTTACACTCTTTTTAACTACATTATCTGTCTACGTGTGTCAAGTTACATTAACAGCCGTGAGCAACGTAAACATTGACTAACGTGGGTGATTTCAAATCCCAAAGAGATATTTGTGTCTAAGAAATCGTCCTATCTCTAGAATTTCGGGGGGAACTTTTACGAATGTTCAATAAGTTATGTGGTGGCTGCTAACACAATGGCATATAACTTTTTCTGAGTACAAATTTAGTGTCGTTAGAAATCTCACCTGCTTTTACTCTTTCTTGATAGTCATCTTCATGTGGTTTTTTTAAAATCATAATGTTTTTGTGAGTAGTTAATATAGTTCTTTTCATAAGAGTACTATTTTCCTACAAAAGTCACAGTCAGGTATATGTGTCTATTCTTACAGTAACTATACAAACCAGTGATGGAAGGCTATTTATAGAATGATCAGCACGTGAGAGTGATCTGAACCAAGCCTCAGAAGTCTATGCATAAAATTATCAGTACCTGACACTGATCCTAACCAAGGGTCTATATATAGGGTCGCTTCATGGAATTACCAATTCCTCTCTGTGGGGCAAGGCGATCAGCAAAGACACACTTTAAAATTATCAGCCTTCGACAGTTCTGTAAGCTTAGACCAATCCTCTTTTGTCTATATATTTATTGAAGTCACATTCCTGGCTGAATCTAAAATATTGTAAAAATCATCATCATAAGGTAAGAGCAGCCGCTACGGACAATGTCGCTATCTAGATAACCTAAAGAATCACAGGTTTCTACAACACGGCTGATAATATTGAAGCTGCATTGTATCATGTTATGGAAAAAAGTCATGATATATCAACAGCTTAAGCATTTACGTTCACAAGAGCTCTACAACGGCAAGTTGGTATAGAAGAAGGCAAGGAGGTCTAGACTGCTGTGAACGTCAAAACTTTTTTCCAAAAATATCATTACAAGGAAGTGATATATGTCCCAAAAAACGGTCCACACATATATTTGTCGCCATGATTGGAGGTCAAACATTCGCCCGAAACTCCTATTAAGTTGGTTAGATTGCATAATAAGTTTCAGGAATGAAAAGTTTTAGAAAGACTATCCAAACTAATTCACAAATTTGAGCTGAATGTCCCACACTGTTTTTCATGACACAACATCAATAACTAAATTACAAAATAAATTAAAACAGAAACGTAATTTACCCAAATGACTCCAAAAACAAGTTTCCGTCGAAAATTAGGAGTAAAATATTTGCCTTTTTTGAAGGTGTTCAGAGAAAACCAAATTTATCTCCATTCTTTATTCCTCTAAATTACCCTGATAGAATTAGATTGTTTGTTTAATTCTTTTACAGCAAGAATAAAAAGAAAAGCAATTTAATACAAAAAAGACCACAGTTTTATTATCTTCCCTTCGCAATGGAGTCAACTCCCTGAGGCAACAGGGAGGTAATCAATACGTGATGAAATGAATGTACCCACTCAGGGTCGGGGCCATGAGCTCACAGCAGTGGCCAGACCTCCTCGGAGAAGGAGCTCATCATTGTACCTAGGCAATCTTCCGTGCTCAAGTACTGTCTACATGCCACATCCTTAGGACGGAGATTAAATACTACAGTACGATTAACGATTGAGTGTTACTGTCAGAACTTACAAACAAACAAATAGACCGAATAAAAGGTAACCTGAGAGAAACCATTACGTCTCAAACGAATTCAACTGGTGGTGTAAAATAGAGAAGAGTAAGGCGGCGTAAGGGTTGAGTGAGTGAGGCGGGGAGGGGAAAGAGGAGGAGGAGGTGAAGAAGAAGAAGAAGAAGAAGAAGAAGAAGAAGAAGAAGAAGAAGAAGAAGAAGAAGAAGAAGAAGAAGAAGAAAGAAAGAAAGAAAGAAAGAAAGAAAATCTGTTATATTATTCAACTCTTCAAAAGAATGATTTAGTTCATGAATTAGAACAAGCTGAGCTCCCGATCACCACGCCGACACCTGTCTTATGTTAAGGCTTAACGATAACTCATCTTTCAAAGCGAATATCGTACCATTGTCCGGTAACTATGACAAGATGGGTTTGTATGGCAACCCCCCAAATCAGCTGATAAAAGTTGTTTGCATTTTTCTTAAGCCGCGCTATCGCTATGATTATGATGATTTCCTGTTCGCACTATTGATGTTTACAGGCAAAACACTGAGTGTTCATTTTCGCTTGAAATGAGCAACCGGTTGATTTGACGAGGCCCTGAATGTATCATTTAACAGTAATAGTACATTGTCTATTTTAGATAAGATTCTATACCGTTTTCTCTAGGGTTCCAAGTTCACAATGAATGTAGATGATGAAAACAGGACACTTTATCCACATTTATCAATATGTTTTATGCGAAATGCTACAGCCGCATTTTCTTTACCTATTTATTGAACTCATCAAAATGCCTATTTGCGCACTCCATCTAATTAGCAGGGCTAAGTGGGCTAATATTAAGCGGAAAAGGGTCTAATTAGATTGAAGATAGAAGATTTGGATTTCAAGAGGGTGGCCTTCTATACAAAGGGAGTAAAGAAATTACTTTGCCTCAGGGAAAAAAAAACCGCTGCACCTAACTACCTCAATATATCATCATCATTGATTTGTTACACGCATCAACCTATGTGACGTGAGAGCTAAGGTCATCCTGAGCGCTGTATGATACTGACATGTCGAGCTTTAGCTCTTAATGTGTCGCATAAAACGTCCAAGAGATGATCAATTGAACATCCAAACACGTAATCGAGATAAACACGAAAGTAGTACTTAGAAGTGCGACTCTAAGCACTACAAAGTGGACAAAGGGGAAAAACATGAGCACTCATATTTCCTCTTCATCTATGTATATACACAATTATAACGAAAATGTATCATTTTAGGACCAAATATGGGACACATTAACTTTCCACCTGACTCAGATCATCTGAAAGCAACCGTTGTTTGAACAGGGAATACAGTTTCTCAAAGAGCTAACAGTCAGGACTATTTTGTTGTAAAATATGCCACTTAACATCCTAGGTATTATATGTAACCTTCTCTTTAACTTTACTTTGCGTCATTGATTGCTACGGTTTAGGTTCCAAAGTACACACGTTATTTCTTGATTTGCAAGCAAATATCTTAAGCAAATCTCGTGGCTTCTATCTAGGTAATATTAACTCTTTGGGAAATTGCTTTTCCCGTAAAGGTGAAAACCTATGAGGAAAGACAATCATTAACTGTCTTAAAATTTTTATTTCGTTATTCATTGCTTGCCTTCTTTCTATTCAAACAAATTTACGTAAAAAAGCAGATTTATGTACAAAACAGAAAGGTGCTGTGAAAAACAAAATGGTTATGAAATAGAGCGAGAGATAGATATAGAGATGGATAGATGGGAAAAAAGAGCGAACACAGGGAAGGAGAGAGAGTGACGAGAGAAAGAAAGAGATTGGAGGGAGGGAGGGAGGGAGGGAGAGAGAGAGAGAGAGAGAGAGAGAGAGAGAGAGAGAGAGAGAGAGAGAGAGAGAGAGAGAGAGAGAGAGAGAGAGAGAGAGAGAGAGAGAGAGAGAGAGAGAGGAGGGAAAAAGCAAACAGCAGTCCATAACTCTTTAGTTATCTTTGAAAAAAATGGGGAAATCATAAAACTTGTTTCAGAGAAACGTTGACAAATTTTAATCTTTCGAACCTAAATAATTGAAGAAAGGAGAACCTCGGCTTTCTCCAGATCATTGCATTTTCTTCCTCAATCTCACAGTCTTGGCTCTAATGACAGTGGACTTAGAAAAGACAAGCAGCATTTACTTAAATTAGCCTTTTATTGTCTCATTAGGCTGGCCCTTATCCGATCATCTCAATAAATAAATAATTGAGGAGAAATTTTATCCTGACAAAGCCTTGTAAAAGAAAGTGTCCATTACCGGTACACGTAAAGTTTTTAAGAGAGAGAATTTAGGCTTTTAATCCTCTCAGGCCAATTAGAGATTGATAGTCTTATGTGTGTTAGGTCGATGTTTTTAAACTACCAAGTCTAGATTTCCGCTTAAAAAGGGAAAATCATATAATAAGAATTCTAAATTGATACCATCATTTCGCACTCTTCCTTTTTTAATTAGGAATACACTTTTAGTTTTAGTGGGGAGAAAAGAACAAAACATCCAATCTCAAGCCCTTGAACAAAGTTCTATTTTCAGACTATGTGAAGATTTTATTCAATATAACAGCTTAGCCTTAAACTTTAGCATGTCTAAAAATGTTTAAGAGTCTAAGGGAAAAAGCAGTGCGATAATTATAATAAAATAATTTTGTTTTTTATCTTCCTTTTGAAAAGAGTACGGTCTTTTTACTCCTAAAATTTTCCTACAACAAGAGGATGATTTACCTACTTCCGGCAAATGGTGGAACATAAATTTAGAGCAAAGTTAACGCACACACACAGACGTCTTAACTTAAATCTAATTAAAACCTATGGTTGCATCCTCAAGTGTCGTCCCTTTCCCTTTCCTCAGATAATATGTAAACATTTTTTCTTGCAATTCGGATTCAATATTATGTATCTCTGCGTGTGGATTGCTTGAAGTACACAAAGGTCATACACTTAACTGAAAATATTATGTTCATGAGGGCACATTTCTACTAAAGATAACGTCTGCATGGAAATGACTGTACTCGTTTGTTAAAGTGGGCGAGGGAGAAAAATGTCTTGTAGATGCGAATGTGTCTACACGCAAGAGTAATTGATATCGTGTTTTGCACGCTTGAACGATGGGGACTTGGATACAGCTTTATTATGCAAATGAGATGCTTGGGTTTTTCGGGGATACCCCGGCACTGGAAGTCGTTGCGGTGTATGACGTCAGGTTGTTTGGGTAGAAAGTTTTGCGTATGATTCTTTATATGGAAATCTCTATTTTTAATTTAAAAATTTCGCACGCGATTTTGTTACTGCATGTCCTTAAATGGATTGTTTATGTCCGGTGAGAGGACATTTGGTATTTGTTTAGATTATAAAGATTACCTATGTTATAAAAGGAGCATGTTTCGAGAGAGACGAGAGAGACTACGATTTGAGTCCTGAGCTGAGGCTATGAGCATCGATGAGCTGAACGAGAGACACTGTTGTGACCGAGTGTTACTATGCATTATCAGCCTGTGCGCGCTGATGCTGAATTGTTGATACTTCTCAGATTAATTAATGTTTAGGAGTTCATTACCGACTGGCTTGTGATTTTTTAAACTCGAGTTGGATTGAAAAACCACTGGCACTATAATTGTTAACTTGAACCTAGACTGGAGCCTGACATTAAGTGTATTGACCGGCTAGGAATAATTAAATCATTTTAAGTAAACTGTTTCAGGGCATGCTGATCAATCATCTACAGATATAAAGAGTTCGGGATCAGTTTACTTTAAATGATTTAAACCAGTTTGTAGAAAAGACACAACTTTTTCCCCTCTTAAGCAACAATGTTAATCTATGAGAACCATTACTTTTTGTGATCTTGTTTTCTTCACGTGTAAGAATATGAGAGTGTTAGGAAACGGTAAACAAATATTTCCGATACATGTTCACATGGCCGAAAATGTATGATTTAGTAATTGTTTCGATTCCAATAACGCATTTTCAATCTGAATAACCATGTTATATTGCCGCTTAAAATGGAATGTAAACCAAGACCAAACATTAGTGCCATAATGTAAAAGGTACATGATTGGAGAAAAAGAGAGAGATAGATAGATAGATAGAAAGAGAGAGAGAGAGAGAGAGAGAGAGAGAGAGAGAGAGAGAGAGAGAGAGAGAGAGAGAGAGAGAGAGAGAGAGAGAGAGAGAGAGAGAGAGAGAGAGATTACACGATTGTAAACTGCCAAATATATTTTTAGCCTCATCTAAGAGTCTCATTTCGGCCATGATCTTATCTTTAGACTTTTTTTTTTGCTACAAACAATTAAAATTAGGCAATATTTTCTACCGAGTGCAAAACTTGCCCTCTTACTAAAGCAACAGGGGGAAGCAAAATGCGTTTGAAAGATTTGATGCAGCATCTGGAACACAATGACAAAAGCAGCATTGAAATGTTGTGAGGGTGCAGCTAAGTGTCTCAGAGGAAATGGAAACAACAGCATGAAAAAAAAACAAAGAATGATCTCTTTCTACATATCTCTCTGACTCTGTCTCTGTGGGTAAACACATAGGCACACATAAAACCTTGATTCGAGAAAAGTAACGTAACTAATATATAAGTGTTGGCAGTAGAAAAACAAGAAAATCTACAGACATACGATTTTGGACTATAATAGGACTCTACCCATCAATATCCACTACGTTAAAGTTATCAGTAGGCAGGAGCAGGAAAGTACATAACAGTTATTGAAAACACCTACAGACGGACTAAATTACTACGTTTGACGCAAAGCTCGTAGAAAAACAGGCAACATTACGTGGATCGGTTATTGAAATAGAAACTGCCAGATTGCAAAATGAAATGTAAATACTTCAGAGGTCAAATAGATTGCCTCTGCCGATATAAATAATTGGCCCTGCAAGCTCACACTGTCTTCTGTGTGAAGATGACCTTTAAATTGTACTGCAGTTAGGAAATACCACACCGTTGATCACAGTATCACATGTCATAGCGATGACTGAGGAGCGATCTGGGATTAAAAATAGCATAGTCTTCTCTTTTTTGCCGCTCATGCCAATAAGAATTTACCAATAAGTGTGGGATGATTGGATCTAAAGCAACGGGTGAGATTTAACTGGTTATAATAATACCGATGTGAAATATTCATACCTGGGAGGACTCGCTCACCTGATAGGTGTGAGGGCCATCATCGGCAGTTTTACCTACGCTGACTGCATCGACAAGAAACGTCTGTACTGGTTTTCTCACTGTAAATTGTGCTAAACGATTGCTCTTGTTTCCGATCTCTATACCTGAATAGGCATCTGAATTGGGAAGTCTTCTTTTTTAACAAATAAAGTTTAATAAAAAAAAAGATAAAATGTGCAAATATTTACATTAACAAAAATGTACTCACATTAAAAAAATATATAATTTTATTACAACACCATAATATTAGTATGTCTGTAGCCCATAACTCAGAAGTTTTGAGAATGTATTTATATA
>JAWDGP010005584.1:170000-210000 GCA_033675545.1 Elysia crispata
AAAACAATCAGGAGCTCAGGCGTTACAAAGTTGGGGAAGAGGCTGCTTTTAGTATTTTGGGAACGGATCTTCACAAATTTCTTATCTCAGTAAAGCGTGTTATTTCTTTCTTTGTAATATAACAGGCAGTGGAAGGACATGTCACTAAGGGACTCAATCTGCTAAAAATTTAAATTTAAAAGTAGGGGTGACAATAAGAAAATCCTTTAAAACCATGAGAAATATTTTAGAGACATAAGTTTGATGGAAAAAAACTCAATTTATTCTAACCGAGTGGACAATGAAAAAATGAGCCTTGAAAAATACAAAGTATGCAAGTTGGCGCAAAAGTTAGATTTTGGTTTGAATTACTACTTTGAACAAAACCTGCAAAATCTTACACGCAAGTATTTCATCCAAGTGGAATTCTAAATACTGCATATAAGTTTTGTTTCGTCCCTCTCCAAACCATACTATATTACAGCTTACAAGATTTTTTCTTTCTTTCTGCTGAGCTCCATCTTCACATCATTTAACCTTTACCGTGTCACCGCTTGTCTGTTTTCCAACCAATTTGTTCAAACAAGTTCGTTTGTTTCTCACCAAAGCTTGAAACGGTCGATCAACAGGCTAGAGATGAAATGCAGAAATATGGTATAGAATCGATTGCGAGATCTAGAATTTCTATTCATTTGTCATTCAAAATCCATCTTCTTCAAAGAGGATAAATTGACATTTTCATTGTATTTAAAGAACTTTAAATGAGCAGTTAAGGTGTGAATAAGTAAGAAGTTTTTGACAGTTTCAGTGTGCATCACTTTCCATACGACATGGTATGATTTCCTGGCATTTTTTAAAAATTGTGAGCTCTAAGATCTGACTAACAACTATAGAACACAAAGGTTCTCATTGACTGCATGTTTTTTTTTTATCTCCTCATAAATATTGTTCTTCTGGAACGAACTATTTTATGTATACACGTCAAACTTCTGCTGTGTTAAACATATAAAATGCGTAAAATGCTGATTGATCCTGCATTTTATGATCTACATGCAGCTTTTGCTCTTATAAAGTTCGGAAACAAAATGTCTTAAAATCTAAGCTGATAAATCTATTCCAGTGTTAAAATGAATGCCCCAGACAATGAATGCCTCAGACGAATAAAATTATTCTTATACATATATAAATTATTGTCGCGAATGGAACACTGAACGTTTGTTTGTCGTGTCCAAATTAACCCAAATATGCTCCTTTCTGTCCGTAGGCGAAAACAATCTTGCAAAATATACTCACCATTATTCCCATTATATTTGGAGTATCTATACTGACCGAAAAAAACCAAACTAATATCCATTCTAGAAGATATCCGTTCACCCTCCCTCCCTCTCTCTCTCTCTCACCCCCCCCCCCCCCTCTTCTCCTCTTCTACCTCTTAGGCCTTACATCAAGTTTGGAAATTAAATTTTCAGGTTGCTTGAAGTTTCATTTACGAGTTTATCTTTATCGAGGAACAAGATTACGTTTTCAGCTGATTCCCGAATATTTATGGGCAGCTTCATAGACACTACAGAGCCTATAGTACTCACTCTAATTTCTTCACAAAGAATCTTTCTATAGCCTGGAAGGGAGCTCTTCTTTCATAAAATATCACATCATTTCTGAAGCTGACAGAATTATTGTCTTTAATTATATAAGTAAGAAAATATGTAAATTATAGTTTATATATAACCAATGGCCTAATCATTTCAATGTGATTTGTACTAAAAAAAATACAAAACTTGTGATGCCACTTATCCTAAGCAATGCGTAGATGCTAGTTCTAAACAATCTACAACGTGTCGTCCGTCTACATTGATGAAAATCCAAGTGTATTAAAATATTTAATGTTTTGAAGAATGTTGCTCTGAGTGAGTGTCATATGTTTTAGTACAATTAATGAAATTCGAGACGTATCAGGTTATTAAGAACCATAAGGAACATCTCACCCTTTTCCACTTTATTCACCAAATAGTGACAATATTAACTGAACTTGGATTTAAGTTTCAAATCTGAGCTTATCCTAAACCCATAAAGATCTTATAACTGAAAAATTTCGCTTAAAAGATATTTCAAATCGCGTTTGATAATGTTTTCTCTTCTGATGGGAATGTTTTAGATGTAAAAGAAAAAGAAAAAAAATTCACATAATTTTAAATCGTCAATACCATGAATAAAAATGAATCTGTTTGTGTTATTACATTTACATATGGCATGACTGTTAAGACAACTGATTTAGATTGGGGTAAATAAACAAAATATCCAAAACAATAATGAAGGATATAGAAAGACATCCAAGACAAAAATTTATATGAATTTTATGTTGGAAAGGAATAACGCTGTTTTTAAACGTCCTCAATACTGCATTATAGAGTCTCTAACTCAAATGAGAATATTTTGTCTATCGCCTAATGAGATCGTATAAACACAAAACTTGAGAAAGGAACCATTCTCAAAGTTGGAACAATTGAGGGCTAAGAAATTTTTTTTTTCTAACTTGAAAACTCTCCGTACTGATCCATGGAGCTATAATTAAACTTCTGTATTCTCCCTCTTGTTACTTTAGGGTTCTTGCGGATGTATGTCCATTAAATAAAGACAAATCATCGTAAGAAGTAGTTTAAAATAAAAAGATCCCCAAAGCATAGGATATAAAAAATTCAGAAAAAAATATAAATTTAAATGAGTTGATATGACAGCCATCTATAAAAAAAGAGATTTTTGCTTGATCGATAACTTGATAATAGCAAGCTTTCTACAAGATGGTATACGGCGCAGTCGGACAAGGATATCGAATTTGGAGCTGATTTCCATGATTGCTTTCAGTTGTAATGGGAGAAGAGAAAAACAGTCAAGACAGATAAAATAGTATACACAACATGAGGAACATAAAAACCCAGCTTACAAGATAATATACCAAAGATATGCGCGAAACAAAAAATCTTCTCGATTGCCAACTTCCGCAATAAGTATCAGCAAACATCCTGATCTTCCAAAACAAGACGCCAACAAACACCGCTAGAATTTACATCTAAATGTATGAGACGCAGAACTGTGGTGAGAGCACGCCATAAAAACTGCTGTACGCTCTGGCATAAAGCAACCTCCATGATTATTATTGTATGTATTCGAAAATCAAGGAGGCAAGAAGAAGTTCTGATCCACAAATAAATGGTTTTGTGCTCTGATCCTTATGACTTTCCGGCATTAGACATTCACCTTCACACGTTAGCTTAGCGAGAAAACATGGTATTCTGCTTCTAGTGGGATTATCTCTTTAAAGCTGCTTTCCCTTTCCAAATCCCGTCCCATACCCAGCAAGCATACACAGATAAACCTAATTTAACATACAAACGGTGAAAAAGTAATAACCTAGCGTGTTCCGAATCATGTTTACAGCTATCAAGAACAGCCAGTTATCATCAAGGCCTATTCCGAGCAGCGATTACCATAAGGTTAAAGATTATTTCTATCTGTATCAGCACATGCAAATCTGATGGAGCCATGCGATGTGCTCGTCTTCATGAAGAATACATTCATAAAATGAAGGAAGAAATTATTAATGCTATTTCATAAATATTTTGCACGCGTGCCATTATGATCCGGTATCCTGAAGATACAATGTAACTTTATTGTGATCAGAGTTATTTCCAGCCAATTAACTAATTAATTCCAGCCAGTTTACATTAAAGCGAGGTGCACATTTTAACTCTGAAGTGCTTTGTTTTTTATTTCTCTTTCTTTTTTTTATCTTTTGGACTAATGATCTTACATGAATTGCCATAATTTCAAAATCATAACCCTGTCGTATACCATTGTAATAATAAACTTAACTCATTGTAGTGTAGATTTCAGACACACATTTGGTTCGAAATCACTCTGAAAATAAAATTATAGTAAAATAGTCTCCATACTTTAGGAGTGGTCTTTTCTAAAATTTCGTTTTCCTGTCAATTTTAATCCAGATATTTCTCAATAACTTGGAATTTCCAGCTGTCAAATTTTTTGCCTCCTCTCTTTTTTCACCCTCAAAATCACAAAAGGAGTATTTTGTCGTTACGGCTGGAGCATATAAAATTCAAGCGTTTTGTCCCTCATGACTTTCCTCTATCGCTTTCAAAACAATACATTGCTGCTACACTGTTTGAACATGAACAAACAAATGTCATTTAGCGTCATGAAAGATTTTTCTTTTTCTTATTATTTTAAATTCTTTGCATTCTGCTCTCTGTCTCTGTCTCTCTGTCTCTCTCTCTCTCTCTCTCTCTCTCTCTCTCTCTCTCTCTCTCTCTCTGTCTCCCTCCCTCTCTCTCTCTCCCTCTCTTGCCTATATAAAGTGAATTCTTTATGCGACTACTTGGAGACCGTCACGACTATAATACTCCCCTATCTCTCTCTCCCTCTCTTTCTTTCTCACTTTCTCTGAATCTCTGACTTGATCAATCAAGACTCCTGATACTCATTATAAATGGAAGAGCAAACGAAATAAAGATATTTCTAGTAGTATGGGATGAATCACATTAGAGAATAAGGAGCTCTTTTCCTAATCTGATATACTATCGATTAACTTCCATACATTTAAGAAAATGTACATGTTAACCCAGGCCTCCCAGTTACGTATACCTCTATAACCGTAAAATTCCGTAAATGCTTTATTAAAAAGAAAAAGGCCAGTTTGTTTATTGTCGTTTCAAAAATGTTCTGTTATATATTTGACCAAGCTGCTTTTTAAAAAAGCTTCAATTTCCAAAATGGAAATCATTTGTCTATAAAATTTTACAGCCGTTTTATTCAATAAAAATAATTAAAGTACTTAATCATTGATAATGCTCATTCCAACAACATAACATATGCGTTGAGGTAAAGATTTCTAACGAGATTTGATATCTATAATGTATTACGATTTAACTTTGTATTTAGCCAAACGTGCTTGGCTCCAATGCACATCATCTGATATGTGACGAGAAAAAATGGAATGGAATTTTAAAGGAACCTGACGACTTTTCCTTAAGGACAAAATTATAAATGCAATTGCAGGTTATTTGAGAAAATTTTCAAAAATAAAAATTCTGAAGGATATCTGTCATATCCATTACAGAGCTGCCTCTTTTTCACAAATTCCTTAGGATAGATAACAAACTAAACAATAATTTTTTAGTCTATTCAAGACATTCATCAAGTGTTACTCTGTTAAATAAAAAGGTTTCAACTTTGAAGTTTGAAAAAAAAAAAGAAAAAAAAAGAAATGTTATACAAGTTTTTAACCTTTGTTTTGAAATAAAATCATTTCAAAGATGGATCCCTGTAGGAAATATTAGCATTATGTTGTTAAAACTGTTTCATGATCTCTTTAGCAAATATTTAGTTGGGATATGTTCTTATAGCAATCAGCTAAAATCTCTACTAGTACCACAAAGAACACTAATGCCAAGTGCAAATAGACAGAAAGGGGTCTCTTATTTTTGTTTGATACATCTATTTCGTTTTCAAACATTAAAATTGAAAACAGAAGGACTGAGCAACTTTGGGGTACCCTAAGAAATTTGAATTCAACTTTGTCTTAAATGATTTAAGTGGCCATTGATCCCAAATAATTGAACGCTGCTATAACCCTATCTTATTTGTGAGGCTTTCTGAACTAATGTCTGTTCAACAACATCAAACCAATTCCCAAAATGGTGTAAGAATATTGCTCCGAAAAATCAACAATCTGAAAAGTGATATAAGTATTTTTACAATTTATTCCTTTTCTACAAAACTGACCACTTAAGTTTCATTTTGAACTTCGTGTACCCTTAAATTTAATCCATGCTTCAGAGAAAAGTAAATAACTTATATAGGGCTCCGGGAAATGTTCAAACAATTAATGGCATCATTAACAAAAAGTAAAGGGAAGCTCACGGTTTCATGTTTGTAACCTAATCTTTATGTACTGAAAGGACCACTAAATACCCTCAACCATGATAATTGTTGCAGCCACGGGCTCCCATGCATGTTGTCTGATGTCTTGACATGGCTCTCTCAACGCGAACTTTTCTTTCCTTTTCTATTTTTTTTTCACCAGAATTTCTACGTATGATCCACCGTGTATTGCCTGCGACGGGATGTGAGGTACTCATGCATGCAGCCCCCCTCACGCTGTGCGCTAAAAGTAAAGGTGAGCGGAAAAATAAAGGGAGGGAGAGAGAGAGAGAGAGAGAGAGAGAGAGAGAGAGAGAGAGAGAGAGAGAGAGAGAGAGAGAGAGAGAGAGAGAGAGAGAGAGAGAGAGAGAGAGAGAGAGAGAGAGAGAGAGAGAGAGAGAGAGAGAGAGAGAGAGAGAGACAGGGGAGACATGAAGCAGAGCCACAAAAAAGATGAAACTGACATGATCAATTTATGAAATACAAAATTTTATGCGTCAGCAAACCTCTTTATGATGCTTTGTTGCCGTTTTATTAGATTAGACTTTTCGAACGAAGGTAGAAGAATTTGGAAACCTGAATAAGCAGTTTACTGGCAGCACTCTAAACTAAGTGTTACTAATTATTTTAACAAACTAAGCCAAATGAGTAAAGAATTTGCACGATTGTATGAGTGTTTATGGCATTATTTCTTCAACGTCGTCTTGTCTCTCTTGAACAAGAGTTTTCTTTTTATTCATGAAAAAGTCGTCTTGTTAAGAAAAGGGTATAAAAATAACTTTAACTATAACTTTCCTTGTATGACGAGAACATAAATGCAGATAAATGAAAGAAATTGATGTAGGAATTAGCATTCTGTTATGATGATCAGCAATAACATGTCAAGGCAGACTCCACGCAAATAGCGAGCTAAAGAGAGAGAGAGAGAGAAAGAGAAAGAGACAGAGAGAGAGAGAGAGAGAGAGAGAGAGAGAGAGAGAGAGAGAGAGAGAGAGAGAGAGAGAGAGAATTGCAATAAATAGATAAAAGATGGATAGATAAATATATAAAGAAAAGTAAAGGATAGTCGAGAATTTTGAATCTAGAGTAAATGCAAATGAGGAAAAGAGAAAAAAAACGTAGAAGAAGATCGAGACAGAGAGGGAGAGAGAGAGAGAGAGAGAGAGAGAGAGAGAGAGAGAGAGAGAGAGAGAGAGAGAGAGAGAGAGAGAGAGAGAGAGAGAGTTAGATTAAAGAGGAGGAGAGAGCGAGAGAGCGTGTGTGTATATGAGAGAGATTAAGAAAGAGAGATAGTGAGAGAGAGAGGGACATGAGAAATTGTACTCAAATTTGCATTAGCAAAACAAAGGCCATCTAGACGATTCCATAGTCTTCAAAACAATAGATGTACACAATAATGGAACTATTTGTTGGAGAACTCATATTTCTAAGAAGTCAAATTCTGTGCGTGTGCTTTTCTCACAAGGTTTAAGAATATTGCAAAGGCTGAATTTTAGAAATGGATTTAAAAGTTTTATAGTCCAAAGAAAATTAGTTTTAAAACAATGTGCACAAAGTAGAAATCACTGACTCTTTATTTGTATCTAAAACAACCTAGATTTAATGTAATAAAATTTCATTACATATATTACTTTCAGGTTAAGATAACTATAATTTATTTTAGATTAATTCTCTCTCTTTCAATGTGTGTCTGGTCTGTGAAAATCTGTACAACTTTCCATTCATTCTATACTCTTAAAGTGCTAGACCAAACGTCTAAACTGAGACCGTCTTCCTTGAGTGTATGTGTGGACAATCACACGATACTGTTTTGCATACTGAAATTCCCCAGTTCCCTAATTAAAGTGATTGGAAATTCGAATCAGCTTGGTGAACAGTCTTTTGAGAATTCCGATTCTTCTTCACATTTAGGTTTAATGTTCACATTGACAAGATACAGAAATAAACGTTAAGGTGTGAGGACTGAAAGGAGGGTAGAGAATATATTCGCTCTTACTACAGTGGGATGATTCGTCATATATATTATGATGACAATAGAGTTTCGTTTTGTTTATTTTCCGTATAAATTTTGACAGAATTTATAACAATTTATGAAATCTAAAATAGCCCATCTTTTTTTTTGTCGTAGCAGAGTGTTTACCACAAAAGTGCAAAACATAAATTAGGAATTTTACCGCCTTGGAGCATAATTTTTACTCTTTGACGCTAAAAAAGGTTTGCTGGATTAGTTTTATTCAACATCTTATGATTTAAGCAGTAAAACTTCGATTCCACTTCATGATAATAGCAATCAAAACTTTAATTATTACTACATACATTATAGGCTCAAAATTGTACTTATCCTGGCGATATATGTGGTTATGCATATTAAATTTTTACTCTTTTTGGTTTTGCATTGTCGGAACATCCCTTAGTAGATCACATTCTTCTTAAATAAATTTCTAGCCTGACTGTATCTCACTCCCCATGGAAGAATGCGTCCGACAAGACGATATAAAACCGAAATAGGGCATAAAATCTTGAAAAGCTTCTATCTTCAACATGTCATGTAACATTGTGTAAATATAACTCCCGTTTTGTATTCCTATTCACATCGTTTGAATTCCATCTCCTGTTCCCTCAATTTGTCAGTGATTTCAATTAACACCTCTTTTGGTTATGTCTGTGACGCTCAGAGCGATAGACCCCATCATGAAGACATCGCCTACTGTCCAGTTTCCGTTTTCTCTTCTCGCACCGTGTCGCCATGTCGCTGATTTAATTTCCTGTCTGATGGAAGGCATGGGAGGCGAAGGAGGGGCCTCGGGGAACTGTCTTTAACTACAAGATTATTCCCTGCTTTGTACAAGAAATGCTTTCCTGGGTGTAGAGTGAAGATTCTTTAAAAGTCACTCATATAAATTTTTTTACAGAAGTCCACATGAACATTGCTACCGTTGCTGTCACCACTATACTCCTATTTCCACAATAGCTTAAGGCAAATGGCAGTCAGCTGAGCTATACCAGAGGTTATAAGTTTTTTGTAATGTCATACGAAGCAGTGATAGTGTATTTTCTTATCGGTTAGTGAAATACATTTTCTTAAACAAGAGTTCATCGGATTCAAATAATTATATTGGGAGAAAGCCAACAGTCATTTTCAGGGTTTAAATCCATTATTGTTTTACCAGCCACATTTGATCTATGTGAATTTACTCATACAACTGCAAGCAATGATTTCACATTTATTTATCTATTTATTGTCTTAGGGTTTTTTCCTTTACGCCCGTTTGTTCCGATGCAAATATTTAATCTGAGGCCTCAGCTTGTTGTTTTTTTTTAATTTATTTAAGAATTCAAAAAAAAAAAAAGAATCAATTTCATTGTGTATTCATTCAAATCATTCCATCCAAGAATCTTTAGATCAAAATATTAAGAATAACCGTAAATTAGCCAAATGTCTAAGAGAGGGAACAAGTTAAATAGGTGTCTAATTGCCTTTGTTGAAGCTTTGAGATCCGTTAGATAAAGCCATTTACGCAGTTTTATAAATGTCTTAGATTGATAGATTAATGGATGAATGAGGAGGAAAAAGAGAAAAAGATAGAAAGGGACAGACATGCAACGTCAGCGAGTTAACTGATGCTTTCTTTTCCTTCGCAAGCGATCTGTAAATTCAATAAAAAAAAAATCCAGCGTAAAATACCGTTACCAGTCGTCTCAGTCTGCTCTCTCTTACACTGAGACTGAAAGTGGAAGCGCAGGAGATGAGAAGTACAAGAAACGGCGCCAACGATATTAACAGTGAGAAATCGACACTTTGGATAGCAAATAGTTTTCTTGAAAGGCTGCTTGCTGGGTCACGATTGATTCTTTTCAGTAGAAAAAAAACCCACCCAAGATTCTTGATTTGATTTTCATACAAATGTCTTTTTCCCCCCCCCCCCCCCCCCACCCCCACACACACACAGAAAAAAAAAATCAAACATTTTTTTTAATCTGAATGTATCATACACTTAGTCTACAAAATCATTTGATCTTTAGACCTAATTCTTGTTCCATTTATCGAATTCCGATATGTTCGATTTCCGATCATCCTGTTGAAGTAGAGGCCGGTCTCACCATTAGAGATCCAGTTTTCTCTTAGTAGCACTAAAATCTTTGATCTCTAACTAGATTTCTAAGTGTTTGATCTTTTGAAGTGAAATAGATTGAAATTTGAGGATATTTGTTTGTAATGGCTACAGAAAGATCATCTGAGGGTTACATAAATATCTGTTACGATTTGAGAACTCTTGAAATGCTAATGGAAATTCATCTCCTTTTTTTCTTTTGAAAACTCTTGTCTCCACCTTTTCCGATGAAACATCGTGTATATTTGAAGTACTACCGAGAAAGTCCACTGCGATAAAAATATTTTGTAGTTTATGCAACTGAAAAGAAAATACGTGGGTTTTTTTTTTGACACTTCTCTTTCCTTATAAAAAAATGGCAGTTAAAAGGATTACAGCTGGAAGGCGGAGCCAAATTTCTAAATTACTTAATTGCTCGCAGATTTGAAGGGAGTACAAGCAATCCTCTTGATGTGAAAATAGAAAAGACATTATTTAGTTAACTAAGAAATAGTGTGAAGATTGTTGAAGGAAACAGGGGTTGTAAGTTTGTAAATGTAGAATATTACCAACATTTTTTTCTCATTAAGAATGAGCTTTAAGTTTAAAGTTTTCATCGCTATAATAATGAGTTGCATGGATTGAAAAGCTTTGTGGCTTTAAATGCAGGATCACTTTACCTTGTTTTCTTTTTGATTACTCGATATAGCCTACTTCCCCTTCCAACGTCTCCCCCTCCTTCCACCACAAGACAAGCGGGTGATCTGAGGCCTTTGGTTCAAACCTAACAAGCCTCCATCGGAGCTGACAAGATGAAGCCAAATACTTTCCCTTTAAAACCTCTATTCATAATGATGATGATATACTATGATTCATTGTTTTTCTTAGAGTGCATATTTGAGATATAGATAGTGTATAGGGGTTTTGTCTAACATCCTGAGGCATGCGAACATTGCTCGGAAGAGACTTTGCATGTCGGCTTTTGGGATCTTAGCAGAGATTTGTGTGTTGCTCTTTTTGAGTTTGATTAGTCTAACTTCATCTACCACATCGATATTTTTTCAGAATCCGTAGGAGATTTTTTTCATTCACTCCTATTGAAGACTGCAGACATATCACTTTGAGTGATCACTTCGCGATAATGTTTTCGATGCTCGTTTTTTTTCTACTAGCCATTTGTGGATCCATACAACACCAGACGTGCTTCTTTCAGGTCGAAAACCACTTTGGCTGTGGGGCAAATATTTTCCTACTTCTGGACTTCTTCTGTCTAATGTTATTATACACGGTACGCTTCGTTGTCAGTTTTAGAGTGTGATGAGTCCAAGTTTACTTGGCATCTTGGATTTTTTTTATTGTCATAAAAACATCATTGCTTTTTCTAGATTTACTTTGAGTTGTGAAAGTAGTGTTAACATGTATATGTAATCGTTTCATATGGAAACAATGTGGCATATTTTAGAAATCATGAATGAATTTTGTCTTCTCTTTACGCCTTGTGTTTTAGGTGATTAAAACTAGCCTTTAGTTCTTCTGGTGATAACGGTTGATGAATTAATCTTGGGGTTTCGTTAACTGATGGTGAGTCTAGAATTTTTTGGTTTTCAAATTTGTCTCAAGGTGATTTGTGTCAATGGACTGGATATTTTTGTAAGTTTTCTACCACTAGTTTCTTCTTCTCATCTTTTTCTTCCTATTTTTTTCCTAGAGCTTTTGGATGCAGAGCCTTGACCTTATTATTATCATCATCCTTTAGATTACAAATAGTTTTAACCTTTTGCGCCTCTGTTTCAACGCCTTTTTTTATTTAATGTGGATTTCCTACGCTTATTATTTCCAACATTATTCTTTTTGTTTCATCATTAGTGCTGTTTGTGTTTAATGAAAGTTATAACTGCTGTGCAAAAATTACAATAGTGAAATAGTTGCGTGTGGTATTCTGTTAGGTTTTTTTCCTTTTTTTCTCTTCAGTACTTTATTTTACCAAGCTCAGAAAAACTTCTTGCGGCCACTCAATTGCTTAGCTGTTTCCTTGTTTTATTATAAACACTTGTGTGTCTAGTATTTTGTGGTATTTGACTCATGCTCTTGGCTATGTTAAACTTTATTGCTTTTCTTTGACGCCAAACTCTGAAGCATTCTACTCAAGATATAGATGTGGTCTACATAAAAATCCAGAATTTATTGCAGAGAGTCTTTATATATTTTGATAATGAGAGTTAT
This sequence comes from Elysia crispata, assembly GCA_033675545.1. Taxonomy (NCBI): domain Eukaryota; kingdom Metazoa; phylum Mollusca; class Gastropoda; family Plakobranchidae; genus Elysia; species Elysia crispata. The sequence goes on from JAWDGP010005584.1 coordinate 182,231, forward strand.
CACTGAAATATGGGTATACACTCTTTTCTCCTGCTTGCCTAACCTTCGTTATGTGTTTTGAGTGTTGGGGAAAAACAATATTTGTGGCGAAAAATATTTCTAATTACATTTTCACGATTCACCCAACTCCATTAATGTTCATTCATTCTGATTTCTTTTCCCTTTGAAAAGTTTCCAATGTTCGTCTTTATCTCACTAAATTTCTTAATTTTTTTTTTCAGGAAATGAGGCAAAAATGAAGTTCTAAAGTTGAATAATGTACAATAATTGGCCCTTTTCTTCATTTTATTGAATATTCAGACCAAGTTAAAACTGCTGTCTCTGAAATTAATACGAAACAAGTATAGTATCCACTGCGTCAATTTTATCAACTAAATTTACACCATCCTTTAGCAGGTTACCGGAACAAATTTCTGAACCGTAAAGCGATGCCCAACTAGTTTCTTGTATTTACATTTTCTCACACAAATAATTCATTTACCTTAAAAATACAATCCTCTTTTTCATAGTATCTTTATTTTTGATAAATAGTCTAAAGTTGTAAACAGTTTAACTTGACAAATGGTGGTTCACCAAAATTTTTTTCTCTCATGAGGAGGGGTTGGGGGGGGGAGGGGGGGAGAGGTGGGGAATATGTACTTATCTAACCTAACGTCTAAAAGCTGTATTGATACATAAGACGAAAAGGCAATAAAATAGTAAAGCTGTTGAATAAACTTGCAGATTCATCGCTCCAGTTTGTAACCTGTCAAGTTATTTCTTTCATTACATTAATATCCTTAAGTGGTGGATCTAAAGTTTACACAGCGCATTACGATATTAGTCTGAGAACTGGCTAAGCAGAAATCCTGACCCGATAAATTCACACGGAGTTCGTAAGCAAAGTGTGGTGCCAAAGTTCAATTCCCTAATGAGTTAGGCAGTATATCCTCCTACACCACATCTATTAAAAGTGGATTGACCGTTGGTCACAATTATGGCTAATGTAGCTTAACCATCTCTAAAGCCACGGGATTAAACGATTCCATTAGAATCTGCTTGCATTCGAAACATTGGACATCACTGGAAAAACTCAAGGTCTCAATTTTCAGCCTTGTTGTGCCTAAAGTGTTTTTTGGATGCGTTTGAAAAGTTCTCTTCTGCTCGTAGGCTATTTCAAACTCACCCAGAGAAAGCAATGATCCTTTGCGTCATAGAAAATTCAAAATAAGAATATGTAAGTTGGAAATATCAAATGTGGGAATATATAATCATTTAGTTTGCGGCTGGATTTGCCTCTCTCTCTGCTGGTCCTTACTTTTTGCAAAAGTAGCCAAGATATGGGAATGACAAGAACGCGCTACGAAGTAGTCAGTTTAGAAAGACGCCCTGTGCTTTAATTTGAAAAGAGCAGCCAACTAAATTGATAACTATCTATACATAATAAAAATATATACAGATTTCACAGATTTCCCCTCCATTTCGTGTTTCTCTTTCTTTGAGCTGCCAATAAGAATTTAATGACAATATTTTTGAAAAGCTTATTTTCTTCTCGTAATCACCATAACGACCAATCTGATTTACACGGCCTTATACTTTTTGATGACCAGTGCAATATTAGACATTTGATAGTGTTTCTTTGCTATAATAATACAATTCTGAAGTTTACGCACCGAAATTTACATCTTGAAGCAATAATAAGTTAGAAATCATACAGTGAGAGAGGAATAGAGACAAAAAGAGATAGAGTGAGAGAAAATGGGTAGAGTGAGCTCGAAAGAGAACGAGAGAGTGAGTTAGAGAGAGAAAAAAGAGAGAGGACGAGAGAGTGAGAGAGTGAGAGAGAGAAAGAGAGAGAGAGAGAGAGAGAGAGAGAGAGAGAGAGAGAGAGAGAGAGAGAGAGAGAGAGAGAGAGAGAGAGAGAGAGAGAGAGAGAGAGAGAGAGAGAGAGAGAGAGAGAGAGAGAGAGACTTTATCAAAAGGATTAGAATCGTCGCAAGGAAATCTGCAACAAGATAAGTAGGTGTATTCAAAGTAATAATAATCGCCTTCAACGAAAGAAGACAATTGCTATCAGCATCGAGTATTTTGGGCGTCCTTTAGTCACGAATATCCTCTGTGACTAAATGGGATAATGTAAGTGACAAGGGCCGGTATCGACTGATCTAGTGGTGAGCGCCACTATGGTTGCATAGTCACGGCCGACGGAGCGACTCTTCTAAGGTTAAGCTCAATAACCGAACCCTTTTCACAACAGACTGGTTTTCCTTCAAGCTTTTTCCTAGACATATTTTTACGTGGATAAAAGAAAAAGGGCATCCTATTTTTTTCAGATGACTAGCTTAAGTAGGTCTGTTGAGGAAACTTCACAAAGGGGTGTTATACAAAGTTCAAGTAAAAATAATCCTATGACAACCTTTTTGTTTCTTTGAACTTCATCAAGTTTCTCTTGCCCTTATGCCTTTATCCTCCTCTTTCTGTCTCTTTTAAATTTGTTTGAAATTTATCCACATTTCTTTCTCATCGCCTCGTGCTTTTAAATGTAAATCTAAGTTCTCATTTCAAAGTATTTTTTCACGCATGGAAATTTTGAGCAGAGGAAAAATACGCAATGCTACATAAAGTAATGAAGATTCCCTCAAAGCTTAACAATTGAGTTGAACTTTATTGAGAGCAACGGAGAGAGGCATCACGTCTCCCATCATGACGTGAGGATTGGATGTATGATCTGTTGCTCTATTTTCCTCAGTCGAACCTAAAGGTTGACTGTCTCACATTCTTTGATTACTGAGCAAAGGTAAGAACAAGAAACTGTATTTAATGACTTACTGTGCAAAGACTCGCCAGTTTTCGCGGTGCAAAACGCTCTAGCAATCAATAACAGGCTCGCCTTGCGTATGTTTGGAATGTTTAAATTGGTTGGAGAAATCAAGATTTTTTGGTGAAGGAAATGAAAATCCCGATTAATTTTTGTGATTATCTCTCTGCGCCTGAAAGTAAAATAATATACACATCGTGGATCGCCTCAGCTACATATTTATGTTGTACTTTCATCCTATTGCACGCATATTTCTCAGACTAAGTAAATTACTCGCGCATTCCCAAAAAAAAAAAAAAAAAGCTCCGCTCACATTGAAGTTTGAACAGTGCTAACTTCATGGGAAACATAATCTAAACACTAGAGAAGAAGTGAACTCAGGGCAGACCGGCAAATCAACGTCGTATCCTCCTGAAGGTTCTCATGTCTACCAGATCGTGCTGTTGGATCGGTTCACTGACATTCCCCGGATCATGCGCTGTAGATCCTGGTACAACTAACTCCACGAAACGACCATCCTATTAGGCATGGCTCTGATGCTTTAAATGTCTCTCAGAAGTCGTGACTTGGTACTTGTCTGAGTTGAGAAGAATGTGTACAAGAAGATTGGTTTTGGCAAAGGGTAACGTGCTTTTAGACACGCAAACTGAGGGAAAAGTGGAGCAACCGATTTGCATATAATTATTGGGGAATACCTTTAGGAAATCACGGCTAAAAGAGGAAGAAAATCAAGACAGATAGCTGACGATGCGGAAAAAATGTTTCTAATCGTTCTATTCATAATGCCTTTTTCTCTTAACTCAAGTGTGAATATGAAAGTTTAAAAGGGTACAAGTATCTGATATGTTATAAAATTAATTTAGATGTATTTCATCAATATTGCTATTGGACGAGTAACTTATTGAATCAATAAACGAAACGACATAATAATATCTAGTTTTATCAATAAAACCTAGTAACACCAAATAACTCTAATTCAAGCCCGTGTTAACAATTTCCTGAATCCACAAAAGCAAGGCAAAGGAAAAGTTATATATGCTCAAGGCAAGGCTAAAAAAAAAAAGTTCTCCTTGCCTAAAGCACCGTAAGGGAATAGCTGTACATGCCCAAAGCGGCATAAAAGAAAAGTTGTACTTGATCAAAGCAATAAAAAGAAAAGGCGTACATGTCTATAGCAAAGCAAAGAATAAGTCGCACATGCTCAAAGCAACTCAAAGAAAAAAGTTTATATGCTAGATCCATCCATTTTTATTAATCTCTGGTTTGCTCAAGTCGGTAACAGATTAACGCAACAGTGACTTTAACAAACAGCACCCTGAGCACAGACACACACACACACTTTACATCTTTCGCTAATACTGATGTCAGCCGGACATAAGGCATAACAAAGCTGCAGACCAAACAAGTCTGTCAATATATATTTTTTATTATGTGAATGAAATTGTTGCTGTCTGTTGATTTTTCACATATACAACTTTATTTAGTTCGATCTCCACCGATGCATAAAAAATTAACGATGTTGTAAATTTCATCCAATTGTCACTCAGGCATTAGCTAGCACGAACAGTCCTTGACGAGCAGGGCGCAGCCCGATAAGTGAGAACTTTCACTCATTCACCCATAGAAGAATGGTTCGGAATCCTAAAAGAAGTCCCTCCAGACTAGGTAGGAGGCGTATTCTTCGCCACATAGGAGACAATGGTCATGTTGTTCAAATAAACAAAACAAGGATCAATATGTAGATCTGGACATTTTTTAAAGTCTAACTTGATTCGATGAGTTGCTGTGATGTGAAAGAGAAAGAATGAGGGAAAGAGAGAATAATAGAGCCAAAGGCAACGAAGGGAGGATCTGATCGATAGTTAATTAAGTAAAGAATATTAGATTTAGGTAAAAAAATAGATACAGAGCTATAGATAGAGTCAGAAAAAGTAAAGGAGAGAGAGAAAGAGAGAAGGAGAGGGAGAGAGAGAGAGAGAGAGAGAGAGAGAGAGAGAGAGAGAGAGAGAGAGAGAGAGAGAGAGAGAGAGAGAAAAGAGGAAATTAAAAAAAAGTAATTGTTTTGATAAACAGACTTTGGGATTTGATTGAGGAAAAAAATACATAAATGTAATATAAAATCCTTGGCTGTTAAAAATTACAAAAGCTACCCGCACACCAGAAGAGATTCCGTGTAAAATAAGTGAAGTATTTCTAGAATATAAATAAAGATAGGAATATTATGTTCCTATTTTCCACTTTCACATTGTGTGTAGCTCAATTATTTTATTAATTTTCTGCATAATTTAGTCTCAAAATGGTCTTTTTACAAAAGAATTTATTTTAACCCTGAAATGTATAAAACTCGTTTTAAAAAGTTATAAAAAAAAGTCTGAGTAATATCGTGTCTTGCGGCAGTACTTTGGGTCATGGTTGCTTGAAAAAATGATATAAAATAAATTTCACTTATCAGTTTCTTGCAAAATCCTCTTTTTTTGTGTGTTGTCAGACTCTAAAGAAAAAAGGCGGTTTACATATTTACTATTTCTACTTAACTATATTCATATGATTCATAGAAATTAGAAAAAAAAATGTCAGCAAATTGTAAAACCCGATAGTAGTCATTTACATAGCTAAGCACACACACACACACAAAAACGCAAAACATTAAGAGCATTATTTTATGCAGGAACGGGAAAATTTTTAATCTGCATAAGATATTTTCTCTTCCACTTTTTTCAAGCTCCGTTGCTTCTTTTGTAGATCTTTAAACCATATCAGTCTGCAATTGATACCGCAAGAGGTTGTTATAACTTTTTCATGATTGGTCCAGTACAAGTTATATAGTATTCCTTTATTCCAAACTGAGAGCAAAGAATGTCGACTTAAAAAAGAGAGCGTAAGATGTAATAGAAACCTCATTAACATGGTTCAAGAGCGATTGAGATGGTTGACCAAACTAGACAAAGGCGGTTCACCTACCTTGTTCTTCTACTCAAAGATCTTTGCGAACTGTAAAGATAAATTTTACATAACCTCTCGGCTTTGTTCGAAGAGAGAGAGAGAAAGATAGAGAGAGAGAGAGAGAGAGAGAGAGAGAGAGAGAGAGAGAGAGAGAGAGAGAGAGAGAGAGAGAGAGAGAGAGAGAGAGAGAGAGAGAGAGAGAGAGAGAGAGAGAGAGAGAGAGAGAGAGAGAGAGAGAGAGAGAGAGAGAGAGAGAGAGAGAGAGAGAGAGACTAAGCTCAAATTACATGCTAGACTACCATTAAAGAACGGAATTCACTTTGGACCTCTCTATTTTTTTTTCAATTAACAATGGTCCAAATTGGTATCTCAATTTTTCACGAACAACAGGTTTTAGGTAAGAAATTTGGTTGTGAATGCGAAGATACATGTTAAATATAGGCAAAACTAACAATCTCGAAAACAAAAAGAAAGAAAAAAGAATAAAAAACTAGACTGATTGTATCGATGATTTGGCCATTGAAAAGCATACTTTGTCTAGTAGAGTTTCTATCATTTTTGTGAGACCCTTCCCAAATGGATGTATGCAAGTGTGCAAAGCAGTGTTATCTTTTTGAATGTAAAGGGTCACAGTGCTTTTTTCGGTTTCAGAACTTAAAGTAATGATGTTAAATAATCACACGCATTCTTATAAAATAATAATTATTATTTCACGGCTCTGACATGTGATCATCATTTTCTGCCAAAATTCTATTTGTCTATTTGTTTGATTTTTAAAACCTTTTCAAAGACAATTTTATTTGCTGAAAATGTAAAGAAAAGAAACCTCTATAATTCGTAGCGAAAGCGAAAAGAAAAAGAAAGAAAGAATACTAGATGGGACAAACGGCTCAAAAGACCCTCTCCTTACATTTATAGAGCTACAATCCTATTTATGTAAAGTTGCTGCAAAGGACATTTTGAAGTTTAATCTTAAGAACAAGCACACCTCGTTTTCTTCTCGCTTTACCGGCATAACCTAAGCTTTTTCCCCCTTTAATCAATTTTATAAATTGATCCTCTTCTAGAACCCTATCCATAATCCTGTCGTGCAAAGCTCATGCTTAGAATTGATTTTTTTTCCAGAGCCTCTTTTGACCTTATCTTTTTTCGTTCAATGATACCTTAGGACTCCAATTTTTAGGAAAATATTTTGAGAAATACTTGGGTTTTTCTTGTTCTGGTAGAAAGAATTGTGTTGATGGGTTTCTTTCAAGAACGACACCTTTTTAAAGGAGATCTGATTATATCTCATAAAACAAAATATTCAATGCAAGGGAAGTGAGCATATCATTCCACTATAGAAAAGTGGAAACACTTTTTTCTGGGAAAAAATTCTCCAACTCAAATTTAAGTAGAGATGAAAAAATAAAATCGCCAGCTAAAATTCTTCTTACCTAGATTGAACGACCCGAATCTCTTTTAGACCCTTACACAAGACTTTGTATCACTGGTCCTGGTGACATATTGAAATTTTAAGAGAGCTGATAAACAGGAAATGGCATAACGCTTTACCTATTTGTTTCTTGATTCAACAGAAAATTTAGCTCAATTGCAAAAGAGATGTCACGTAACTACTAGCAGATGATAGTAATTAGATAAAATTCAGATGAATAATCTTTGCAAAAAGGAAAAAAAAAAAACAACGAAAAAGCTCAAAAAATGTAAGATTTTATAACCCTAGCTCAGCCTTGAACGTTCCTAATTTGAAAATTCGCTGTGCACATCTTAAAAACAACCCCCAATAATCAATAAAAAAAATAATGGAAACACTTCTTTTAAAGAAAAAGACAAAAATACAAGGACAATTATGGCGAATTCACGAGTCAATCACCTTATTGTCATCTCCATTCATACGTTAGTATGAATCTTTTCAAACTTTAAGAGTAATTTACTCTTGTAGTGACAAGAAAGCGATATCAACTTAATTTTTTTCTCGTAGCGCAGCACTCAAAACACATTGTAAAGGCATCCGAAACAGGGATTTGGTTTGTCAGTATTTTAATATATGGTGAAAAGAATTTTGTGCGGACGAGATATTCAGGAATTTCACCCATTCTTAAAAAAGAAATGCCAACGCAAAATGAGCGTCTTACATGGGTGAAAAAGAAAGACGTCATTTAACTTCAAAGAATTAAGCCTATTTTTTTTGTGGTGGTTTTTTCTGTAAGGCTTAAATCGCCAATGTGAAAGCATGCCCAGACTACATGTGGATTTAAAAAGAATCGCATTCTTGTGAATCTAATATTCAATATGAACTGTCTTTTATGATACGTCTAGTGACATGTTAATTCTCATTTTTATCAAATATGTCAAGATTAAAAAAAATCTCTCTTTTCTTATCCTCTAATAAAAAAAAAATGGAAGAAAAATTATATATCTGAAAGGAATTTGACAGTCAAGATTTTTCCAACTGTTTGAAGAGGAATGTTCCAATTTTAGATTTCAAGTCAAGAAAGTGGAATATAGTATTTGGCTACCTTTAGTCTGATGTGACTTGAAGCTTGCCTAGCCACTGTAACACTTGTGAGAGATGGGTTCATCAACTCTGGGTAGGAATTACGTTGTCGTTTTTTATGCCTTCTTCTATACTGTTAAGAAAAGATGGTACAAATTTGTTTCTATTTTAAGGACCATAAGGAAGAATGATAAAGATAGTCCAATATGGGATACCAAGAAGAACGTGCTTTATGAAATGTAACCCCGATTGGTTGTACTCATATGAAATGAAATTTATGACCATCATATTTTAACTAAGAATCTAAGACAGTTTAAAAAGCACCTGACTAAAAGATCACCAATTTATGTCGTAAGTGGGTTGGGGCTCGAGTTTGGGATCAAGAGATTGAGTTCGGAACTCTGGCGAAAGCTTAACCAGACTTTATGTCTTCAGCACATGTGTGGATGTGTGAAATCTTATGCTGGGGGTAAAACTGTTGGTATGTTTTGTTTTTCATTTAACCCGATTACCTCTTCATTCTGAATATACCGTGGTTGTCTCTGAACCTATGGGCTGATCTCTTCTAACTTTATTAACATATGCACTGCAATAATGAGGATTATTTAACAAAGAATTATAGTGCATATCATTGAAAATATTCAGCGCACCGCATTTTTAAGTTGAGAGAGAATGTATACATATATGCATATACATGTAGAGAAACAGAGAGAGAGAAACAGAGAGAATGAGAGAGAGAGAGAAAGAGAGAGAGAGAGGGAGAGAGAGAGAGAGAGAGAGAGAGAGAGAGAGAGAGAGAGAGAGAGAGAGAGAGAGAGAGAGAGAGAGAGAGAGAGAGAGAGAGAGAGAGAGAGAGAGAGAGAGAGAGCAAATCATTAAACAATCGCAGATTATATGATGTATCCAAAGCAAGCACATGACAGTTATAACATGGCATTTTAGAGAGCTCTCAATTCCAGGTTGCTAGGCTCTGCTGCATAGGTAAAACATAATTTTTTTTTCTACCGGGATGGTTGCATAATCCAACCCTGATAGAGATTATTGAACACTTGAAAGATAATACAGCTAGAGTTTCTAGCTGCAGGCTAAGCCTGAATCACACGGTCTATACACTCTCACTTGATATAGCCTTATTCGCTGATAAATAAATGATGGAATAAACTAGCACCGACAGCAATAGACCCTGCTCACCATCCTGCTTTACGTGGAGAACAAAGCTTGACAGAACAATTCGTGAAGTCTACCGTTGCTTCAGGATTGTGCCCCTTCCACAAGTTCCAAAAATTATTCATAACATTATCTTGAATATTGTATCGATGGACTACATTAGAATTCGATTTTATAAAGTAGAAACTGAGCAAAAACCAAGAATCATCAACCAATTGTATATTGACTGCGGTACTGGGCAGATTAACATTTGACTTTCATAAGTTTGTCTCGAAGCTGACGAGTTTAGTTCTTTCGGCAAATGCGAGCTGCGAGGATTGTGTTATTAGAAACAAGGATAACGTCGAGCTTTTCTTAATCATTTTTGGCTGAGATATGTTTCTAATATTGTATGAAATGTGTATGTTTTGTAAATGCGTGTGATTAAGTGTGATAAAGTTGTATGTCAACTTGCCTTAATATGTTCTTTATGATAATTTTCGTACTGTTAGTAGAATTGGCTACTGTCGGATAAAAAAATTTAGAAAGAGAACATCTAAAATTATCTTAGATTCCATTCATTTCAGCTAATTGAATAAAAAAATTCAAGAGTTTTATTCAATTTGTAGCCCTGCAATACTGTTCGATATTATCTAAACCTAGAACTAACAATAAAAAGAGAAGTGATGGTTATATCAAAATAAAAATATACTCTGTTTTACAATGAAACTTTTGGAAACATTTGAGCATAAATCTGTTTGATAAATAAACAACTGAATGAATACAGTTTTATATTGTAACTGACCTGAAATCATGACTGGATTATATAAGATCATCAATTTATAACTCATGCCGATACGTATTTGTAGTCAGGGCAGTATGGGCTATAATAATTTAAATAATTTTCTTGTATTTCAGACACATCAACCTTCTTTAAGAAGCTATTTGATACCTACAGACCAAGGAGATAACGTGAAAAGCTGACCAGTCTTTATGTTTCACCTTTCTGTAACTGGAGCCGTAGCCGATCAATGGACACACGTTTCATTTAATGGTTAATTTGATATCTTCATAATGAGGATCAGGGATGCAGTTGATTTGGGAAGTGCCCAGAACCAAAGACGTCCTCTCCTTCACTGTAGACGGCTGAGCATTCGCATATCCCAAGTCAAGAAGCGCAATTCGACACTGCTGTTCTCTAATTCGACAATCTGTCGATTAAGACCTCAAAAACTTATCAGTGTCTGTAGTCTCAGGCTTGTCGAGCGTACCTCGACCGCACAAGGCCAACTTTGTTTCCTGACCAGGTTTCAAGCAATGTTCAAATTTCGACTTGCGCAAAATGACCAGTCTTTTCTCCCAGTCCATTTAATCTTCTATCACCAGTCGGGATACCTGTGTTATGACTGTGCCGAGCTTGTGACTTTTACCGCTAAAATTACATCATTAGTGTTAAATATGTCTTTATCTAGTCTAATCTGTGTACGCAAAACTCCCATCCAAGTGATAAACTCATTTGGCCCAGCATCTTCTAATATTTCTTTCCCTGAGGCATACCTGCCGCTGGATCAAAACGACGCTACCCGTCCCCTAGCTGCGATACCCACCATCCGTCAGAAGCATCCCAAGCGCTGTCTTAGCTCACTGGAGAGCCATCCCGAGATGCAGCGGGACCACCACCAGCCCCGTCGCTGCCGTTCTATGTCTCAATGTTTATGGCCTCAACACCAGCGAGATTGGAGCGGGCATCGTCATGAAGAGACAATGAAGCTCAGTGGAGCATATTGTCATAACGATACAGCTCAATTTAATGCCCAGCCGAATTCCTCTCAGCCTCAGACTTGTAGCACTTGCCGCCAGATCAACTCAGAGTTATACCATTCAGGACAAAAACTTCAATATGAAATTAACCCCTCAAACGGTGAACACAGTTATCACAGATCAGATAAAAGACAACATGTTTCATTTGATCGACTAAATGTCCTAATACCAATACTGATACTGTTTCTAATGCGGCTATGCGGTGCAGGTAAGTTTAAAACAAATAAGCAACAAAAAAAATTAACAAAAAAACAACAATAGAAAAACACAGAAACCTAACATCGCTGTTTGCGCTGTTTCAGTTGCAATAACCATCACAGTCATTCACAATACAAAGCATTGTCATGGTCAATGAAATTATAATATGATACGAATCTTCCGAAGTTTTTGAAATGTGTACCTGTCCTCCAATATAGTTTGGCAATAAATTATGAATAAATTCACATTAAAAAAATTACGCCCAAAACATTTATACATCATCGGAATATCCAGCAAAATATTATAATTATTATGACGTAAGAAATGCTTATCTACCATGATCAAAAACGCTCCGTCATTAACAAACAGGAAATCCAAAGATAAAGAAATTACCCATACCTTCTGACTCACAAGCAAAGACACGCAAAAAATAATTTTGTTTTGGGCATTGCAGTAAAGAGTATTTTTATCTTTTCATAATTATTATTTCAAACGTAAAGCTTTAGTTGCGATACACATAAAAAGAGCTCGCTAGCCCATATGTGGCCTTGTTTAACCTATGCGCTGTACAAATCATCGCAGAGGCGTACACTTCAGTTCAAAGCGCTGTTTATTTTGGTGCAGAAAGCAACCCATAAAGGCTTTAAAAGATCCTTTAATACTGGCGAAGCTGTATTTACGCTTTCAGCCTTTTCCTCTTTTCACGCTTTTTAGACGGTATTTATCGCTACATTTTTTTTTACATATTTCAGCTTGTGTCTTTTTCCCTCTGAGGTGGGCAAACACGTTCCGATGCCAAAAATAAGAACAACAAAAACTATAACAAAAACAAAAGCAACAATAAACATGCATAGGGAACAACAAAGATGAAGCTCCACAATACGTATACTCAAATTATCTTTGGTTTCAAAGGCTTTAGGTGTATTCCGAGATGAATAATGGTCATGTTAACCCATTGAGATTTCCGTCTCCTTTGAGAGAAATTCATTCTTTTTCTACACCTTCACATTTAGCTAGAGAATCTTCATTTCTATAAATAGCTCTCCAAGAGAAATTGTCGAGCTACATGATTGCACCTCTATTTTCTTAGAGATTAACTGCAGTGTATTTACAGTTCCTTTCGTTTTTTCTCCTATGTTTCTCCTTCAATTTTATTCCACCCATGTTGTTCTCTCGGATTGACCCATCCACGTTTAATCTCATCATATCCGTTCTACTCTTATCTCTTTCCTCGAACTTTCTATCCCATAGGACTGTTCTGTGTTGTATAAAAACATTTCTTTCCATGCAAAAACTTTACAAATGACAAAAAAAAAATCATTTTAGACAAGAAGAAGAAAAAACCGCATCCCAAAATCAATAATAATAACAACAGCAACAACAGCAGCAGCAGCAGCAGCAATAATAATAATAATAATAATAATAATAATAATAATAATAATAATAATAATAATAATAATAATAATAATAATAATAATAATAATGATGATGATGATGATGATGATGATGATGATGATGATGATGATGATGATGATAACATAACACTAACATGTTGTTATTATGATAACAGTATTTATAATACAATATTTATGAAATAATAATAACTATAATGATAATAATAGTAATAGCCATTTTAATAATAATGATAATCTGAATGAAAATAAGAATGAGAATAAAAATAATACTATCATTGTCATCATCATAATAAAGATTTTTAAAAAAAATATCAAAGCAGAAATGCTATGACAATGATGTTTGAGTCTGTCATTTTCTTAAATGACACTCTTCTAAGGAAGTCGAGAATTCCAAAGTATTACCATGCAGCATGTTCTGAAAAAATATATAGCCACATGTTGGTTAAGAAGACATAAAAGATATTGCGCCCTCAGTGGTAACTGTTCTTGATGCCGGGGTTTGTGGAATAAACCAGAACAATAAAATAACTGAAACATTAATGCGACCAACCAAACTGCTTTTCCCACTTTCAAATCAATGGTCCGCATCAAATCGTGTTTTTTTTTATTTTTATTTCTCTCGTCTAGCGTTTATAATTGAAGTGATCTAAACCTGTTCACTTCTATATTTGTAGCTTTCTGATTTTTCTCTGTATCCATTGATGCATAGAATAGTGCGCTGCGTTCAAAAGAACATCGATCTGAACACATTGAACTTATAGCATTGTTATCCATGCGCAACCCTGGTTTAGTTGGGGTGTGTCCGATAACAGTGGAGCGAAATCCTGTCCCCATTCAGAAGGCTTGCATCAATATAACGGCTCTTCGGAAATCTAAGAGTCATACTGTGTCATAGCTTAAAAGCTATGTACCTAAAATGACAATCAGATTGAGTTTCCCTTTGCTTTTTCCAGAAAGGCCAATGCAAGACTTAGAGTGATCGTGAGCTGAGAATTATAAAGTTTTGAAGAATATTTTATATAGGACTTTTTACTCTCAGCGTAACACTGCTTCATCTAGGACTCCAACTTTGGTCATGTTTATTGCTCATCTAGGAGTCACTGTATTTACTCAATATTCAACATCAACGATTAATCTTTAAAAAAAATGTTCTCCCTAAAGCGTGAAATTCAATCAGACATAATGGTTTTGTTTCATGTCTTTTCTAACGCTACAAAAACAAAACAAAACAAAACAAAGAACAAAAAAAAAAACCAACTTGTTAAAGATATAGTGGTACAATTAGAGTTAGCAAAACAGTAAGTGCGACACCACAGTAATGAAGACTTCTACCTTTTTCATGAAGAAAATAAGAAATTAAAGCTTATTTCCATCGGCCCAAAGACGTGTGGGGCGCGACTGTTGCTAGAGTTCTCCAAGTATCTCACTCTTGGTCTCTAGATCGCTAAATAAGACTCTGTTTCTGATTCAAGAGATCGGCCGCAGGTTTTCTTGTCTAAATGATTCCATGAGAGAGCGTATCTTTAGGGCCTGAAGTTGATTTTTTGCAAATGGATGTTTTGTTATTTTACCCTGTCCGACGTATTATTTGCTAATCTATAAATTAATTTTGATCTTAGGCACATATGATTGATACGGTTCTCATAATTATCATGTATGTTAGTGAAACATTCCATCTCAAAGTTTCCTTTCAGTACAGTATGACCGTCTCCACTAAACGACTAGACATTCTGATCATCTAATTTGTCATTTTTATGGAACGCAATAGGACTCCTAACTTCTGATTGCCTATGCTTGCCTCACTGACTAACCCAGAGTTAAGACTCATGAATCATCTTGTGAACCATTAACTCATGAAACTTTTTCGCAAAAATTCATACAATCTTTCGCACTATTTTATCTATTTCGTCACTTTCTAGAGTTAACATCAAAATAGAGTTTGTAAATGTACAACCATATCCGATATTCAAATACTTCACCCACGAGCTATAATATCATCATGATTGAATAAAATGGATTAAAAATACAATTGAAAGTTAGTTGGAAAGTTAGATTATTCAATCTTACAATTATAACCGAATAATATTACTAAGATGAAATATGAAAACCATTGATTGCAAACGAATCAATTCAACATCTATCTCTATCCTTATTTGACCTATTCAAATTAAAACATGTCCCCTACAGTATATTTTTTGGCCACTGAGATCTTCCGAGCCTGCCGGTAGCTTATAAAAAAGCAACAAGAAAACCAAAAAAAAAAAAAAAACAAGCGAAAAATCGTCACCCTACAAACATTGGAAATCATCTGTCCTTGACGCATCTACTCTCGTTCAAAACGCCATGATATAAGCTCCTTAAACCTGAACTTGAATCTTTCTCTGTGGTAGGAAAACCACCAGAAGCTGTTCTCTTGGATTCGTGGTGTCCGCCATAGCTTAGACCTTTTCCCTGGGTCTTGTGTTTCATAGACTTCAAACCTCTGTTTTCGAGTAAGCATTTTAAATCTAGCACTTCGAAATATAAAACACTCTTTCAATAAGCGTGTGTAGTGGCAAGCAAGGGCGCTCAAATTTTTATATCCACGTCTTTCAAGATCATACCCAAATAAATGTTCTGTCATTTAACTTTGAAATACCTTCGAAATTACTTGGTTTGATTTCCCTGGAGTCTTCATATCACTCCACAATCCCTCACGCGGCTTAGTCAAGTGAACTAACTCTCTACCCTCCCGTCTCTCTCTCTCTCTCTCTCTCTCTCTCTCTCTCTCTCTCTCTCTCTCACTCTTTTTTTTCTCTCTTTCACTCTCCTCCGAAAATTCCAAATAACCATTTTTATTGCATGATATTTCCCTTCATATTATTGCATTTTTACTTTAAAAAAATATATAAAAGGCAGTTTGAAAAGGCATCCTGTCTTGAAAACTAATTTTCAAATGGGGTCGTTTTTCTAAATATAATATTGTGTTAAGATGATAATATGACTAGATCATATCGAAGAGTAGCTATGTAATTTTTTGTTTTAGTTGAAATCAGTCCTTATTGAATTAGCCGTTAAACTTGAAAACAATGCTTCATGACAATCCAGCAAGGGTCATCGCAGATCACAGGGACAGCTATAAATCCACGCCTCGTGACACATGTCCATAGCCTTAGGAGGCATTTTCACAACCTTAAGGGAATATTGAACCGCTCCAGAATCCAATGATGAATGTAGTGGATCAGGAGTTATGCCCCTTACATTGCCTCCGCCATTCTAATGCTAGGTTGATTTCCCCTGGTGGTTTTTTATTGAGAAGAGTCAACTAAAATTGATTCCTTCATCACTCGAAGCAGTAATCTTCGTTAGGTCATGGAAAAGAAGCAAGATGTTTTCCCTGAATCCCAAGGATTCAAGTAATACTATGCTCAGAGGCAGCTTATCGTTAGCAAAATGAGTTCGATGTACAGGTCCTCAAGGCATAGTGACAATAAAATCTAAATCTCATGATGCAATGGTTGGTTAGATCTGTTTCATAGAAGAGCCATGATGTATGCCTATGGGTGGAAATAGTTCGGATTTATCGACTGCCTCTCAACGGTCCACCTTGAAGGTTAAAAAAATTCAATGGCGAAAATGCAAGTAGATATTTTGAAAGCTCTTGAATGAATTAATTATCTGCCAGTAAATGAGGTTTGATGCCAGTCTGAATAAATGGAGAAGAATAAATCCCATACTAAGTTGATGTTAGAGTCAGGCAATGACTTTATCTTACATGCAAGAAAGAGATACAAAAAGAAATAGCCGTATACTAGGAATTTAGAGAAAGGGAAGGAGGGGATATAGAAAGAGCAAGAGGCAAAGAAAGAGAGAGAGAGAGAGTGAATAAGAGAGATAGATAAAGAGAGACACACAGAAAGAAAAAGAGATAGACAGACAGAAAGACAAACAGGCAGACAGACAGACAGATAGAGACAGATTGAAAAAGAAGATGAGGCTTTGCTTTTCTAGAAAAGTAATGGGTTCTGTGCGTATCGACTTTCGATCTCTATCCAGTGTTAGTGCGTCAAGCGTAGGCCATCTTCAGCAATTCTTTTCTGTATTGCACATTTACTTTATCTTGGTCCAGAATCCTTTCTTACTATCTGAGCCCAAATGCAGCACAAAATACCTCAAACATAGGCTAAGTGTCAAAACTCTTTTTGTGAACACAATTTTTCCGATATAAACAAACACATAATTATAAGGAAACCGAGATAAAACTTTTCAAATCAAAAGATTTACAAGGCAAATTATTGAATTAGAAATATTTCTTTACAAAATGATAATATTGATTCCCTTAAACTACATGCGAACGCTAAAGGCTTTAATTAAGGCACATATGTTCACTTGCAAACTTATATAAACAACAAAGAGTTTTATTCACAAAACAGATAAAATGAAAGTAAACCTTTCCTTAACTTGCGACATTCTTGTCCATGTGGGGTTAAAAGCAAACAGTACCCATAATTGTTTAGAACCAATGGTTATATGTTGTTCGAAGTGATTCTATAACTAAAAGAATATGCAGTAAGAGCATAAACGCTTGTATAATCTAATTTGCAATAACTGTTCAAAATAATATATTTTATATCGTTTTTTTTTAATTAAGGAGATTTTTTATTTTCAAAACAAGTAGAAAAGAGTAAACTCACCATTTTCTTTAAAAGGAAACTAATGTAACTCGCTTTTAAATACTTCGAATTTCAACACTACTTTATGTATTCGGTTAACTCAAGGATCATCGGTTGCTCAAAGATATTATCAAAACTGAAGGCTCAAAATACCCATAACATTGCGAGATTACCAACTGCATGGAATATAATCGCAAGGCAGGACGTTATTTGAGTCAAACATAAAGCAGGGCATATTTAATTTCCCATCACACAATTCACAGGGTTAAAGCGATTTGCTTTGAGCGTTCACATGAATTGTTAAAGTTGATGTTTCAATAACGACAGTCGGTAATGCTGGGAGAAATGAAAGTCTTATGTTTAACGACTCGGTAAGCCTTTAGCTGCCTTTGAACGAATCACATTCTGGGTGTTTCTTTTCATCAAAGACTGTAATTAATACTCTACTTCTTTAGAACTCTAACGTGGTAGCAAGAGTTACTATCTCCCAAAAGGCCACTAGATCTAAATGTATGAACACCGTGCCGATATGTATATCTGTACATTCAAAAACCGCATCGAGAATGAAAATGGTTTACGTATAGGAGTTTAGAATTCTGTTGCATATCTGTTTTAAATCTTCAACTTTTGGTATCGAGGCAAAAGATCTTGTTCTGTTTTTCCTATCTATAATTTAAGAAAGTTTTCTTTCTTTAAAGCACGTTATAAAGACGAAGTTTAAGTTTAATTTATTTCCTCTATATTAAAGGTTAAGGAATAGCCATTTCAATGGAAAGTGAATCATGAAATGAAATCATCCTAATTCCAGTGCTTAAACATTAAAAAAAATTGTGTGGTTTAGATTTAAAAGAGCTGAAAGAGCAACATTTTGAAATCTAAGCTCAAAATATTGATAATGCGCACAAAGCTTAAGCACAAAATCAAGAGAAAAGGCCCCATGTACGTTTTCAAATCGCGTCACTCAAACTGAGGAATAATAACAAATTAAAAAAAAAAATCAATAATATTTTTGCTGCCTTGAGCGAAACAGCCCAATCATGTTTTCATCAGCACTGGATGCACGGGTTCGCAGGAATCACTGCTCGTGTGAATCTTATGTGGGAACACAACAGCTTGAGGCTGTTTTTTTTTAAATCTGATCGGGAAGAAATAGAGAGTTAAAGTGGAAAGTGGATATTTTATGAATAGAGAGCCCTTCATATAAAATCTACCATGGAAGCGTTATAAAAAACATATTATAGCTATAACACCCACAGTGATCTTTTGTTGTAACAGTTGGACTCATGATATAGTATTGTATATGTTCCATAAAGGGTATGCAATCGAATATTTTTTTAAACAGTAAACTTCGTGTAGTTTAAATAACGAAAAGTGTTGTTGGGGTTACACCTGAGTTGTTGTAGGCCAAACAAATTTCGTGTTACCATAAGCAGAACATTTGGATAACATATTTTGAAAGTCTCGAGTTTGCTCTATATGAATGTTATTTTTTAAAAAGTAACACCATTACAGTTTATGAAATGAAATAAACTTCAAACTTATTTTTAATCAATTACAGATGCATAATCTTTCAACACTGGATACTCAGCTTTTCATAACCAAGCTATAATTAATGTAAGAAAGCAAACTTTCTCTCAAGAGTCTACATGATATCTGTTCTTTCCCCGTATAGCAAAATAATCTGTGTCTTTAACCTTCTTTTCTCCTTTTTTTTATCGCAATTAAAAAAAAATCACCGTTTCCTGCTGCATGGACAGAAAGACCGATTTCTTTCTCAATTATTTTTCAATCCAGTTTATCGAGTACCCATCTCGAACGGACTGTGATAAAACGTTGACATCAAACGCACTGAAGTGAAAGCCTCCAGTCGATGACTTGGCACCTAAGTAGCCACAAACTGGACATCTCAATCAGCTCTGCTGGCTATTTCTTCAGCACTGCTGGACTCGGCGATTGAATTTAGCGCTTCCCTCTGTAAACTTCATGTGTTTCTCTTACCGAGATGTTCGGGAGAAATACAATTAGCTCTGAATTGTGCTTGGTGTTGGTGCCATTTCGTTTCTGTCTATCACGGTACTCTAGAGTATCCCTATATCATTGAATATGCGTTGCTCTTTTCTTCTTTAAATTTTTTCGTTTTAATATTTTTTTTCCTTTCTTAGGCCCTTGTAGTCTGCAAGTCGAAGATAAAATTATCAAATTTTTTTTATGCAATCCAAATAAATTTAAGTGTATTAGAACAGTTTCTAACTGTTGAAAGAATGGAAATGTATGAGAGCATGAAAATGATGCACTTTAGATTTTAAACTTACTAAAAAGATTTTTCGTATAGTTTTAAATATGGGATTAATAACTAATCTCAAATTCAAACACAAACAGGTGCGCCATCCCTAAAAAGTAGCATCATCATCTTCCTCGAGACTTTCCTTTCCTGATTATTTGTGTATGATCAAGCTCAAGTCTCCCGTTTTGATACAAAGAAATGTGAATAAAATAAGGCTGTGAAATTTTCAAAATTATCTTAATCGATTTCTCACAGTAATAGCGAAAAGAATAAAGAACTGGGCCTCTTCAGATCTTTCCTCTGTTTAGCACTGTCTTCATCTGTTGTAATTTGTCATACAATGAAGTATGGTGGTAATCGCTTTTTAGCCCAATTCATCGTAACTAGCTCCTCCGAAAAACGGGTAAATCTTTAGAGAGAGCTAAAACGCTTCAATTTTAAATCCCTTTAAATAGCCCTAGCAGTGGCAAATTTGGCTACATCTTGATAGCTTAGTTAATTTCTTTCAGAACAGTAGAGCTATGAAGAGTAAAGACATTAATCTAGACGAGTGCTGCATCCGATCTGTACAAAAGAGATGAGTTTTGCCAAAACAGCGTGAGCTATCTGACTAAAAGTAGATAACCATTGGCCGTGGGTCTGATTTATGACATCACCTCGCGCGTTATGGTTTTGGCTCTGATAACAGCTCCCGTTTGCCTCATTGTGTGTGATGCCGCAAAGAAAACGATGCCTTTCGATCTTGATTTTGTCGCTGCAACAAAGCGATGTAGCTACGGATAATAGGAAAATGGTAAAAGAACATTCCGATAAAAAAAAAAGATTAAAAAAAGTCCAATAAAAAATACCAATAACGGAGTTGAGGGGAAAAAAAAAACACTCGGTTGGCTATTCTACATAAAATTATTAAAAGCGGGTAAGCAAGTCGTATCTTTCTAGAATCAAGAATGGAAGGCAAGAATGGCAAAAGCGGCCAGATATATCGAGAAAAATCTAGAGGTAATTACATTTAAAAGGAGGTGAACCAATAGATAAGTAGACATTGTCGCTTTACACATGAGATATTGTACAAAAAGGCAGAGAAATGGAGATACGTGGAAGAGAGAGACAGAGTGAGGGAGAAAGAAAGAAAGAAAGAAAGAGAGAGAGAGAGAGAGAGAGAGAGAGAGAGACAGACAGACAGACAGACAGACAGACAGACAGACAGAGAGAAGGAGTTACAGATCAAAGTTAAGAGGAAGATGGATGGAATAATGATTGCAAATATACAAATAGAACTACAGATAGACAGATAGTAAGATAAATAGATACATAGATAGAAAGAAAGGTTATAGGAGCCTGCTTGATCGGGCAAAAAAGGTCATGCATGTGTCTTTATCAAAGGAAAGCCTCACATTAACATTCCTAGAATCTAAAGCTTTTTGCGTATTCAGTTTTAGCAACCAAATTGTAGCAAAGCTTTCGAGTAAAATTTTAAGATTATAACATTTTGCAATACATTTTATGTGCTAGGATTGCAGAAAGAATAAGGGCTCGGGGTAACAAACGAGCAAAAAAAAATTTTTTTTCAGTCTAACAAAAATATTGTTCTTTTGAAGAAGTATTTCTAAAAGTTGTAGAGTAATATCTTCTATCTCAAGTTTTCATTCATAGCAGTCTATCACTGTTACAAGTTTACCGATGCTTTTGAAAGTTAGGGTTATTCTTTTTTTTTTTTTCCTTATAATTGTTTGATATTGCTTATCTCAGATGAGACAGAGGAAAACAATTTTCATCGTCCCAAACTTTGCTAAATGTCGCTAGATCTACAATATATAATTTTGCTACCCAGCGAAGCTTTTATTATCGAAAGTTTGCGGTAATACTACGAATTTGAGCAATTATTAGACTAATCAATTCGATACCATAATTTTCAGACATTTAGCCACATAATTTGAGGTGATGAGCTTTCTTAAACTATTGAGAAGACGTTCGTTGTATTTTGTTTTTCAAAGTATATCATCTTTTTTTTTAATTTTTTTTTTGTTACGTTTTATAGAGCACAACCCTTAACTCGTGCTTATGAAGGTTTTTATTTTTTTTCCAGGGCAGACGCAATCTCCTGATCTCAATGCTAAGCGGAATCTTGCGCTAAGATTCGCTAGGGATTCTCTCTAAGGAAAATAGCTTTGGCATTTTATTTGAAATCATGGAATTCTTTGAGAAAAGAGATAGAAAATAGTGAGTGGTAGGAGTGATGAGAAAAGGTAGTTGATGCTGAGGAGAAAGGTGAAAGGACTCACTACAAGAGAACGTATTCATTTATTGATTGCTTATATCAATCTCTCTATTCCCCCTCCCCCCCCCCCCCCTTCCCCTCCCCTCTTGTCTCTTTCTGATTTTTTTTTGCCGCAGCTAATATCTTCACGGCGGTTTCAACTAGCCACTAAAACCTTCATGAGGCTGATACGATTTTGTTTCAGTCTAAGGTTTCGCCACTTACGTGAAACAGTCGTGGCTGTGGAGGCCTGTCTTTACAAGGCTTCACATCTAAACGCTGACGGTCCAGTTGAATCAAATTCACCTCTTAAATTTTTCTTTTAGGGAGCATCACGATGTTTTCCTGCATCTCACTTCGTATAGTGCCCTGGAATGTATAAAATATCTGTCTGATTTTTAATTGTGTACTTAGGTCATGAACTTTTTTTTTTAAATGCCCCAATTTCGTTTGACCAGGATAAAAAATCTTTGTGATTCTAATTTAGAAGGCTATTCTAAATCAAGTAAACTTTTCTCATCAAAGACTGCTGGTTGCCTTGTGTTCGTCAGAATAATTATGATGTGAACAAGATAGTATAATACTTTCTATGTTTTGTATGTCATTATAGGTTGGCCGTATATTTATAATAATCATTGAAATAGCATCCTGATTTTATGAAGGTCTTTCTCATAATAATCTTATATTACTCCTTTCCTTAAGAAAAAAAATGATCTCGATTTTAAAAAACGCATTTTTTAGTCACATTAAGTATTCCATCTCCTGAAACAAAAAATGGGACACATGTGCTATCTAACCTAGACATTACGTTGAGGTATAAAAATTTTATGAGTATCAATGCTTAGGTAAAGAGATTGAGAGCGAAGATTAGATATAATGGATTACAGATTTAATGGAAGAACTTAATTTCAGCTGATATTATGTTTTATATCGTTTTATATCTGCAAGAAAAGCTCTGAAGATAGAAAGAGAAAGTGGGAATAAGAGATAAAAGGAGAGAGAGAGAGAGAGAGAGAGAGAGAGAGAGAGAGAGAGAGAGACAGAGAGAGACAGAGAGAGAGACAGAGAGAGAGACACAGAGAGAGACAGACAGTCAGACAGACAGACAGACAGATAGACAGACAGACAGACAATATAGGATGGAATAAGACATTAGTAGTTTATATAAACTTTAAAAGGCAATATTATTATCAAAAAGTGGTTCTAAACGTTTCCATTAGCTAATGTTTATATTTGAGTATCACATTCCTCACAACAGAATGATAGCGTGGAGTTGCATAGCAACCAACTGCCTTTGCCAGGAATGCGACAGTGCCACTTTGGTTTCCTTTTAAAAAATCCATAAGTTTGTGGTGTTGAAACTCCTCCTCACCAAGCACTTCGATCCATTTTAAGGCGACAAAAAACTTCAAGCAAACTACTACAGCTATAATAATAGACAAAGCCTGTTTTAAAGTTTCTTTCCTGGTATTTGGGAGATATTAAGTAAAACTTTCTTTTTCTTTTAAATAAGTGTGCATTTCTTTTTGTGTACTTATGCCACGTATTGTATTGAAATGGTTTTTCTTTAAATTCCAAGACATAATTATTGTAAATTAAGCTAAGCAGTCTAATTTCATATTGATTCATATACAGCATATTCGTATGCATTACTAAAAAAAAGGACGGAGTGCTTGTCTAACTACATGGATTTATGAAACAACGTGTTGAAGCTTCTACTTACCACTAATGTTTTCAAAACATTTCCATTCTGTGACATGACAACATAATATGGAAGACTTTTACCTATCCGTCACACCGTTGGAGACGAATTTTGAATTCGTTTGTGAGAATGATAATTACTGAAGAAGGACAAAAATGTGGAAAAAAAACACGAACTTTGACGATTATTAATCGGGAAATTGTCTTCTGATAAACTCAAGCGTCTTTAATTAAACTGCAAAGATCTTTAAGCCAGACATCAAAACGATGCCGATTTATAGTTTTCATTATTTATAATTGCTTGAATATCTAAAAAAAAATACAGGCTTCAAGTTATAGTCAGCTAAGCATATCATTTCATATTATAAAAATCGGAACCTGAAACGTGTAATGGGTCATCAGATTTTTGTGGGCCGCCAATAAAATCGCCAAAAATATGGAAAAACTACTCTATATCACGCCATTTTTTTAAATCCCAAAGTTCTTTTACGGATTTAAAGAACGACATTTTAAAACACTATTTAAACCCCACTGAGCATACGAGATAAACTATTGAGCTAGGTATACATTTTAATTAACCGTACAATATGTGTTTGTTTTTAATACGAAACGCACATGTTTGTTTCTTATTTTTAAATCCAAAAGGAATTATTCTCTACATCTAAATTTTGTGTTTAGAATTTGAATTATCAAGATATCTAGGTCCTAGGTAAAGATGGATTTATGGAGGCATATTATTTTATCTGGATCATGTAAGTAAAAGAAGAGATATCAATACCATTTATAAGCCTCTTTAAATACACACATACACCCCAGCCTAGGCAAATTGACACCAGGGCCCCGTTTGTAGAGCGGGGTTTTCAGCTAGTATTAGTGCAAGGGCATAAAAGAATTAAATTTGTTTGTAGAAATGAATAAGAAATTCGAGAACAGGTCCAATATGACCTTAGAGGTCAAGGTCTTAAAATCTCGCTGTATACAGTTTATATCACCAAAACTAAAAAAAAAAGATGAGAATCGTTCATTATAGCATATCTGGACTATGAAAAATGCTATAACCCCACAGGTAGTTTTTGAAGTACGAATACTTACGGATCAGGACACTTTATCTCACAAGGGATAATTTTATCTGGGCCCCACTATCATATTTAGTTGATAGACGAAAGTCGTGTCCAGTCCATCTTCCTTTACTTCTTGTGGTGTGCGCCTGTCCGGACGTTACAGTGTTCCCAGGTCTCTCCATCAGGACACGCGGAGCAGACAACCGCCAATAATGGGCTCTAACGAAGCATCAACGATCTTCCAGACTCTTTAACTTTTTTGCCCTAATCTTTCGATACATCCCTGTTAGTAGAGAGGGAGAGGGGCCACCGCTTGGTCTATTCGGTGTTGGATAGTCGTGTACTCTTTAACAGAAAAACGCCGGCATCGACAGTAGGGTAATGACATACAAGATAAACTAAGGGATTGAGATCGATTCCGCAGTTTTTCCAAACTCTAAATACGTTAGAAGATACCGGTTCGCCTCTCTCTGTAGATCTACGACCTCCGTGGTTTAAAAGGAAGCGGTAGGTTTTCGAAGTTAATGGATATGAGTTGGATTTTATTCCACCGGGCTGAATAGTTTAATTCCGATCAACATACTTTCCTCCCTCTCTATCTGTCTATCTGTCAATATCTTTGTGTGTCTCTTAATCTGTCTCTCTCTCTGTCTCTCTCTGTCTCTCTGTCTCTCTGTCTCTCTGTCTCTGTCTCTCTCTCTCTCTCTCTCTCTCTCTCTCTCTCTCTCTCTCTCTCCATTTTCTTTACCACCTGTGCAAATTTACATCTCCTTTTCTCTCTCGTTCTCTTACTTTAGTATTCTCTTTCTCTGGTAGTGAGTAGGGTTTATTTGTTTAAATTTATTAAGCCTAGTGATCCATCCTCATTGAGCTAGGATCGATTCATTTCGGACATAAAGTTTTTGTTTTCAGGTTATTTGAACGAACTGCCAATCCCTCTTAGTATTTTGAAAAAACAAGAGCTAGCCTTGAATGGTCTTTGATTTATAAAACTAGTGCCGATTACAAGTACACACCTCTTATGCTCACATTGACAGGCATACCGAAAAAAATGAGACAAGTAAAGCAGTTCTTTCTTTGATCATTTCATAAACTGGAGTTTTTAACGACGCAATTAATTTACAAATTGAAAAGACGCCAATTTTAATTCTGATAAAATGACCAGTCCCTTTTACAGTTCAGAAATTATAAATTGAATTATAACTTCAAAGCCAAAGGCTGCTCTACATGGTGGACACTCGTAAATTTGTCTCAGAATGTTGAAAGGAGAAAATCTAAAAGCATCTAAAATAGCTTTAATGAACTTCATTCATGCTAGTCAAGTTAGTTCATGCATGAAAGGGAATTAATATTTCTGAAATCCAAAAGAGACTGTATTCTTGATTTGTTCCATTAAATTGAGTTATATTGAGCTAAATTGCTTTGCACTATGGACATACGGACATATTTCAAGAGCCATGGGCATAAGATTGAAGTCGCATCTGCAGCAATACCGAACGAGGAAAAGGTGTTTCCAGACTTTATCATTGCCAGACATTGTCCAAAAGCTAAACAAGTAAAAAAAATTTTTTTACTTAATCTCACAGACTTTCCCTGCACAAATGCATAAACCATACTCGAGTGGTGTTATTTTGGTTTTGAATTTCTGCTCGAATTGTTACTATTGATTCAAATGGTTTGATTTCGCCGATTGCTTAGGATTATTTTTTTGATTGGGGTTGAATGAATCTTTCGGCTTACTTAAATAGAGTGTAAAAATATCTTTATCTAAATATCAAATGTTCATATCTTATCTTCTTTTGTAGTCGATGTGTAGGGAATGAACACATAGACTGTTACAAAATAATAGGACAGCTCCATCATTCTTATGGGTAAGACTGGTGCCAGGGAAAGGTGTTTCCAGACACCTGAGCACAAAGTAGCTATCAATCTTAAAAATTGTTGTTGGCTTTTCAATGTTGTTACCCTTGTCACACATTTTGCCATAAAATGGAAATGTTTTACATTTAGGTAAAACCATTTCTTGAATTCACAACATCACTGATATAGATTAAGCTGTTATGCAAAACTTGAAGGGTGCTTTTCTTCTTCAAATCATAATTACAAATGCATAATACAAAATAAAATTATCAGTTTACGAATCAGATTTTTTCAACATGTAAACATTACTCTTATCTCGTAAAATGCTGAAAAGTTATAAAGCAAAAACAAACAGAACAAACGTAACACAACAACGCTTTCAAACTTACACCGAACAAAAGAAGAAAAAGAAAATCTCAAAGAATTCTGAATTCCAAGGGCGTTGCTGTTTATTGTACCATAGGATCTGGACTTTTTCTGGTGGGGGTTCCGTTCAGTAAGCTCAGTGAGCGCAGACGAGCACGGTAAACAAAGAAAAAGGTTAATGGTTTCATAGTGAGTCGAGAGTCCTTCAGCTGTCTGTTGACACGCACGTCCTTTCTCCCCGGTGGTTCCAAGGGTGGCTTGAACAGTACGTAACACTCTGAGGGATTCCTGCGAGACAATACCGCTCTAGTTGATAGATAACAACTGTGAGAAACATGGGAACAGTGAGATATAGAGTTCACCAAGTGTGGTTCTGTGGGAATGTTTCATCGACTTAAGTGTTGTTTCATCCAAATCTTTAAAGTATCTAACTAGGAAGGAGAGTGAGTGGGATGGGTAGTCCGATGCATTATTGTTTCTTAAATCTCATCACTTAGGTAACAAGCAATGATGCAATTACTTAAAGACAGCCCCTCCCTTCCCCCTCCTTGAGCCTTATAAATATATTGAGATGGATCACATGAAAAAAAATCTCTTTTCCACCTTACCATTGCTTATTCTATTGATTTTGTTGTTATTTTCTATTATCAATCTTATAATGAAGATATTTTGATAAGTATCATTATTATTATTATTATTATTATTATTATTATTATTATTATTATTATTATTATTATTATTATTATTATTATTATTATTATTATTATTATTA
>JAWDGP010005584.1:215000-462500 GCA_033675545.1 Elysia crispata
TGCAATCAAGCCTCTTATATAAACAATTTAAAGTAAGTCCTTGCTATAGATCCCAATATAATCAGAGATCAATGACCAATCATGTCTTGAACTATAATATTATAATCACAAGGTTTTAAACACATTTTTCCTGAACTACAACCGTCTTCACAGTACTAAAGGGTTCGCAAATTCTGGCTAATGTGGTCATGGTTTTATTTTTCAGAACAATAGTGCAAAGAATCCAAATTTGTCTAACACCAGAAACAGTCCAATGCCGTCAGAGATAAAACAACATACCTTTGAACAGAAGCATTTGCTGCTCAATACGTTCAATATTTATTGTTCTTTATCTAGACATGAATGACTGAGATTGATAATGTTATTTTCATTAGAGATAGATACTATGTTGTGAATTTTCAGGACGATTTTGATGCAGATTTTTAACATCGGTCTGTTTATAGTCCTGTTCTAGACCGAAATCAATTTTCCTTTCTAAGAAAACGAGAATCCGTTTGCCGGATAGACCTTAACCTAGCAATCCAAAAGCGTAGGTCAACATTATAGTAAGGTATAGTCATGTATTTCCAAAGCTGCATTCTCAGAATTACTGAACCGCGTGGATAGTTGGACGAGATGTAGACCAGGGAGAAACAATTTCTGGCACACCTCAGAATGAATAACTAGCATAGTTATCGATGCTTGAAATTTACCTAACCATTGCTTGTTCTCTCAGGGTGAAGTAGATATGTTTTCCCTGCGTCTATATAAAACAAGACTAAGAGCCTTAGCCATCAAAATTATCGTTGTGTTTGGATAAGATTTCCAGAAGTTACCTAAACTTCAAGTGACCACGCCTCTGACTGCCCTGGAAAACATAATGGTAGGTACAGGTTAAAGAAATTAAAAAAATAGCTATAGACACTTGTTTTATATAAAATATCTATGACTTGTAATCTCATTATTACACCTCCACCCTATTTTTCCTTTGCACTCTTAGTCGAACTTTAATGAGTATACCAAATTTTGCCTCGGGATTCTTTTATACATTACAGAGAAGTCAAAGACCTTGCT
Source organism: Elysia crispata (assembly GCA_033675545.1). Lineage (NCBI taxonomy): Eukaryota > Metazoa > Mollusca > Gastropoda > Plakobranchidae > Elysia > Elysia crispata. The sequence goes on from JAWDGP010005584.1 coordinate 216,054, forward strand.
GAGTGAAAATTTAATCATTTTGTATAGAATTCCTTAATTCTGTTCTTATATTTTAGCTCTTTAATTTTTCTGAAGTTTTAAAATGGGATTTTTAATTACATTCCTTAAAATATAGCTCCCCAAAAATTTTAACACTTTAATACACACCTCAATTTTGTAAATCTGAAATTTCAGTAATGTGTTTCTTTCTTGGAGCGAACTGTTACAGCTTTTTTGAAACATCTTGTTATGTGTTAACAGGAAAAGCGAATGAGTCATAGAATTTTATATTGAGCTTGTCTTAAGACGTTGATGTGGCTACACTATTACTCACGTCGATTTTTTCATTATTATTGTTGTTGTTGTTGTTGTTGTTGTTGTTGTTGTTGTTGTTGTTATTGTTGTTTCTTGTTATTTTCTTATTTTCTTCTTCTTCTTCTTCTTCTTCTTCTTCTTCTTCTTCTTCTTCTTCTTCTTCTTCTTCTTCTTCTTCTTCTTTTTCTTCTTCTTCTTCTTCTTCTTCTTATTATTATTATTTTTATTATTATCTGTTTTGTGTTCATTCTGAGCATTTATGATACATAAATCGCATACCAAGAAATAAAGATACACCTTTGGCATGAGAAAACTGCCCAAAAAAAAAACAAAAAAAAAAAAAAAAAAAAACGGGCATAAATATGGTAGTCGTCTTGTGATCTTGTTTACCCCAAGAATTCGGAGCTTGTCTTTTATTATTTATATTATCAATTAAAGGTATAAGGACAGATGTTCTCGGAATCCTCTTGTGCATATCACTAGGGGACCCCATTTCATAGACTAAAAACAACGATGCCATTAAGACGGTATCCTCGCTGTGCGTTCATTACATTCGTTTGGATGTGTGTATCGACAAAACAGGACCTGTCTTAGGCGCGTTGCCAACCGAAGCATTAATGAGGGAACCATCAAACACAAAGAAACACCGACATAATGCAGGGGGCGCGTCAAACATTTCTATGCTTCCTCACCCGAGCAAACGTGAGTTTATTATGGCACATTAAAGATCTTAATGTTTATCTACACTGTATTAGTTTGAAAAAGTTGACAAAAAAAAATTATGTTTCTTTTCTCGATAGCCAAAAGGTTTTTGTTGTCGGTTTCTTCTTCGATGTAATACAATCTGACAAACAAGACAAGAATGTGCAATTAACGAGACTAGATTTATAGAATCAAAACTATTCAAGAAAAAAGATGAATACTAGATTATGAAACCATTATCATATCTTCATGGTTATGTGAACACGATAAAACGACAACTCTTCTTGTCTTTAATGTTGTACTTTTTGTTGTTCTTGTTGTTTTGATACTGCAAACCCTCATGCTCTTCACGATCTCTTGAGTTTATCTAATCAGGCGAAAGCCATGGGCGTCTAAAACTCATCAATAGGGAGAGTGACATAAATCACTAAGCATGCAATCATTGTCTTGATTAATATTGTCACAGTATCTAGCGAGTAACTAATTCTTCATGAACAATTTTCGTTTGCCTTAATAATATCCTATGAAGTTCAAAATAGTAAACGCCATATGAGTTTAAATCTTTGCTTTGTTTTTATTGGGATTGATACCGCCTTAACAGAACATTAAATAAAATGACAATTCTTTTTAAATCTTCTGTTTTCATGCGTTACCCAGGATTGGTAGAAGTAACTTATGTTGCCATTGATAGAAAATAGCTAATGCTGTACTTTTCAATGCATTTAGAGATCTTTTGATGCCCTCATTATAAGGCTAAGTTACGGACAAAAATTAAATTGACTACAGATGTTCTGTCTTGCTTGAATTCATTGATACCCATTTAGTTGATCCTCTACGATAAATCTCGTTTTGAAATGATGTATATATAGATTAGGACTTTCACAATAGTAACAAAATATTCTTTTTATTCTTTATAGTTTTACTTTATTATTGTAGAAACAATTAACAATATTTCAGATCATCTTACCGAAATGTCAAAAACTATTTTGCCAAAGAATATCTCTACAACTGAAAGTAAAGGAAACAATTGATTTATATCTGTCATAAACAACCAGAGTAAGAAAGACAAAAACCTAACAACTTGGTCATAAACCATCATGCAAGGAACGTAAGCGACGCATCCCATTGACAGAGTGTTTCTCGTAATGAGCTTAAGAATCGTGCCGAAGCTTTTGAGTGAGACAGTTTCTTATAAAGCAGTCACCTGCAATTCCTGCTAATGATTTCTTGCATCGGTGGAGACTGACAGCCGATCTCCCGGTCTGCGTGCTCACCTCTCCCGCGAGCAGTAGATATATCATCTCAGCTGAACTCGTCTTCAAGGTTTATACAGAAATACAAGCCTTAGCTGATTTACTTTTTGCTACGAGCACGAACTATTTTATCGTACACATATTTCATCATTAGATTTGTATTTCTGTCTCGTAAGGGAAGAAACAAGCTGTTTCTGTTTTGTACTCGTGGGTTTGTTACGTCTTCCACCATTTGCATTTTACATCATTTATATATTATGATGTCTCTCTCTCTCTCTCTCTCTCTCTCTCTCTCTCTCTCTCTCTGTCTTTCCCTCTCCCTGTCTCTGTCCATCGGTATTGTCTATTATCAAGATTACACTAATTGTTATTCAAACCTATTTTATTCTTTTTTTTTTTGAAATCGTTACTACCTCTAAAATAAAGCCGTGGGGTTGTAGAAAATTTGTTGATTTTATTGATGGTCTTAAATTTCATTCTCAATTTTTTTTTTCATTTTACTTCTTCCTCCATTGTATTTAAACTGCAGCTATAGAGATAAAATCTTTGAACAGATCCATATGTTTATAATCTGTTATCTTTTTTTTTCTTTGATATGTATTTGAAATGATCAAATGAAATGAGGCGTTTTCAATAGTTTTATTATTAAAACAATAAAATACAGAACTAAAAGTTTCTCTTTTTCTGTCTTTGTCTCTGTCTCTCTCTGTCTCTCTCTGTCTCTATCTCTCTACACCTATGTCTCTGTCCATCTCAGTTATATCTCTCCTTTAACCGCTGTGGGTGCTGCATTGGTCTATTAGTATGTCTGCTTTCTTCTCTTATATGGTTCTCATACCTTTTTACCGAATCCATCGCCCCCCCCCCTCCCTTCTCTCTCTCTCCTATACTCCCACCCACCTACCACCCGTCCTGGTGTACTTTTTCTTTTATCCCACTCTTCTAGAAGATAAATCTTAATCGTGTACCTTGCTAATCTATCAGCTGTCTGAACGTTTAATAAACAAGTCAGTTCCGCGATCTGCTTTTTGCCGACATCCAAGCGTATTAAGTAAGAAAGATGGCGAAAAATTGATTTCCCGATGTCCGGTTGTTTCCTCTCCACTGGTGATACAGTTAGCAGATTCCGCCCTCAGTTGCAGACAGATCAATTACACATCAGACAGCTCAGCGGCTAGCTCAAGGGAAGCATGCAATTTGAGATGGATATAGCCTTTCCCTTGAAATATACGATATTTATTATCTAGATCTAGATCTATGTGAGGGCTTGGTCCAGGCATTTTGATTTCGTTAACCTTGTCATTAATATTCAAATTATCTTACAAATGCTACCACAATTTATTTATCTTAATATCTGAAGCCTGACTATTTGCCTATGTAGAAACAAATTTCTCGTTGGCTAAACACAATGTTGCATAATAAAGCAAATAAATAAACTAATTCTGCACTTTCCCAATCTGTTTTTAAATTTTTTTGAACGCTTATAAGAAGGCTGTGAATTTTCGCATCAAAGGCATAAAATTGCATGCACTGCCTTGCGGGAATTCTTCACCGCGCAGTAATTTAACCTATATAAAAATGAAAGTTAAAAAAAAAATTATGAATAGATTTGAATTTTACAAAATGGGTTAACTGTTCTAATTGTTTTAGACGCTGTGAAGAAATTGTGGCTTCAAGAAAGCTTTGGAATTTCATTTCCAGCCAATCTGCTAGGGCACACGGTTTTCATTTTTCTCTCCTTTTCGCCGAGCGCCAAGTAATTATTTTAGCAGCTAAATTATCACTGCCTTGAAATTGAGTAAATGTCTTTGTAATAAAGCACCGCGGTTGTTAAAACTCTTCACTCATTGTTTAACCGACACTGGTGGCATTGAGCTTATAAATGTTATCACATGGTTCCACTTGAATTCACTTGAATAGACAAAATTTGCGGTCAGACATTTTATTTTTCCTTTCGCAATATTTATTGCGTGTCATATTTCTATGAAATTAAAACAGATACCTCAAGTTAGAGAAAGAAAAGGCGCAAAAAATACTTTGTCTCTTCCCCTCTCTCTGTCTCTCTGTCTCTCTTCCTATGGTTTTAACTCTCCCCTCCCTCCTGGGCCTCCTCCTCCTCCTCCTCTCTCTCTCTCTCTCTCTCTCTCTCTCTCTCTCTTTCTCTCTATCTGTCCGCTGTTTCTGTCTGAGTATTGACCTCTCTGATTTTCTCTGTTTTTTTTTGTCTGTCTGTAAATGGGTTACAAAGGTTTTAAAGTTTGGGATAAATTTAATGTGACATAATTATTCTTCACTGGCTTTTATGGGTTCTGTGAATTGTGAAAAACAAAATGTTTTTAGATGCCTTTTTCAACTCGAAAAAAAAAAATTGAAAAGCTGAAGAGGAAAAAGTTGCTTAAATGACATTGTATTTTTCATATCTTTTATTTGGATGAAGTAAATCGGTCTAGTCACCATATTACTTACTGCAGGTGTCTTTTATACACTTGGAGCGATCAACAACCTGAATTAGATCACTTTTCAAATCTTTGCGGAAATTTTGATTGCCTTGGAAAATGGAGATAGATCTTATTAAGTTAATCTTCGATGATAGGTAAAGAAAATCCAAGAAATTTGAAAAATTCAAATAAAGAAGACCAAACCAAAACTAGTAAGTGCTAGCATGTAGCTGCAAAGCAATCATATCCGATTATGTCTAATAAAGGATATAATAATATCATAACAACCAATATCTGACAAAATGCATACATTTTTAATATAAGTGTGAAAACTGAAGAAAAAAAAAACCCAAAAGAATGGGAAAATAAAAAAAAAGAAACATTAAAGGTTCCTCTCCTCAAGTACTCTCTTGTACGCTTATATTATATATAGTTAAGCTCTTGAAATAGAATATGATCCATACTTTGCAGAAGGTGACATTGCTCTGGCTGGGTAGGTATGCTGCTTCAGATGGCTCACACGAGGTCTCGCTAGAACCTTCCGAATTATAGAAAAACTGACACGCGTGCCACAGAAGATACGTACATCACAATGAGTAGCTTGTGCGCCCCAACAAACAAATAAAAACAAGTTCTCTAGTCATCGATATTAGACGTAATTAAATTTTGAATCGTTAATGGCCTAAACAACGGTAAGCAATTGCAATGCGCGTCTAACTTTGGATGCTGTGGAAGCTTTTTTGACTCACTCATTAGTTTACTTTAAAGAGATGTCTTCTATATTCCTTAAAAAAGTTTTGTTTTCAACTCAGCCTCATAGAATGCATTTATTTTATTTCTGTACACTTATGTTTATTACCAAATTTCGGCGACTGTCTTTACAACTCATCTCTCTTAAAAGTGGGAAGTATTAAGGAAAGCTAATGAAATGTATAATTTGTTAATTCTAGTTTTCGAGAGCAATGTGCTCAATAACCGTTAACCACGCAACCTTGGAATTTTAGATTCTGTACAACAGTATAACCAGCACATTGGCCGAAAGCTTTAGAATTATTAATTTCAACAACATGGTGCTGATTATTACTTTTCATAGTTTCACACTCTTCTTCGATATGCATCTAACTTTTTAGGATAAATATTAACTAATTGGACCTAGATTTCACAAAGAGTGCGAGGACATCAGGCAATAGCATCTTCCATGAGGAATGAAAAACAAAAGTTTTTAAGCCCAGACACAGCTACTAGCTCAGCGAATATGCCAAATAAATTCAGGTTAACAATTACAATTTTCATAAATGGAAAATAACGATTTTCGCCTATTAAAACATGTTACACTGGACGTCATCGAAATGTGTTAGATTTTTGTTTTGACTTCATGACTTTTATGACTAAGTCGGTCTTCCAAATAGGCATGTACTATTAAATGAGAAAGGGACTTCCTGGTGGATTTTAAATCATGCCTTTAACAATATCTTTTGATCGTTGGAAAATATTTTACAGATCAAAATATTGACGAGTCTAGGTAATCTTAACTTTTTTTTTTTTACCAAGCAATATCCTTATCTTAGGGAATTGTCTTAAAATAAAAAAAAAAACGACAGGAAACACCAAAGGTAATTATCAAAGTGAAATAAACTTGATACATATATATTTGATGCTTATTGAATGAACAGAAAAATTGCGGAAATATGATCCTATTGATATGAATTGTAATACATGACATATTATTGCAAACCTATAAGGCTCTGGGAGGGAAAATAAAATGGCGAGCAATAAGGTATAATTACTAACCTGCCGAAATCAGTCTATTGAAAGCAATTTTATGGGGAACTTCGATGAACGTTTCCCTCATTTTTATGCCGAGGAAAATTTTTGTTCACTTTTTCTAATAATAGTTTCTAGGAAAGATTTTCCATCGACAGGAGCACTTCCTTTAGTCTGTAAAATCAGTATAATGAGATTTATAATACACTCACAAAAATCATGCGCTTTAGAAATGCGTTGAAAAGGGAAATAATGGAAAAGTTGGATCTCAGCTCCTTTGGTTTGCTCCGCGATCTGACATAGATTTTGAAGTTACAGAATTGATCAAAACAAGCTGAATAATATGTCATTGTCTTTAAGTATACAGAAAGAAGTAGTTCTATGCAATTTCATAGACTTGCTGCTGTACAATCCTCTGTTGCGATTGGGAAAAGGAAAACTGTAGAATTGTTTATCTATTGAAGGCGAGTAAAAGAGAGAGAGAGATAAGACGAGACAAGACCACGTGGTGTTAAATTTGTTGACAAACTTAACTAGATACTTCGTTTCTATATTTGAGGTTTGAAGTCAATAGGTACACATTAATAAGCAGTTTCCTTCTCCTTGCTAAGTTAAAAAAGAACAGCATAATTTGTCATCGACAACTTTGAATTATAATAGAGCGCCGAACAATGTTAATAGTAATAATAGTAGATACACACGCTCTATCTCTTTTATCGCTCTGTTAGTTTCTTTTCGGAGCGTTAAGTTTTAATATTTTACTTCATTTTTTTCCGCTTTAACTGCTTGTCCTGATTTGAAATGTCTAAACAGATGGGATAAATACCATTTTTCATTGTATGATCCCCTAAGTTCTGTGTGCATTTGCTATGTGGGAAAAAATGCTCCGATGAGCGGCCTTTATTAATTTTTCCATCTGCGGGTTACGCCTGTCCTCAAACTGACTAAAATCTTTCTGCTTTTGTCTTAACAGTCTAATGTCTTTGGAGAACATTACACATATATAGATTAAAACGAAAAGAAAATAGACAATTTCTTTGTCAGCGTTTTTTTGAGAACACCAGATTTCTTAACTGATTAATTTCCATCGATCTTTGCCCACAAATTGGTGCCGTCACATTATACAGTAACCAAGATCATGTTTCACATTAATTAAAACCCTACATGTTAGAACAACGTCTCTTTCGTGCTATTTTTATTCGATAAATATAAAGCTGTTTACTTTGATCAGATAAGCGACAATATGTTTCTTTCTTTTCATTTCTTTTTTTACGAGCTACATATTAAAACCGCAAGTTACATTAACGCCTCTGCGTTAAGTAGTTGGAGCAGGTTTATAATGTTATCTCAAACGATATACAGGTGTTTGAAAGTGACAGATGTTTTCGTTTTGATATAGCGCGTATTTCTATACCTTGAGTCACTGTTAGAAACAACAATCCTCCGAAAGATGAAAATGTTGGTATAAATGTATAACCTGCGATGTTGGTTCTCAAGAAAGGTGGGTATTTTGAGTATATATTTAGCCATCTATCCTGATCGCCATGGTCTGAAATAAGAAAGTATAGTAGAAATTTGATAAGAGAAAGTGTGTTCTGGCACACACGGTGCCCAATGACTCTAGTTCAATACATCTCACAAGTCTGTCTCAGACAGGTGCGCTGAGAAAGCATTAAGTTCAGGTTTTATTTCCAAAGCAAATTCTCTTTTGAGACAAACAAAGAAAGAAACAAAAAAGAAAAAAACAAAAACTGAAGACAGATATTTAATAAGCGTCTAATGCTTGTTATCATGAGTAACATTTGTAATTATGAAGTGCGTTTGTCAGCACAGCGCACTCTGACCTCAATCCTATTATGAATACGGCCCTTTTCCACAACAAGGTTTTACGACGTGGAAATAGCAAACATGTTGTACACGTATTTTGTAAATTCCCCTTATTAAGACTCCGAATTTCTGTAAGAAATAGAAAAGAATGTGATGTAAAATGAAAGCCTCTCTCTACCCTACTTTTTTTTTTCAATATGAATGGATACAATAACGCAAGAACGTCTGCGTTTTTAAGCACCCGATTGATCCTATTCTACGGAGATGTTACTCATTAACACAAGGGTTATTAAAAAACATATTTTTTAAGGTGTGAAATAGCTTATGGAAGCCTATTTGTTCTTTTGTTAAAAACCTTGAAGAAAATGTTTAACAAAATCATAGAGATAAACAGATTGCAAAATAGAAAACCTGTTCAAAAAATAAAATAAAAATACGGATGTTAGAAATTCCTTTTTTAATATTTCTGTCATTAACTTGGGGAAAATTTTCAGGTAAAGCCGTTTTCGCATATGACTATCTCTTTGTTTCTTCTTCTCCTAGTCCAATAGGGGGGATGGGGTGGGAGAGAGAGAGAGAGAGAGAGAGAGAGAGAGAGAGAGAGAGAGAGAGAGAGAGAGAGAGAGAGAGAGAGAGAGAGGTTTGAAAAAGGAGAGTTGTTTGACTTCTCAGAGGGTGAATATGTAATAAACACATCGCTTGTTTTTCACGCCCACTGCGGCGGCACAAGTACTTTTTACCTACTTATTTCGTCTGTGGCTCCAGTTCTCTTGTTTTACCCCCTACATTCTCTTCATCTCTTCTTTTTTTTTTTTTTTTTGCTTTTGCCCTTCTTTCCCCAATAATTACAACACTTACACTCGGCGTGTATTGCGGACAATGAGATTATCTAATTCATTCATCAACGACCTAATTTTATTTTATCAATACTAGTGAAAATTTTTGGAAAGCATGATACATGCGTGTACAACACAATTCTCAGATTGTGTGCTATCTAAACGTCTATGCTTATGTAAATAATTTATTTCCTGTCTCTAGAGTGCATTAAGCGATTCCATCTTAAAGCCTTTGTCTTTGTTTACTGTTTCTCGTCTCCAGTGGTTATTGGTCCTCCGTGGCCCGAGCCTGTGTTTCTGCCCAGACTGTTGAATGTCACAGCCAGACACGGAGGCCGAGCATTACTCCCCTGCGCCGTGCATTATTTGGGAACCAGACAGGTGAGCACAGTCTTGACGCACCCAGAGACAAAATAAGCTCTGATCACCATTTATATTGCAAAACAGAATTAAGCCTATAGAGACACGGTTTTTCATCAAAAATGTATGTGGAACTTGCCAAGCTGAAAGTTATTTTGACATAAAGCTCGTTCAAGCTCTCAGCATGGAATTCTTTTTCGACAATTATTGCTTCGTGAGAGAGAAAAAAATCCAGACTAAAATTGTAATTTTTCTCCGGGTTTATCCGGGTTTATCGTCCGTTTTCTAATCATTTTGCAAAATTAGTAAGAATGGGAATTCACGTGAAGCTTTGGAGCAATGGATAATTTTTACGGCATTTAAAGAACTTCAATAATTAAAAAAAAACCAACTATTTCTTTTCTTTTTTTTTTTTTGCTGTGTAATATGAGCATGGTACATGGATTAACGAATGGAACACATGATCCAACAGTTGCGGGGTCCATCCAAACAACATAATTATGTTGTAAATTGCCTTGGAAAATCGTCTTGTCTATGCATTCCTCAGCCAGCAACCCGAGTTTAGGCAAGGAATCCAATTTGTTGAAATATTCTTATCAGTGAAAAAGTACTCTACAACGATATACTTTTATTTTCTCTGATGTTTAAAGGTGTGGCGTGGAAGTTATAGCCTGGGATCCTTTTAAGACTAAAAAAATACAAAAGCCCAATGTCCTCTGCATTTTCCCAACTTATTAGATTCTTCTAAACGCGGGAAGTTCTGCCATGCGTGCTTCATGAAAACGAGACGTCTTTAAAAGGATGTCTAATATATTTTCAATACAAAACGAGCTTTATATTCTTATTGCAGACTATCCTTATCTTTTTGTCCACAATTAATGCCTAGTATTAGACGCTCTAATGTCAGGCCATTGTCTAGAATTCGAATTATGGTCGAGTCAGATCCGATATTTAATCTTTGAAATAGACGCTTCACTCGTGATTTCTTAATCTATATGAGTTCCTTACTATGGGTAGTGAACGATTCCTTCTGTAAGCCAAAAGATTGAAAATCTGTACTATTTGCTCCCATGTGAGTCCAGAAAGAGATATTGATCAACAAAGATCTCAGTCTGAAATCCCTTTCAGCCCGTCAGAGATAGTCTTTCTCGTTTCATAATGCCGCAGCCTTGTATAATATTACATTGGATTTTATCGTTTAATAATTTCAAAATAAATTCAAAAGAAACAATTTTAAGGCTTTTGTTTACTCTTTGAATATCCAAGTATAAGAAACGAAAGGCCCTCAATATGAACTCTTTCCAACAGCTCAGGTATTGATTTCCAAAATTCCGACGATCACGATAACATGATAATGTAAATTCAGTTCTTTGTGCTACAGACATCTCGCCGTCAGCATTTCAGGTATTTTGTTTCATTTATAGCCTTTGTTCCTTGTTGTATCTTGCCTGATTTGTTTGTAGAGACGGTTCGACAACAGACTTTTCTGTTTGTAGACATAAATCAATGAACAATGGAGCTGGGAAATGTAATTACAAAATGTCTCGCTGAGTTAAGACGCCAGCGCAATTTTTTGCTGACTTATTTTTAAGAATGGTTTAACTTGGATGAAAGGATTACGCTCATCCTAATTTGCAGTGTATTTTTGCAAAAGGGAGCAACCTTATTTCTTTCTTTGCGAAAATTACTTTGAAACTTTTAATCTTCACTTTAATATTTTAAAAAGCAGCAGTAATACTGCCTTCTATCTCGTTCAGCATTGCTTTTTGTACATTTCATCATGTTCTCGTTTTTTAGATGTTTTTTTTTTTAACTCTTTTACAGCCTGCATGTTATGCGAAATTCTTCATATCTCTCCTTAACCTTCTATCTATCTTTCTCTTTATATTTGTTCCTCTGTTGCTAATTTCATCCTTTCGCCTCTGTCTTTCTCTTTCTCTTTCTCTTTCTGACTGCTTGTCTGACTGTCTGTCTCCATGCCTGTGTGTGTGTGCTTGCCTGTCTGCCCCTCTTTATCTCTGTCTCTGTCTCTGTCTCTGTCTCTCTCTGTCTCTGTCTCTCTCTGTCTCTCTCTGTCTCTCTCTGTCTGTCTCTCTCTCTCTCTCTCTCTCTCTCTCTCTCTCTCTCTCTCTCTCTCTCTCTCTCTCTCTCTCTCTCTCTCTCTTGATCTCTGTCTTTTTAACAGTGAGTGGAGTGAATGGGTTTGTAAATTCATAAAATTTACTTTTTATGGCCCGCTCGTAACAAAGTTAGTGATGGGAGAATTTGTCAGCGTCTAAGAAGTTCACTATTTATGAATTTCATGTACAAAAAAAGGTACGATGAGACACAAGTAAAAAAAAATATGATTGGCGATAGTTCTTTAATGCTTATGGTTAATTATTTAAGTACAAAAACATTTAATACTTTTTAGGCATTTTCTACTACTGGAATTTTCAGTTGTTCTCTTTTTACTGCAAGGCGTTTTTTGAGCTTTTCGTAGCAGGGACATTTAAAAAAGATACATGGCATCTAATTTAAAGCAGCAGAATCATGGCATCTAACTTAAAGCAGCAGAATCATGGCATCTAACTTAAAGAAACAGCGTGATGTCATCTAACTTAAAGAAACAGCGTCATGGCATCTAAGTTAAAGAAACAGCGTGATGTCATCTAACTTAAAGAAGCAAAATCATGGCATCTAACTTAAAGAAGCAGCGTGATGTCATCTAACTTAAAGAAGCAGAATCATGGCATCTAATTTAAAGAAGCAGCGTCATGACATCTAACTGAAAGAAACAGCGTCATGGCATCTAACTTAAAGAAGCAGCAGAATTATGGCATCTAACTTAAAGAAGCAGCGTCATTGCATCTAACTTAAAGCAGCAGAATCATGGCATGTAAGTTAAAGAAGCAGCAGAAGCATGGCAACTAACTTAAAGAAACAGCGCCATGGCATCTAACTTAAAGAAGCAGCGTCATGGCAACTAACTTAAAGAAACAGCGCCATGGCATCTAACTTAAAGAAACAGCTTGATGTCATCTAACTTAAAGAAGCAGAATCATGGCATCTAACTTAAAGAAGCAGCTTCATGGCATCTAACTTAAAGAAGCAGCTTCATGGCACTTAACTTAAAGAAATAGCGTCATGGCACTTAACTTAAAGAAACAGTGTCATGGCATATAACGTAAAGAAGCAAAACCATGATTGTGTAAAAATGAAACCTATTTCAGTTGTTTTAAAACTTTGCAATTAAAAATGTATTCGCATTTTTTAAAATCTGACAATTTTTTTTTTTATTTTTAAAACTACATTATGTTTTAGATTAAAAGTTCTTGGTAGAGTTTTTTTTTTTTAAATTATCCTTATAAAAATTACCTTATTTACCTCATGTGAATCAAATTATTTTTTTTTAAATTATCTTTTCTAAGGGCATTGCGAAACAAAACCAATAGTATCTTTAATGCTGAACAAGAAATTAAACAATATATAAAAGAAAGGATATAATTCTTATATGCATTTCATAAGATGCTGCAAAAGTCTGAACCCTGGCTAATGAAAGTTAAAGAAGCCTGTTCGCGTATAAAGTGTGAAATAAAGCTTGTTTTTTTTTTTTAAATCAACTTGTGTAGACATAGGTTCCTTTGCTTCAAATTAAAAAAAAATTCTTTCCATAAATATCCATGCACAAAAATATGTCTTTTTAGATCAAACAGGTTGTGAATTGTTTGGTCTCCTATTTGTCATTTTTGCGAGGCTACGAATTTCTATTAATATATTTATTATGGTAGTTTGACACCCTTTGCGCCTTTAATTCGTCCTTCATAGGTCACTTGGCGGCGTCTAGGTGCCCAACACTTCCTTTCCATTGGCGACCTGGCCTGGGTAAAGGACCCAAACCTCGAGATGGAGTTCCGCGAGTTAACCCCAGAGGTCAGCGAGTGGAACTTAATCATCCGGAACGTGACACCAGCCGACCAGGGCACATATGAGTGCAAGATTAGCGACAAGAACGAGCTATTCCGCCATGTTCACCTCCGGGTTGTTGGTAAGAGAGCCAGATGATTGTTCAGATAAACAATGAGTCCATTTGCAGTAGGGTAAGCTGTATTTGAGCTTATCATAAGGTTCAGTTGACAATTTGAGAAGGAAGAAGTAGAATTAAAAAGAATGTAATAAATTTAGTTTAACTTAGATTATAATCATTATTTCGTGATGTGAGCCTTTGTTTCAGCTTTATAGATATTCAGCTCAAGCAATAACCTTTCTATTAAAAAAAATGTATTGTAATGCAGTGATATCAAATCTTGATTACATGCTCCAAACTAACATCATGACAATACGGCTAGTTGCTACTTTACTCAGATGATAATTTGGTTCAATAGTTTTGACCCACTATTTTCCATTTTCTAGATCCAATAATATTCATTTCCTAATTTTCCTATTAATTTCAGGACCACCACTTGTTAAGAAAGGTATGTATAAATAGTATTTGATTTTTGTTAGTCATTTATTTCTTCAAACAGAATGAAAAAGATAATATACTAAGCTGCTTTATGGGCAAAATCATACTGATAATTCAAAATTTATCCACTTTTGTCATGTACAAATAAATTGGCATAAATTGATGGGGAAGACCTGTATATTTTTCCCACAGAAAATCTTATCTATTAAATCTTATTGATATCTATGATAAGTCGTAAAAGTGTATAAGTTTCCTAATTTTAATTTACTAGACAACAGCTCCCAGAAAGTTAGCTTGAGATTTTATAACGAATGAACTTGTTTTAGCTTACAACTTTTGGGTTTCATCTTTTCATTTGATTCCTTTATTTTGTTTCTTCAACAACAAATTAAAATTTTGATAAAAATTAAGTCGCTTAGATTTTTCTTATATTTTTTTTACTACCAAATTCAACCAAACCAATTAAATATGAACTGCATGATTTCCACTCAATCATTGAGGAAATTAGCAAATGTGGGAAAAATACCAAGTAATTTTGTCATTCGTTTTAATTTACTTATGAAGTAGCTGTAAAAACAGATTGAAAAACAAGAGTTAACTCATTAGCATCATCTATCATAAATTGTCGGCTCCATATAGACATCCTCTATCTCACAACTCTCGTCTCCCAGCTCAAAGGCCGCCCGTTGTCCTATCAGGAAAAGACTACGTGGAGATCGGCCACCCTATTCGCCTGTTCTGCAACGTTTCTGGACCTGAGGGTTTACAGCTCAGAATAGACTGGTTTAAAGATGGTGACTCCCTGCAGTATCCGTCCCCAAGAAATGCCATCATAACAAATTACAATCTTGTGGAGTCAAAGTAAAGATATGAATTTTTAATTTGTGCTTGCTTTTTGGGGAAAGTACGACATTTTATGAAACATATATTTTTTTATTATATTTTCTTTCAAGGTATAGGAGTTCTTTATTTTATTTAATATTATGACATCCTATAGTCTATGACTTTTGAAATTTCGTTAGAACAATAATTTCGTTTTTAATGAAACGATGACGTTCTATAAAACATAAATTCCGAATTTTATTACCTTTCATAAAAACAATGTCTTCTTGGTGTTAAAACTTATTTCAGTTTTATACTATATAGCCGATATAACGTATTACTGTTTTGAATCTCTAACCAAAGGAGTTGCTAAATATTTCAATTAAAGTCTAAATCAGCTGTGCGTTTTTTGTTTTTTTTTCACAATTAAATTGATTAAACCTCATATAAACACACATATCTGGCGTAGTTGCAGTAAAGACAACCATTCCTTTTATGTAACAATCTTTTTGGCGAATTAAGTTTAAATAAGAATTTTCCAGCTAAAATAATTAAAAAAAAAAAGAATGCTGTAGACTTATTTTTCCATGCAGATTTTCTTGACCTTTGCAAAGGATTAAAAAAGGAATAAAAAATCCGAGTTCTAGTTTGTGTTACTAGAGAACGTTGTGCAAAATTACTTCTAGCTCTTTTTCCTCGATCCTTAAAACTAGCGAATCTGCTCTTGGTGTCTTATGCCTTGAAATTGTAACTCGACAAAATATTTAAAAACCTCGAGAAAATCAAGCTGCTATCTAAACCACTATGAGATCCACAACAAATTATACAGAAAACGGCGATTAACAAAAATTTAAAATGTGGAAAGTTGATATCATTTTTTTTAGGTTTCGCTTTATTTTACTCTTTTTTCAATAATAATTCTCTTCTCGTTTGCAGTTTAATTTATTACTTAGAGAAAGTGGGAGAAAATTATGCATTTAAAGTAATCTTTTAATTGAATAATTATTTCACGGTTTAGTCTAATGGAAATAGAAGAATAGCGTTGTTCTTGTACTTTAGCAGAAAGCTTGGCCTTTTAGGTTGAAAATGTTATCTTAATTTTTCAGAATTTCGATATTTAAAAAAAGAGGGACACAAATGCCAAGCCGTCTAGACAAAAAAAAAAAAAAAAAAGAAACTGAATTGAAGAATCAACAGTGTTTTACGCCTAACACCCGAATATGGCATAACAAAACTTAAGTTGAAAAAACTGTCAATAAATATCACTGCACAAGAATAAATTCTATTCGGAATTTCCTAAAAATCTTTTTAATTTCCCCTTTTTAGATTAATTGTGGCTTTCAGAGAATATTATCATGTCATCTATAGTCAGAAAATGTTCAATTAAAAACTATTTAAAGTGCATTTTAATCTTTTTAACTTTGAGATATTAAATCATCGATAGAGTAAAGAAAGTTTCAGGTTCTGTACGAATACAGTCTCTACTTAAATGTGAATACACAAGCTACATGTTTTTTTTTTTACTAATTTTCTAATTTGACGAGCTCTTTGTATTATCTCTTACTATTTTGGCACGTATTCATTTCAGGCAAATTAATTTTAACAACATTATGCATTTAAGTGTTACTATTTCTACTCGATCTGATTATGAAGTGTCTCAAAATAGTTTTGAACACATAATGTATGTGCCTAAATATCATTGCGCGCTTCCTAAATCACAAAGCAAAATTGTTTTTTTTAAGCAACTGATTCTCCCTGAGTTACTATAGACATCTTGGTCGGTAATGTTATGTTCGATCATCTTTGCAAAGATGTTTGAGGAATTGTTGTGAAAAAGCTCTGTATGCAAAAAAATTTTTTTTTTAATTTTTTTTTTTAAATTAATATTTTAAGCGTCACGAGAACAGCTTTTATGCAGAAAAACCAAATAAAGAAAGACCTAGAAATGCATAAAACCCTCTTCTAGCTTTTTGTTTAACTTTCCGTTCCTGTCCAACTATTTCAGTGTGCTGGTGAGCGAGCTCTTCATTGACCGGAGTCGAGACAACGACTCAGGAAGCTACATCTGCCGCTCTACCATGGGGATCACGAGCAAAATTGTAACAGTTCTGATCGGTAGGTAGTCTCCTCCCAAATGAGTTATTGTTTACAAACTTATCTTGTTATAAGTCGGGTTAAACTAAAAGCATTGCCTTTATTTTATTTTTTCTTCTACTGTTTCATATTCTTTACTCATCGTCATGATCATTGGTATTCCGATGTAAACTACAAAGGTAATAAGAATATCCACCTCAGTCATTTCAATTTTATCATTTAGATCAATATGATGTCGCTTTCATTATTATTATTATCATCATCATCATTATGGTCCCATTATTCATTTTTGTTATCGAGATATTATTATTATTATTATTATTATTATTATTATTATTATTATTATTATTATTATTATTATTATTATTATTATTATTATTATTATTATTATTATTATTATTATTATCACATTGTTTTTATCATCAGTTTTTTTTCCTTCTTCCCTTTCATGTCTACTTTATTTTCCTCCTTCTATTCCCTACTTCTCATCTTCAACATCATCATCGCCACCATCATTAAGATCATCATTACTATCAGATATTCAATAAAACCATCGCATCCTTCATAACTATCATCTAAACCGTATCACACCTATCTTAAGTATCGCAAAGCCGTCGGTCGGTGTCAAGTTAGGGATCACATCTTTGCAGCTTTACCATTCTCAATCATTCCTAAAAGCATAATGGAGTTTGTGGTCATTAATCAGACTGGTCAGCCAATCAGCTAATATCTGTCTCAATGAAACATCTGAAGTTACTCGAAATCGCAGGTTGTCTCTCATTTCTTAGTTAAGCGATCGTGCCATCCCACTATGATCATTCCAACATTTCATTTCAAGTCAATATACGTGCATTATCAATACAGCTTGCTTTCTTTCCTTTATTCTACAGCTGACACATACAATAAAAAAAGAGGTAAGTCCCAAAACAGCACTTATATTTCTCATTGTATTTATCATCTTTATTGAGTTAAATTTTTTTCCCGTTATACAATTGTCAAGTTCTATAAATGACAAATCCTAATTATCAGGTATACGCCAATTTTTGTGAAATAACTACACCTATGAGTTTTAAGTGTCACTTAAAAATACGCTGAAAGTCGTAATGTCTTGGAATAGCAATGAAGAAGCTGCAAAATGGCTCTATTTTCAAGGTAATTTTGTAGATTTTTTTGTTTTGTTCTTAATTTAATGTCTCTGAATCGCGGCTCACGAGGACTAGTGCTATGGTGTCAAGACATAAAAGATAGCTAAAGGTCTAACAAAAAAAAAATCCATGATCCATCTAGTAGAGTAAAAGTCAAATTGACAATAGTAAAAATTCTGATAATGCCATTCTGAACCTCAAAGCAAAAAGAGTTGTAAAACATTTTACAAATTTCATCATGATCTCAAATAAGGTGCAGAAATATTTAATTTTACCTATTTCAGTCCTCAGTTTTCTTAACGCCTGTTTTTAAGCTATTAAAAAATATGTGATGAAATATGAAAATATTAATTTCAAATTTAGTGGCCGATTTTGAAAGCAACGACCAGTCTCAGTTTGTGTGTACTTGTCTGTTTCAATCAATAAAAATATTCTTCCTGGAAATCCAAGCCTTTATCTTTTACTTTGTCCTAGAAAGCGGAAATAGCAATTAATTAAGATAGTGGTAAGAAATAAATATGTATATTTGAAAGATTCACCCCCTACAACATGCTATTCCTCTAACATTTTTTTTCTCCAAACTTCAAAGCTTTCATTTCCATCCACGAAACCTCCTCAGGATTTGTCATCCTAGCTGCACAATAGAGCTGTCTTTGTTTCAATTTTATTCTACAGGAAGAGCAAAAAAATTGTTCTACTTGCATTAAGATAAATATATTCGACATAAAAAACATAACTTCAAAAGACCCTGCCAAATTGCTTGATTTTGCTTTACTCTGTCTCACCGATATTGAAATCTTTTCTATGCATTCTAGCACGGCAGTTGGTCTTTTATGCATGCAAGGCGCATTGTATTCCGTTGTTCGCCTGTGCCATTGTGTATCAACCTTTTTTGTTACCCCACAGCTGGTGAGATCAAAGCAGAGTCATCCAGTCCACACACCCATTGTCTTGGACCGGCATTGCTTCTCTTCTGGAGCAGCTTCGCTACATCCATATCGGTCTGGCTGCTCAGTTAGTGTCTGAGCTAGCGAGGATTGGCGGAGCGTTTTCTAAAGGATTAAAAAAAATAGGAAGTTGAAGTGATAAAAAAAATAAATCGTGTCGGAATATATCCAGAATCATTGGGACCGAAGAACACATTTTCAAGAACCATATCCATAATTAAGTTACAGATTTGCAATGGCCATGGACGTAGATGAAAGCATAATTATTCTGGAAAGCGTTACATGGAGCAATCTATTTATACGACTATTTTCTTATTGTCGGTGAAAATTGTTGAAAAATCAAGAGTATAGCAGATGCCTTGCCGAAACAGTCGTGTTTAATATGCTGAAGTCGTTTTGTGCGTCATTAATAAACATTTGCCGGAAGAGAACGTGGCTGTGTTATTCTTAAAAGCCGTGAACCATTTTTCTCTTCCCTAGTGGCTTGGATGTGAGGTCTTCTTCCTGTGGCGACACGTTTTAGGATGTTTTCCTGGCCCTTGAATGTTATTCTGGAAAGTACAATGTTTACAAAGACTTCAAACTTTGAGCATGATCTCCAATGAACCGTTCCTTACTTCTTAGTCAATCAATCGTCCCATCCCACAATGATTATTCCAACAATTAAAATTCAAGTAATCATAAGAGTAGTCTCAAATAAAGCTTGCTTTTTTTCTCTTTATCTTACAGCTGATACATCCAATGTAACAAGAGGTGAGTCCTTAAACCAGCATTTAAATTAATCATTGCAGTTATATTACTTAGTCGTGTCAACACTTTTCTGTTATAGATTTTAAAAGCTCTATGAAAAACAAGTCCTAATTATTGAGTATACACCAATTTTTTTTGAAAGAACTGTACCCATGAATTTTAAGTTTCTCTTAAGCATACATAGAATACCAAAATAAATAAAACAACTATAAAGAAGCTAAAGAATTGCTTTATTGTTAGCAGTTTTTTTTTCTTTTTAATCTAATGTGTCTGAATGCGGCTCCTGGGGGGTAGTATCAAGACAGAAGATTGCCAGGGGTCTTAAAAATAAAAATCCATGAATCGACTGGTAGAGTAGGGCTCAAAATGACAACATTGAAAATTTTGGTTATGGCATTCTGAGCCTCAAAGCAAAAAAAATTAGAACCATTTCACAATTTCTCCACCATGACCTAAAAAAATAGTTGCAGAAATATTTAATTTTACTTATCAGTACTTATACTGTTCCTTTTTCTCATCTGCTTTTTTTTAAAATATAAAGAAATATATGATGAAATATGAACATATTTATTTCATGTTAAGTGGCGAATTTCGAAAGCAACGAAAAGTCTCAGTTTGTGTGTGTATTTTAGTTAAACAAAATATTCGTTTTTGGAATTTCAAGGCTTTGTCTCTTACTTCATCTTTGAAAACGAAAATGGTAACTAATGAAGACCAGTGGTAAGAAATAGTTATGTATAATTGAAAGTTTCCCCATATTACATGCTATTTCTGTAACATTTTTTTCTCTAAACTTTAAAGCTTTCATTTTCCACGAAATATCCTAAGTTTCAGTCTGTTTTATACCTATGGAGGAAAAAATCTTTCTATTTGCATAAAAATAAATATATCTGACATATAAGACAATGGTATTTCAAAAGGCCTCACCAAATTTCTCGATTTTGCTTTAATCTGTTTCATCGATATTGCCATCTTTTCTATGCATTCTAGCACAGCGGTTGATCTTTTATGCAAGGCGCACTGTATACCGTTTTTGTTTGTGCCATTATGTATCAGACTTTTCTTTGTTATCCCTTAGCTGGCGAGATCAAAGCAGAATCATCCAGTCCACTCATTCATAGTCTTGGGCCGGCATTGCTTCTCTTCTGGAGCAGCTTTGCTACATCTTTATCGGGCTGGCTGCTCAGGTAGTGCCTGGGCTAGCGAGGATTGGCGGAGCGTTTTCTAAAGGATTAAAAAGGGAGCTGCATTGAAGTATTGAAAATAACTTGTGTCAAAAATATCTCAAGTGTCACTGGTACAGATCACACATTTCCAAGAACCATATCCGTAATTACGTTACAGATTTGCAAAGGCCATGGACCAAGATGAAAGATTCTGTAAAGAGTTACATGGAGCCGTCTATTCATAGGACTATCATGTTCACTCTTGTACGCTTTTTATTTAATTTTCGAAGGAGATTGATTGAAAAATCAAGAGTAAACCAGATGCCTTGCCAATGCAGTTGTGACAATAAGCTGAAGCCGCTTTGTGCCCATTAATGAAAGATAATAACTTAAATATTTGCGGGAAGAAAAGGTGGTCTGTGTTATTCTTATGGGCCATAAACCGTTACGCTCTTTACTAACGTTTTGGTTGTGAGGTTCTCTTTCTGTGACGAAACGATGTAGGCTGTTTCCTTGGCTCTTGTGGGTTATTCTGGAAAATAAAACATATAAAAAGATTTAAACTCAGAGCATATATCCGATAAAATTCTTCACTCAAATAAGTGAAAGTTATCACATTGTTGTGAGATGAATTCCATGCTTAGTATGACAGAATTGCCTTCTCTTTTAAAAGTGTCGAAACTCGTGCGTGCCTTTGGAAGCAGATTGATATGTGTGTGCGTAGTGTATAGAATCGGACTTTGATGAACAATACCAAGAACAATGTGATTATATTCCCAAATCTTCTGGATCAGCTCGTTACCTGTCTAGACATCTATATTTCATAAACATGTCTTTAAGTTCATTTATGTAGAAAGTGTAGTTTATCTTTGCCATGCGTACCGCACAAAAATAAAACAGTTTTAAAGAAGTCGTAAATGTGGCGTTATGTTATATGCAAATCCTCTACTTTTATCTACCATATATATATATATATATATATATATATATCAGAGAGAGAGAGAGAGAGAGAGAGAGAGAGAGAGAGAGAGAGAGAGAGAGAGAGAGAGAGAGAGAGAGAGAGAGAGAGAGAGAGAGAGAGAGAGAGAGAGAGATTGTAACATATAAAATAAGATTTCTGAATTGGTCAAAAGAATTGAAAGGTCATTTTCTTGTCTTTAAATAAGGCGTACTTGGCTTAGACAGTTTGGCTTATATACAACACAAAACGACAGTTGCGAGGGCGAACGATGTGTGTTATGTTGTGTATTTATATAATTGTTACGGTATTATTTTATTCAACAACGTAAATCATATTCTACTTGTTTTTTATCAATAATTCTTATGTATCAATTCTCTTGTGATATGATTCTATTTTTTGATTAGTCATGCGTTTATGCATTTTTACAGCATGACGATATTTTTTCTATAGCATGGCGATTTTTTTCTAACTTCTAAGCTTTTTTTACAGGAAATATAGCCTTCTTAAAAGACTGTGTATATTATTAACTTAAGTTTTATAGGTCTTTTTAAAGGTTTTACAAATTTAAATAAAACTAAAAAAGAAACTTAAGAAATTTCGGATTTTTTTTTAACCCTGGAAATAAAAAAAAAAACACTGCCTGAATAATCGCATTATACAACTTCTTGATTACCAATATATTTTGAAGTTCTATTTGTGAATGGCGTTAACTTCTGTTCGACCAATTTTTAAAAAGATCTTGTTTGGATCAAGTTTGAGTACGAAATATTAGTTCAAACATTTGAAAAATCAATTTTTACTAAAACTAGGATAAAGAGACATGACTAATGACATTGTACATTGCTATGAAATGATTACTTTTGGAATGGTTTTTAATGGAAAAGACAAAAGTAGTAAAGTTTTCATAGTGGATTTTTTAAATAATTTTCTCTTTTCATGTGTGCGAGTGTTTTTTTTTTGTTTTTTTTTGTTTTTTTTTGTTTTTTTAAGGGGGGGGGGGGGGTTGAGAGGAAGAAATATGCATCAGACATGTATCAATATATAACTTTAAGCACATATTTTGATATATATATATATATATATGTATATGTATATAAAATTATAACATCATACTTCATTACTGGAGTCATTGCAACATATTTTTTAAAAAAGGCTTTGAAATGACCGAGGCATGCACAATATGTTTGCGAGGCATTCACTTTGAAAGTATGAAGAATTCTTAAGAATGGTGGAAAATAATAGAGGTGAAAAAATATTTTTCAAATTACTTCTGAAAATTAATAAAAAAAAAAAAACGAAAGAAAAAGGATGTTTCCTACACATAGCCTTTATTAGCCTAGAAACATCAAGATCTAGTTAACTTCCGGCCTCCACTATTGTGCCATTTCATATTCTTCAGCAACGATTTTAAAATCATAAAATATTCTGGATCAGTGACTTTATAGTATCGACCTTTTTAACAAGACTTTTGTCGAAATAATGTTTTGTAGATTGCGATATTCGGACGATTTTTACACCAAAAATGTTCTTAACATCTACAAACGTGATCGTTAGTTAAATCTTTTTATTTTAGTTAACGCATTTTATCTACTCTTTGCTCTCCCGTCTGAATGAGTGTTAGAAGCCAGAGAAAGCATGGGTAATCAGCATGATGTATCAACGCAGGTTTTTACAACAACAAGAACTTATTATCACATAAATGGTTGTTGATTTTTTTTTTCCACTCTTTGTTTTCAGTATTTACGAGAACGTTTTGGAAGGTTTATCTTTTAACAATCCTTGAAACGACATCAACACCGTTATTGTTTTCCATTTTTTCCAATACAAAGAAAAAAAAAGTTTATGTTCTATCCTCATGTTGCCAAAAAACGTGTGCAAAAATAAGATTTGTTCAATTTTTACATTATAAAACCATCATCAATTATTTTGTTGGTTATCTGCCACACTTAACACTCATTTGCGAAGATTTAGAAACTCGTTTGAGGTCTATTGACTTGCAAGCTGCAAGAATCTAATTCTGAGAAATAAAGAACGAGACGCAAGCGAGTAAGAGATACAGAGAAGGGGAGAGAGAGAGAGAGAGAGAGAGAGAGAGAGAGAGAGAGAGAGAGAGAGAGAGAGAGAGAGAGAGAGAGAGAGAGAGAGAGAGAGAGAGAGAGAGAGAGAGAGAGAGAGAGAGAGATAACAGGTTGTTAATTGAGAGCATACAATGCGAATTTTACTTATTTAATGAAACAAAAGATACTATGGAAATTAAAAGAAGTGTGCTTAAATTCAAATGTTAAGAAACAAAATGCAGTTTTGGATACAAAATTATTTTAAACTGGCCCATTTTCATCTTCTTCATTACATACTTAAGATAAAGGAATGATAAATCCATAAAGATTAAGATTGTAATATGTTTTATTTGTCATGGTACTTGTTTCAAAACGGAATAAAGTTATACACAATTTTTTTCTTGTTTATTTGCATCATCGAATCAGTTTTGTGTTTGTACCACATACATCTGTCTTTTGGGGGCATAAAGTGCAACATCTTTTCTTTGGCAGTTTATGTCCGTGTTGCCAGGAAAACTCCATTGCGGGATTTTTTTCTTTCCTTCTCTTCCCTAAATGAATTCTTCATGTCTGAATCAGGAAACCGTTCAGATTGTTTTTACTTTCAAGCTTACATTTTTCCTATCAATTGGCTTCCGGCAATCCAAGATAATATGATATGAGGGAAGAACATGAAAAAAAAAAGGTGCCGTTTGAAAAAAGGAAAGTGAGTAAAAAGATGACAAATCGAAAAACATGTGGCAAAAAACGCAACACCTGGAGCGCAACTCGGTAGTAATAAGGATCCAAAAATATACTCGCACATCTGTAGAAACAACAGGGATGAAAATGAAAGAGAGACAACCGCATGAGGAAAAGATTTTCAAAGAATGATTATTTTGAGGACTGAATAATCAAACCCATTTACTGCAAGTTAAAATTAGGAATTCTAAACATTTTAAAGGTGTCCGTTAGGCGGATGCAACCTTTTGTGCATAGTCTGAACATGCCGTTAAGAATTTTTAGAACACATACTGTTTTGCAGTGAGGAGACAATAGTTACGGAAAATAAGGCACAAGTATGAGCTTAGTACTGTGGAAAAGGGAATTTTATGGATAGGTCTACAGTATAGATGAAGATACAGGCAAAGAACTGTTAAAGAAAAAGAAAAAGAAATTTGAAGAGAAGCGAGGACAGTTTGGAGAACAAGTAAGAAAAGAGGAAGCTGCATATTATTCTTTCCTCTATTTTCCTCAATATTTTCTTACTGTGATTTTTTTATTTTTTTTTCCTCTTCCCCTCAGTCCTTGCCTTGCTGCGAGACCCCACTTCATCCAACTGAAAGTTTAACTTAAGACTTGACGGAGATAATAACAGAAAGGAAAAGAGAGAGAGAGAGAGAGAGAGAGAGAGAGAGAGAGAGAGAGAGAGAGAGAGAGAGAGAGAGAGAGAGAGAGAGAGAGAGAGAGAGAAATGGAAGTGATGACCGAAAGCTTTTGATACTAAGATCATGTTAACGATATGTATAAAAAATATAAATATCTAGATTTCGCTTTGATAACATGCCATCGCTTTTGGACGGCAGGATCTGTTTACTCTTTCGAAACGTTTGCCTAGATTGATTTCAACACAGAGCTCAGACATTCGGTGCAGTTTTCCAAAACAAACATGCCATAAAGAGAGTTTCTGTTAAGAAATTGTGCACTTTGCAAAGGGTTATCTCATTTGGAATTTATGGTTATAATCTCAAACTTAAGTATCGTACAGGTGTTTTATAAAACGCGATACGTTGGATACATATTCAATACTACTATAGATAAACTCTATTTTTTTTCCTTTTTGAATTAAAAAATCAAAACAGTGAGATCACAAAATGTGTTAAATGTATTCTCCTGAGGCGCAAAAACTTTTTTTCTATACAGGTGTTTCTGAGTTGCAGTTGAAATAAAAAAAAAACAACAACTTTGTTTCCGGCTTGCATTTCCCAAAACCTAATGAATCTAGATTTAGTTCTCAAACTTTTAGCTTTTCGGAAATGGATGCGGCCACAATTACTCACTAGCATTGACCAGGCAATCTCTGAGCCAAACTAGCTTTAAACATAATAGTCATGATAAAAGTCCAAAAGAATTATTCAAGATGCATTTATTCTTTCTTGCGAGAGTAGCCTTGGAAAAATGATTTTATTTTTATCCAGTAAATGAATTTTTTTGGAAATTCTCTCTAAAATGGAAAATCAGCTAATTTTATACTTTCTAAATCTATCCCCCCCTCCCCACCCTCTCTCTCTCTCTCTCTCTCTCTCTCTCTCTCTCTCTCTCTCTCTCTCTCTCTCTCTCTCTATCTCTCCCATTCTTTCTCGCTCTTGACATTGCAAGCTCTCGTGTTTATCGGTGCATTGCTGATTATTTTAGCAAGCGATCTATCCTCGTCACGGTGCAGATGGTCCTGTCATGTGCTCCACACTCTTGACCTTACGTCTGCACGAACCTAATCTCCAGGTCTGGAACCTATGATGCCATTTGAAGTACGATTTGCCAGTTGACGATGATTAATGGCTTATCTAACGGTTTGAGAGACTGATACCAAACAAAGCATTGACCGGTTTCTCCCTTCTGGCTTTGTATTTCAGAATGCCTCCCCTCTATCCTTGTTGTCTTTCCGTCTGGTTGTGTCTTTCTCTCTCTGTTCCTTTTTTCTTCCTCTCCCCGCCTTAATTTCTTTTAATTCTCTGTCTCTCTTTGTGTCTCTCTGCCTTTCTCTCTCTCTCTCTCTCTCTCTCTCTCTCTCTCTCTCTCTCTCTCTCTCTCTCTCTCTCTCTCTCTCTCTCTCTCTCTCTCTCTCTCTCTCTCTCCTCTCTCTCTATTGTTTCTTTCCTTCCTTTTTTCTGTTCTCTCCCTAGCTCTCTATCTACTCTTTATTTTTTTCTTATTCGCGTTTCTGTTGTCTCTCTCTCTCTCTGTGTCTCTCTGTCAGTCTGTCTGTCTCTGTTTCTCTCTCTCTCTCTCTCTCTCTCTCTCTCTCTCTCTCTCTCTCTCTCTCTCTCTCTCTCTCATTCTTCAAATTGCTTCTCCGACTCCATTAATATTCTTTTTAAATCTGCAATGACAGGTAATGACGACCGTAATGAAACCAATGATAGATAGAGCTGAAATTTTGGATACTGTTTGTATTAATCCCTTAAAACCTGACGCCCGAGATTCACTCCAGAATAGCAGCCTGTGATGCTTAATAAAATTTTGATCTCGAGATTCCTGGTACGAGAAAGATGTAAAACCTACAACAGAGCCTTGCGTAAAAAGATCATGACCATCTGTTGTTCGTAAGTATTCTGATCCTGTTTTTTTTAGTACCGGTAGACTCTACGTGTTTCCTAACAGTTACAGAATCTTAATCAGTTGTTGCCTTAAAAAATTGAAACTTCCCAATGGTATGCACCTGTGTTTTTACAAATATCACTAACGTTACCTTCGAAATCTAGGAAATCCCTTTTCCCGCTAGAACTATTAAGCCCTTCAAAAACAAGTAAACTAGAAGTACAAATGTAAACAAAGCCTTGCACTCCGTAAGTTGAGAAAGTAAGAGCTCTAAACCGAATATAGCACGACGATAATACAACAAAAACAAAAGTATGTCCTAGTAAATGAAAAGTAAAGAGAAAGTGACGCGGAAGACATATTGGGAGTCAAGACAAGCATTCCTCACCTGAAGAGAGTGTCAGGGCTTGTCAGACAGCTGCTGTGGCATCCACAGACTGTAAGTCTGTAAGCCAAAAGCAAGCACGGCCTTAGATTAAAAACGTAAGGTAACACCTGGGTTTCTGACATAAGCAGGTGTTGATAACCAGGAAAGTACAGGTACAGTCTTTTGTGGTATCGGTAAGGCTATCTTTAGCTTCGGTTTCATAAATTCTTTATAGGTTGTGATGTAGTACTATAACCTGGTTTGAATGGTTGTTCTGTAAGCGCCAATGTACACCGATGGTTCTACACTTTGTTTTATTTTTATTATTCAGTTCGTAAAGGTAATTGTATAGTAATAGGAGGAAAAAAAGGATGATAGGGCCTTAATAGAGACTCGAAATCAATCACAGCAAAAAAATTTTTTTTAAATAAAATATCCCGTTTTAGAATGGTAAATATTTTATTGGGGCAATACACTTAAACCTTTAAACATCAAAGGAAAATGTATGAGACACCTACGTTTATAGCTTTAAAGACTTCACATTATTTTTTTTAACTTTTTGCTGTAAAAGTTAACTTGTTAGAAAATAATAATGAAGATGATTATAAAAAAATCAAATTATCAGTACAAGAATAATAACAACAATAGTTAGATATTCTAGAGGAGTAAACTGTATTTTTAAGATAACTATAAATCAAAGAGCTTATGAAAAACCTCTACTTCCAAAATCCACGCCGTTTGTTAAGTTTGACGAGTGTCTTACCAACTGAGCTTTGGGACGACCTAGTGAACTTAGCATTAATATGTTCGTATACCCACTTTTCACATCTACTACATTTTAAAATTTTGTCCTCTTCACTAGATTTATAATAAATATATAAATATAATAAGAGGCTCCTTTTTCTCGATTTTCTTTTTATCTTTTTCTTTTAATGGGCTGTACCGGAAACTTTTATCTATTTACAATTTAGATAGATTTCTTTTTTTTTTATTTTTGTTATTAATTTTGTATGGTATTGACGCCCTTGGCCGAGCAAACAAAAACGGCAAGCCGGGGCGCTTTCAAGGGCGTATATTACCCCCAGGTCTAGTCTGCCTTTCTAGGTTGGTCAGTAACGTCTTCCGATAAGATTAATTGGAAAAACTGAATATAAAAGAAAGTCCTACACCGCTTACATCCAAAATGAGAAAAAAAGAGAGGAGGTGAATGAATGATGAGGATGTACTTTGTAGTGACAGAAATAGTGTCTGACTAAAGTTTTCTACATTTTTAATGTTGGTCCGTCTTTATATAGGATTGTAAGCATAAATTTCCTTCAAACGAGTATACAACAACAACTGGTGACTATTACTAATGGATATTGGAGCGAGAAAAATATATGAGCTTTCACAAGCGAACAAAGACTAAAATACAAGGCTAACGAGATTATTTAGCTAGTTTTATGTTTTTTATATGTATAGATCCTTTAAATTATTCATTACTATAGCTTCTAACATTTGATAAAATATGAATTTGGGAAAGGCAATGCACAAATTAGTGCTTTCTGCAGGAATTCGTAGTCTGATCAGCTTTTATAGTAAGCTTTAAAAGGATCGAGAAGTTATAAAATATGCTGTATCCCAGTTTTCTTATGAGTAAGTTAAGTTTTCCTTATTATATTAAGGAACTATTAGGTGGACACAAAGTAACGTTTTATGAAAGACTGTGAAGACAAAAATCTGATGTTACTGTCCTGTGTCAATAATCACACTAAGCTTTTATAAAACAGACACAACTTGATTTATCTAAATATAAGTTACAGCTAAATATTATTGTGATAATAATAATTTATTTTTTTCCTAATTTGATTCTAGATCGTTTTATTTACTGAACTAACCGCGAATTTTTTTTCAAAACAAACGCCAATCATTCAAACTTAGCATCAGCCATGGATACTAAAAATAACTGTTCAGGGTAAGATAGAATGAAAAAATTGAACTTTGAAAAATTATCTTAAACAAAATTGTAAAATTTGATATGCCTCCTATATTCTAAAGTATGCTTTACACACTGCCAAGTTTCATGTCTTCAGAAAAGTAGCAATTACTAAAATTTCAAGTAGTCGATATAAATTTAAACTTAATTCTAAATCTCATTGAATTTCCGTACTAACCCCAAGTCAAAACAACAAAGTTTAGACCACATGATATAATATGATATTTAAAGCATTCGGAAAACAAAACTATACTTTTCGGCAAAATTGGAAAAAAAAATCACGTTTTGGTAGTTACTGAAATCGGAACCGAAAACATGAGTTCCTAAAATTCATTTCGTAATAGACAGTTTAATAGGACATTGAAAAGTATGTTTCTAAATTAAACCAGGACTTTAAAAATATCGTGCCGTCATAACCGCTATTACCCTAGTATTGTTAACACTCCGTTTTTGGAACAAGAAATGCAGAACATATCAAGATTTCATCGCTACAGTTAACTAAGTTCAATTAAGCCAGAAATTGAGATAACATAAAGGAAAATTTAGAATATTGCAAAACTTAATATTATAACTGTAAAATCAGTCCATTATAAACATGTCAAAAACTAATGTTTAACTATTACAGCCATCTTGATGCTAGCTTGAGAACGCCAAGTTACGCTATCAAATAGAATTCATCTAATTCTGTTCTGTCCTAACTTTAGGCTATTGAGGATCCTTTATAACTCTTATTCGGAGGCTATGAATTGCCGCAAAAAAAGTGCCTACAATGCATTGCCTTGTGGGAGTTGATAGCTGCGCATCTATTTAAAATATCATGATAATGAATGTTAAAAAGGATCTAAAACTAACGGTATATTTGGATTTTTTTTCATCATATTAGAGAACTATTCGTATTGACTGAATAAACAAAATAGCTTCACTAAACAAAAAATTATTAGTTATAATAGAAAGTTTAAAAAATTCCATTAATTGCAGTAGTTTAACTCTGTTTCATTATTAATGATTTGCCCAAGGTTGTTTTTCTTTTTCAAGTTAAGAAATTTTGAAGTAAATCCTACCAGTTGACGAAAAGTCTCAGATAAAAATGTCAATAAAAGAGGCTTTATAGGATGAAAACCCTCTAAAATATTTATAAACCCTTGAATCAAGATTATATATCGCCTCTCTCAGGGTCACCGGAGAAGATTTACCAGAAAGAATCAAAAATGAAAAAAGAACCGGGAGTGTAAGTGAAAAGGAAGGAAGGAGAAATTGAAGGTAAATTTACAAACTATATTCTTATATGACCGTGTTCTATAATGGAGGGCTTGACCCGGACGTCTGTCAGTGATGAAACAGTCTGTTGGCACCAGGGACCTATAGACGCTTGCCCGTAATTTACTGGCTGCCAGTCAAGCCCTCGAACTGGTCTCGCTCTTCCACCCGTCACAGGCCGTAATGTAAAATGTCCATCAGCCGGGAGTGGACGGTACACAAACACCCATATATACAGCAGGGAGCGATAAAAAAAAAGTATTTGGGCGGAAATAAAATAAGTTGCTGGTTATGAAATTTATTTTTTTCTTTCCATGAAATATATTTTCCATAACAAAGTATTTTCATACGTAATAATTGTTTGAATTTGTGTAATAAACAGATTGCACTGAAAGTTTATGCAATTTATATATATATATATATATATATATATATATATATATATATATATATATATATATATATATATATATATATTCAGTCTGTTTACGGGATGTTTAAGTTTTTTATCATATTTATGACGTTGAAGTATGATCGATTTATATGCTTATTTGCTTGGGTGAATTTTGCAATGATGCGTATTTTTATAAGATTTAAATACATTGTTCTTTACTTCTATGTGATAGATACCCGGTATATTACAGGTTATGTTTACGTGATTAATAAAAGTCAATAAGAGTTCTAAATTTTATGCTTAGTGATCAACTGCCCGTCCGTCCTCCTCCTTTTCCTCCTCGTCCTCGTGCTTCTTCTTTTTTCTTCTCCTTCTCTCCGACCCTACACACATACACATTCATACACATTCACAACTTCCCTCTTTGCTCTTATATGTGTTACTCACATAGAATGTTTACAAGTGACAAAGTTTGCGCAAGCACTATTCAGTTATTAAACATCGCATGTCTATTGGTTGATTGGACAGCAAATAGGTCAGGAGTTGGACTAACAATTGAAATGTTTCCCGATCGAATCTTGAAGTAGGTCGCCCAGTGATGGGATCAGACCCGACTTGACCACTCCTTACCTTTACATGACCAGGGTCTTCATCTCCTTAGAACTGCCGTTGAAAAACTTAGGAGACACCAGACTATTGATGATTGATTAGAGTGATAATTATAGTAAAACGAGGACTTAAAAAAAAGGTTTAACAATTTAACGATAACCAGCAGAGGCAAAAAAAAAAAAAAATAGGAAAGAGCAAAGATGTAAGATCCATCACTAAACCCTTACACTCAACAGATCACCCATGAGCATAAGAGAAAAAAATAATTATGAACTTTTTCTCAGCGCCATGTTTGCTTGTAATTACAATCAGTACTTAGTCTATAGCTTTCATGAGAATCTAGATTTCAAACGCACGATTTGTAAAATCTAACGTGCATTTATTTCTAGTTTAAAACCGCTTTATTTGTTCTCGGATTTTATTTCTTCCTTCCCTCGTTTTACATTATTTTGTCATAAGATTTTGGACCACTTGCAATGAGGTTACTCTCTGCCTCCATTATTTTTTTGTAAACAACTTCCAAATTTTCCACTTTCGTTTTTTATTATTATGTTGTTAAGCTCACTCATGTAATAGGTCCTGTTCAGTTGCACAAGCGGTCTGCTTTTGATTATTGGATAAAATAAATGACATGTTTGTGTTTCCTGTTTCTTTTATCACTCAATACCACATGAAATAAAAATCTTAAGGGAGGAAAAATTAACGGGAACGCGTGAATTTTCATTCATCGGCCTTAACTATAGAGGATGAGAAATTGATTGAATTGGCTCGTGCTCGGCCAACTCAATCAACCTTTTGGTATTTTGCTTGACTTGATCGTGGGGTTTTAGAAGAGCCCTAAATCCCTAGTCCTAAGCCTGGACACTCTATTTTGCTGAGATCCTATGATTGAACAATAAAAGCGGGAGACCATCATTTTTTTTTGTTTTTGTCGCGTCAAAGATTATGGGAGCGCTGTTCATCACATGGAGACATAACTGTAGTGAACGTTTCGGACGTCTTAGTTATTGCAATACAGTTACAAAGAGATTGAAAAGATAATGGGAAATTGTAATTGTTTTTATAATAATTATTCAGGGTCTCATCGAATTTAGTGGACAAATGTTTTACCATATTCGCATAAACTGTAATGGCAAAGGGAGCAGGTTTAAATTTATATCACTAAATTCATCTGGAAGCACTGAATATGCTATTAATTTTGTTAATATACACCAAATTGTATTAAAGGCAACGAATAATAAAACTGAAACCATAATCTCTTGCGATCTTCTATACTTCAACACTTTTCTTCTTCAAAAGATGCCAGATCCAGAAAGTTGAGCATAGAACTACCTCTGCCTATAATGTCCGAAATTCCAATCAGTTTTATCTCCGTGTTATTATGGAAATTTTGGATTAGAGAGACTTAACTTTTAGGCGTAGAGACATGTCAAAACCTTATGTCTCCATAATTTCAACAGCATTAATATTTTTTTTTAACCACAACCTTCTCTTATTATGCTTCAGAGAACACGGTTACACAAGTTAGGTTTGGGAAGATTAAAAAAAAGTGTGCGCTATTTGTAACCTGTTAATACTTTCTTACCCTTACTTGTTTAAATAGTTACTAAATTTTCGGTTCCGATTTAATTCATATTTTATATTTGCCTCTCTACCCTTTTTTTCTTTCTTTTGCCCCCTTCTCTGTCCCTTTTCGTCACTCAATTTTTTCTCTACCTTTCTTGTTCTTCTTGTCTGTTCTCTCCACCACCCCTTCTCTCTGTCTCTCTCCCCTCCCCCCCCCCCTTTTTACACTCTCTCTCTCTCCTCTTTCTCCTCTCTCTCTCTCTCTCTCCCTCTCTCTCTTTGTCACTATCTCTCTCATCTCTCTTTAAATAATTCTTTCTCTGTCTATCCTATTCCTTTTTCTCACATTGCCTCAATGCCTCTCCCTTTTGTTGCGGATATTTTTTTTTATTTGGTTTTGAATCTCTCTCTCTCTCTCTCTCTCTCTCTCTCTCTCTCTCTCTCTCTCTCTCTCTCTCTCTCTCTCTCTCACCAACTTCTCTTCGCATCTTATGCAGTGGAAAAGGGAAAAAAATAAAAATAGAGCGACAGAAAAAAACATAAAATTTGAATATGAAAGCAATGGTCAATGCTCTAACGAGACAATCCAAAGCGATTTTCATTTTGGTAAACACGAATCCGTGTACCGCAAATCGCAACACAGGCATATATGTAATTGACGACCACTCGACGAAAATGCTATTTACACTAAGGTGTGGAGAACCCAACATTTACTTTATCCTCGACAGTCTTCCCCACTAAATTATTTGCTCTTCCTATGTGCTTGAAATAGAGTGAGGTGGAGGAAGTGGATGGAATTTTTTGTCTGTGCGAAGATGACGTGAGGGAAGAGAGAAAGAGAGGTAGGCAGCGAGTGAAAAAAAAAAAAGGTAAAGATAGATAAAGAGAAAGAGAGAAAAGAGAGAGAGAGAGAGAGAGAGAGAGAGAGAGAGAGAGAGAGAGAGAGAGAGAGAGAGAGAGAGAGAGAGAGAGAGAGAGAGAGAGAGAGAGAGAGAGAGAGAGAGAAGTGTGGATAAATCGAGACAATAAGGGGGAAAAAGCTCTCCTCAGCCCAGACACCTTCAAATCGGGCAACCCTCATTTGTTATTCCGCTTTTATTGCATGAGTCAAAATTCTTGACCAACCAAATGGGAAGGTTGTGTAGTAATCAGAAAGGGTGTCTCACTAGCCAGCTTTATAATGCGGGTTGCGGCGAGATCCAACCGAGTTACAGCTGACGAGATTTTGATACTGGGAAGACTTGGATAGATAGGACAAGTAGAAGAAGAGAGAAAGTATCAGGTTAAGCTTGGAGCGAGCTAGAAAAGCGGGGAGTTCAGATACTAGGTGAAAAAAATTATGTCGATAGACGACTAAATAAATAGATAAACAAATAGATCGAAAAGTAGAAGGAAATTGACTGCGTAGATGATTTGTTGGGTGGGTGGCTAGATGAAAAGATGTGAAGAGAGTGTGCGTGTTTGTTGGTAGCTAGGAGAATTAATCAATAAATATATACATCGGTTGAGACATAACTACATAGACACAAACGGAAAGACAGTCAGATAGACAGATGGATAGATAGGTAGATAGAAGATAGATTAATAGGCAAATGGACAATTAGTTTGCTAGAAACTGAACGATAGCTAGTTGACACAATACAAACTGATAACAAGCGAATTAGACAGATTCAAAATTTGATAGATAGATAGATAGATAGACAGACAGATAGATAGATGGATAGATAGATATACAGATACATAGATTCATAGATGGATAGAAAGATAGATATATTAAAGGATGTAGATGTAGGTATATGAATGAATAATAGACAGCTAGATAAAACACATTGTGCAGGACGATAAATTTCGCGTGTGAAACGAAAAGAAAAAGTTGCGAGCTCTGTAAAAGCGAGATAGGCAGACACAGTAATACTTCTAAAAGAATAGGACAGCAAAACAACTCAACGCGAGAAAACAACCAAAGAGCAAGAAGTACCCAGAAGCTGAACAACTTTTGTAGTTATTAGCTTACAAATGGTCTCGTTTACTTGAATAATCTTTCCCATAGGTTCAAATGTATTTGTGATTGCTTCATTTCCCGTAATTGGAGTAAACAAATAAATTGTCAAGTGTTGTAAAAACGTATTGCAGTGTAAGAGCTATCGCTATTTTTTTTTTTCTGTTATCTTTACAGCGTTTATATGATTGTAGGGGAATATATTCTGCACATGCCGAAAAAACAAACATGCATAGGCACTTTGTTTATGAACATGTTTTAATGCAGTTTATTCAATATGTATCATAATTTTAAAAAAATGTACTTGAATTCAGTTTTTAGTTTCAAGTCTCAGACTATACCTTTACTGGGTTTATCGTGAAGGATTTAAATTTATCTCCTTTTACGACGTCACCAAAAGAAAATTCTTCGTCTGCTTTTCTCTCATTTTAACTACAATTTATTCTATTTAAGGTATTTCTATTTAACCTATTAGAAAAAGACAGGATACAAAATGAAAAAAAAATAAAGAAGTAGAAAACAACACTGTTGATTAGGCCTACTTCAGTGTGAAAGATCGAAGAGCATCTCATGACAGAGCTCCCAGCAACGGGTCTCAGTCATGCCTGGACAACATGCCTCTTCTGTAAATGGAACTGCCAATCACATGCTTTCAACTATGAAAAGGATCTACAACATTAAAAGCAAAAAGAAATAGTATTCATTTCCTTTGATAAACTTAAAGCATTAAGATAAATGTTTATATGGTGTTTTTAATTTATATAAATTTAGGGCTACCATTTTTTAAATAACTGTAACAAAAATCTTTGATGTTTAGTCAGACCTAAGTAAATCGCGTCATTAGTTCAATATACATTCGAACACTAGCAGCATTCATCCACCCTAAACTTTTCTTGCGTATTGAACTTAGCTCTTTCCATTTTTTTTTTTTTTATAGACAATGGCTGTGAATATCACGGGAAAGTGATGTTTCCTTTGCACACATAAACCACATCCATTCATTTTCAAGTAATTATGTAAACGTAAAGGCGGCAGAGTTTAATTTTTTTTGAGTAATATTAATATTATTTTGAGCTAGGCCCATGTGCTTTATACTTACCATTCAATTTACCATGTTTCAACAGTAAGAAAGTGATTTTAAAGGAAATCAACTGTCACCACAGCGACGATTTTGTTTTGAGAAGTGTAGGCCTAATCAAATTTTGAAATCTAGGTTTCACAAAATCAAATTCTAAAATCTAGCTTTCAAAAAATCAAATTTTGAAATCTAAGTTTCAAAAAATCAAATGAGATTTAACCGTTTCAAAACTATTTTAATATGCTGGTAGTTTAATCAGATTTAAGTAAAACTATATTATGAGAATTCAAACAAAGCTTTCTTCTTTGTATTTTTACTGCAAAAAGGCAAATTAATTTAGTGATACAGAGAAAGAGAGAAATATAAATACATGAGAGAGAGAGAGAGAGAGAGAGAGAGAGAGAGAGAGAGAGAGAGAGAGGGGGGGGGGGAGGGGGGAATATAAGGAATGCTCTAAAGGGGACAAACAATGTTGAGGTCTCACAGATGTGGACTGACAGGATGGGTGGATGAGGCCAAACTAATTTTAAAAAATCTTCGAGATTCATAAAATACGCAGTGTTTCCTTATCCAATGAAGTGCTCTACTTTAAAAAAAAAAGGATATTGTGAGTGTTTGCATAGACTAAATCATGCAACATGTACCATATACTATAGTCTGCAACCAAAACTATTGTGCAAATCTTGGCAATCCCACGATATTATGATCCAAACATCTCTTGAAGTGATGAGCTTTGCTCACAGTGCCAAGAGCAAGATAGGTTTAAATTGTCATTTTTCAATACACACATAAAACAGGGTCAATTATTCGTGGGTTATTCAGAATAAAAAATATTGCATGGCTCCTGGAAAGTAACATCATTACTGTTCCTTTAACTATTGCAGTAAGCAGGCATAGTAAGACAGCAAATGGTCGAGGCCATTGTTGTCTCAAGTCAATTATGAGTCATATGCGTTTGTGCTTCATGGCATTATGTGAAAGAATATTCTACTGTACCTCCTTATTTGTTCTTCCCTCTCTCTTTCATTCACACATAATTATTCTATGTCTACACTGTTACTACAGTTACCCTGACAAACTCCCAGGCTGTGTCTTTACAAACATAATTTTTTGTAAAATTTTAAGCTGAGCAGATTTTGTTAGAGTAGATTTGACTTGTGAATTTAATATTCTGCTGAGTAAAACATGTTTGAAATTCTCAAAGCATCTGATGTTTTTAAAAATTCATATTTATTCACATCATATATTAAAACCATGATAAAAGAATTGAAATACAATGACATTCTTTTTTATTTAGGACAGTGTTCTATAAACACATGATGTAGATTTTAATAACAAAGGAGGTATAAATAAGAACATAATTCTTTGTTTTCCAATTATCAAAACTGCCCTGAACAACCTATAACATTTCTTTGAAATTACAGCCACATGCTAAGTTTACAATAACACAAAGCATTTCGATGTCTTTTTGCGATCACATAGTTTCATGTGTGGAAAAAGAAATAATGAAATTTATAATTTATTGCCCACAAAGCCATAGTTTCTCGTCTTTAAGTTTGAGTCATCCAAAAAATTATAAGGTTGGCATAAATTATTATAGTCTATGTATAATTTTTCTGTTCCTTCTCAGTAATGGGGAAACTGTAGTTTCATATATCTGTTTTTTTTTAAATATTTAAAAAAAAAGTTTCAAAGATTTCATTTTATGTAATTCATTTTACCAAAAACATATTAATGATGTATTAACTCTAAATTAAGGCTGGATCACCGAAACAAATTTAGATAAATACCAACAAGCAAATTTATTTTCTTTTCAATTTGATGACTCCAAAACAAAAGAAAAATTATATTTCAGTAGAGTTCACAGATATGGCTCTGAAACCTTTATAAAAATACTTTTCTAAATATCAATTGTCTTAGACAGACTTCTGCATGTCTGCAGGATATTGGTCCCCAGTTTCTGTCAGGCAGAGAGGATAGTTTGGATCTCCAGCAACTGCCAAGACGAGCATCCACCTGTTAACAGGTTTGTCGGCTTTGTGACTGTCAAGATTAGTGTGTGCTGATATCTCATACTCATTGCCATAGAGGGTACTGAGAGAGAGGGGAAAAAAGAATAAAGGAAAATTGTCAAAGTCTAAACACAAAGTAAAACATCAAGAGTTTATAATGCAGGCAATGTTACTTTATGATAGTTATCGGTTAAAGGCAGATGAGAAAAATTATAACAATAACCAAGCATTTTAACGTTGCAATTTATTTATGTGAAACAAACAGCCTGCTTAAGCTAAGGGGCAATTCTTAATCCTTTAGATCACCAACTGAGGTGGGCTGAGTTGGGAAAAAACTGGCTTAAAAGTTTAAAATTTATATGTATTTTAGACTGCACTCAACTAAATATGTCTGCACCCCTTTGTCATAAAAGTTGACTTTCTTTTGAGACCCTTATATCGAAAAACAATGTTATTTTGTTATGAAATTACAGAAATATCCTGAGGTATAAAATTAAGCTAACTTGATACAACCTGACACCATTTTATTAAAATATGAAAGTTGATCAGTGCTTCCTTGTGTGGCAAATGCTTGAGCAGCTAAGGCACTGTTAATTTTGATTTTCATGATAAACACATGACAGACTTATGGTGTAAGTTTAGAAAAACATTATGATATTTGCCCCAGGTACATACGGAGTAAAACAGTGTTCTTCAACACATAGGTTCTGATGGGTCTTGCAATGCTGGAAGATCATCTCTTCATTTGCCTGAGGGAAGAAAGTTTAAGACATGCAAATAAGCGACTGGAGTAGTCCAAAGGAATTACAAAATTGTTGTCATGAAAATATCTTAAATTTTTTTTTAATTTTCAAGGTATGATTGTCAAACTTTAAAATCCTGTCCTATGGTGAATAATTAAAAAAACCCAAAACATTGCAAGTATTTCCTCTCTGAAAAATTCAGTAAAAAATAACACTAGCTGATAGGATTGGTTTTTGATATTTTCAAGAAATGACAGACATAAATGTAACCAACCAAAGAATCTTTTACCCATTTTGACTACAAGCAAAAGAGCATGCTAGGTTTATACAAACTAATAGAAAAAAATCTTCTCTCTTAAAATGTAACAATTTGTCTGAAAGATAAATGCATTTTACTCTTCGTGATAAATTCTAATAAATTATTCAGGTGCTACATTTTAATTCTTCACTTCACAGAATTTTCTTGCATACACTTTGAACTACAAAAAGAAAAGTAGTCCTGATTCTCAAATACAAAAATGGTAAAAATTTTTTAGGTAAAAATAAACATTTAGATGAAAAGCAACAATAGCAATTTCAAAAACAAGTCTGATTTCTTATTTTTATATAAACTAACCACAAAAATGTCAGTTACTCACAATCACTGGCTCATGTTCATACTCTAGCCTTAAAAGCGGGTTCTTGTGCTCAATTTGCCAATGAGTTTTGAAGGATTTTTCTGAGACAAGCTGCACAATTTGTTGGCGAGACTTTTCTGTGCAGCGGTTGAATAAAACTACATCCGAAAACAGGTATAGCTAGGTTGGGAAGACGCAAAAAAAATTCCATGAATGAAAAATGACCCTTACCATCTAAAACATGTGTCAAAGCTGTATAAAAAGGTTTCAAAACTTCAGAGCTAGATTATAAGAGAAGGATATCTTTCTTTGGCATGATTCTTATCTCTTGATATAAAAAATAAGAATAATCATCTGCTAGCATTGTTTCAATGCAATCATATTTTAGATAAATTCCATACTGTATAAAATAGAGAATTACTTCTACAAGAGCAGGGGAAATAATAATAATAATAGTAATAATAATAATAATAATAATAATAATAATAATAATAATAATAATAATAATAATAATAATAATAATAGTAATAATAATAGTAATAATAATAATAATAATAATAATAATAATAATAATAATAATAATAATAATAATAATAAGAAGAAGAAGAAGAAGAAGAAGAAGAAGAAGAAGAAGAAGAAGAAGAAGAAGAAGAAGAAGAAGAAGAAGAAGAAGAAGAAGAAGAAGAAGAAGAAGAAGAAGAAGAAGAAGAAGAAGAAGAAGAAGAAGAAGAAGAAGAAGAAG
The DNA here is from genome assembly GCA_033675545.1 of Elysia crispata. NCBI lineage: Eukaryota > Metazoa > Mollusca > Gastropoda > Plakobranchidae > Elysia > Elysia crispata. The sequence continues at coordinate 256,570 of JAWDGP010005584.1, forward strand.
AAGAAGAAGAAGAAGAAGAAGAAGAAGAAGAAGAAGAAGAAGAAGAAGAAGAAGAAGAAGAAGAAGAAGAAGAAGAAGAAGAAGAAGAAGAAGAAGAAGAAGAAGAAGAAGAAGAAGAAGAAGAAGAAGAAGAAGAAGAAGAAGAAGAAGAAGAAGAAGAAGAAGAAGAAGAAGAAGAAGAAGAAGAAGAAGAAGAAGAAGAAGAAGAAGAAGAAGAAGAAGAAGAAGAAGAAGAAGAAGAAGAAGAAGAAGAAGAAGAAGAAGAAGAAGAAGAAGAAGAAGAAGAAGAAGAAGAAGAAGAAGAAGAAGAAGAAGAAGAAGAAGAAGAAGAAGAAGAAGAAGAAGAAGAAGAAGAAGAAGAAGAAGAAGAAGAAGAAGAAGAAGAAGAAGAAGAAGAAGAAGAAGAAGAAGAAGAAGAAGAAGAAGAAGAAGAAGAAGAAGAAGAAGAAGAAGAAGAAGAAGAAGAAGAAGAAGAAGAAGAAGAAGAAGAAGAAGAAGAAGAAGAAGAAGAAGAAGAAGAAGAAGAAGAAGAAGAAGAAGAAGAAGAAGAAGAAGAAGAAGAAGAAGAAGAAGAAGAAGAAGAAGAAGAAGAAGAAGAAGAAGAAGAAGAAGAAGAAGAAGAAGAAGAAGAAGAAGAAGAAGAAGAAGAAGAAGAAGAAGAAGAAGAAGAAGAAGAAGAAGAAGAAGAAGAAGAAGAAGAAGAAGAAGAAGAAGAAGAAGAAGAAGAAGAAGAAGAAGAAGAAGAAGAAGAAGAAGAAGAAGAAGAAGAAGAAGAAGAAGAAGAAGAAGAAGAAGAAGAAGAAGAAGAAGAAGGATGAAGAAGCAGAATAGTAATGAGAAAAAGAAGAGTTTTATGCAAAATTTATAATCAGAGTAGGTATACGAAATATTTAAAAAATTAAAAACAAGAGATCATCTCAAGCAGGCAAGCATTACAAAAAATCTGGCACATATACAATTGAATTATTTGGTTTATAAAAACATATTAAGAAATAAATTTAAACATAATCCTAGAGTGCAATCAAGTGAAATTGAGCCAGTAAAAGGTAAAAGTGAAAATGTGAAGCAGTTCATTTTCTGACTTTGCAATACTATATCGCTTTTTAAGAATTTCTAGCTGTTGTATAAAACAGTTAGACTTTATTAAAATTTTATTTTCATTTTATTCATAGCAAATATTTTCTTTCCTCATTTGTTTTTCTCTTTTTAAAGGTATCTGGGAACTTATTCTATTCCTCTGGATCTTAAAATACAAAAGCTAGATTTTTTAGGTCTGGCTTTTGAATGTACTATAAGGTCTGAAAAGAAAATATTAAGTTTTCTTATCGGCTTTTCTAGTAACCCTGACAAATAGGTCAAGTAACCATTATTTTAGAAACAATGGCAAAAAAGGGACATCTGTTTTATATTCAGTTCTAGCTGAAACTAGCAGCCAATGTAAATTTTCAAGCAAAGGAGTGATGTTATATGAAATTTTTTTTCTTTTGGTCAGAATGAGCCCAACTGGTATGTTTCGAATGCTCTTTTTTAGCTTTTCTTGAGAGTTGCAATAACCAAGTTGACAAATTATCAGAGGTTGCATGTATTCATTTACAGACAGGTATTGTCTTTATTGTTGAAGTCTCTTGAGTTTTTAATTTAGTTTGCCACATAAATTTTTAATCCATTTTAACCCCTTTATGACTGAGGTATTTTCAACCAACTTGACAGAGTTTATTCTGGTTTGAAGAGTGGTGTATACATACATTTTCAACATTGCTGAATTCAGTTATGAAATTGGATTTTCATTTTGCTTTGCATTCAGTGCCTCTTTTATGCAGTATAAAAAACGATGTACATTGTATGTCTAAGCGTCATGGGGAACAGCAAAATCGGCGGGTTCGTGGACATACAATGTATGTCAGCTAGGCATCTTGTCATGAAAAATCAGACATATGGCGTACGTTATATGTCAAGAAGTGGTTAAGAGGCTAGTGCCTAATAGAATGATAAGATTCTTTGCTCTGGTCCTAAGATTGATGGTGCTCGTGCCTATTTCTATTTCATTTGAAGATACTAATTTAAACTCAGAATTGGTTGAAAAAAATCATGATTTCTGTCTCATGAGAATTTAGCTTCAGTTTTTTTGGTTATTTTTTTTTTAACCATTTTTTAACATTTTCTATGTAATTTTGGGTGCACAAAACCAAAAAGGTAGGTCATTTGATGTCACAGGTTTGTAAAGTTCAGTGTCATCCAAATATATGTGGAAAAGAAAAACTAAATGTGAACACAGGTATATATTTTATATATTTCCTTGAATTTCTTTACAAGAGCTTAGTGCAAAACTTGAGAAGAACTAATTCACTGAAAGATAATGTCAAATTGAATATTAAAATGGCAATTTTTTTTCCTCTAAAGCATTTAGGGGCTGTGGTGAGATTCTCAATCTTGTTTTATTTTAAACAAAGGTTTACATTGAAAAGAATCTTATTCGTGTCAAGGAAATAACTAAAGCATCTATTCTGAGTACACTCTTTTTGAATATAATTTAAAATCAAAGTTCTCAACAAAAGGTATCTAATGTGATTTTTTTTGTTCCTCTGTATAATAATTTCAGTATAAAAAAATTCTCTATTGTTGAAAGAAAATGTTTCCTTCAAAAATAACAACAAAAAAAAGGATTTTGATTTTTAGAAAAAAAAAAAAAAGGAATTTACTCTTCTATTTTCATTTCAGAGCTTATGAAGATTTAGCAAGCTAGGCCTTGGTTTAGGTACTGCTTAATTAACAACTGACAAGTCTTTCTAATTCATTACTCATCATTTGAAAATGATTAACTGTGTTCTGAAAAAAATAAATCTTTCGGTGCAATGGCTTAAAAGTGCAGTGAGCACAAAAAGAAGCTAAGTGAGAGTTTAAAGTGAATCAATTAACCTTAAGAAGAACAATGGTGAAATGATCTATTTTTTATAAAATACACATTGAAATATCATTGGAATGCTATTTTCACTCCTCACCAAATATCTAGTTCATTAATGTATTCAGTATGATCTTATGAGAGGTAGGACCATGCTGTTAAATGATTCGGCTGCTACACTTGCAAACTCACTTTGCATGGTTGCTCTTTAAGCAGAAGTTAAAACACATACATTTTAGGTTAACAAACTACTACATTGATCATTATTATGTGTTCATATTGCACGCCTATTCTTATCCAACTATTTTAGCTTTTCATTTTCCTGGTGTGGAAGCAAAATGCCAATCTTAAGATTAAATTTTCTAAAATGATAAAACTTAGTCATCTCAATATATTTCGCTAGCCCCTGACTCTCTTCTGCTGTTTTTAATAGTTTGGTGGTTACCTTCCTTACCTTGCTACCTAATGCATGCTCAGATTAAGGTTTGGAGTGTGAGAGTACAGTTTCAATATAACAAGCTGAAAACCCTGTTCTAAAAATAGGACCCTGGCGCCAATTTGCAGGGGCTGGGGTGAATGTTTTTATTAAACAGACTTTTAAATGATCTTGATGTCTATCTTTTTACTTGCATGATCCAAATATATGTCTGCACATATATATATATATATATATATATATATATATATATATATATATATACATATATATATATATATTATACCTCCACCTATCCATCTCTATCTGGAATCTAGATATCTCGATAATTTTCATTCTAAACACAAAATTTAGATATAGAACTTATATCCTTTTGGAGTGAAGGAAATTGACCTATTTTACTCTTTCTCACTCTGTTTTAAATCATTTTAAATGTTTATTTGAAAGCTGTGAAATTTCATATTACGCACATAAAAGTGCACTGCCTTGCGGGAATTCTGAGCCATGCAGTTATTTAAACCTATATGATAAGGAATGTTTTTAAAAAATGGGTAAATAAGTATGGATTTCACAAAATGGCGCACAGAATTGGTGATCATAACTAAGCCTATGTTGATGAAACAAAGCATTTTGGGGAAATTGAGGAAAGCAGTTTGATATGATTTTTATGGTTTAGAACCCAACTACATCAATGTTATAAATGCCTGCAAAGATTCAGAGGTGTGGGTTGGGTACTAATGGAGGAGTTTGGGGCCACAGCCTTCCAAGTCCGCTTTTATATAATTATATAGATAATATTTTTCTGATATTAAAGGCATCCTCTTTACTCGTGTCTGAATATTCCTTATGTGAGGTTAGAATAAACAGTCACTATAATGTTTCAATAATAACAAATTAACATAAAGATAAATGATTACCAAATTTTTTACAACGACAGAACATACTTTCAAGTTTCTAATGAGCTAATCTCCATAAATATGCATCCTTTGGCTATTGAGATGTTATATCAAATCTAAAAAAAAACCTGAAATGAAATATTTGTATACAAATATGATCACTTAAATTGTAATAGAAAAAAAACTGTTTTCACATGACTATCCCTCTTAGAATATAATAACCATTCAATAAGATAAAATGCATTAAGAATTCATATTTTATCCCTATAATTATTAGATCCAAACTCCAGATGCAAGTATCCCAAGCCAAACTTATACTGACCAGTGGACATTATTCCTCAAGCCTGACAGTGCAATTTGAAGCACAGTGCTCTCATAAATCCCTTTTGTGTGTTTTAGCCCATCATGTTTGAAAGCTATAGATGAGAACAAATTTGCATCTGTTAATTTTTAACAGTCATATGCTTGAAAGTTTTCTTATAAATTAAACATACTTCTCCAGCTTCTGGTGCAGCTGTCTGTAAACAAAATGCTTGCCCATATCGTAACTTGTCCCCGCACTTGGCATAATCATCAGCTCTGTTGGATTAAGTTAAAAAAATTCTGTATTTGAGATAGAGATGGGCAAAAAATAGAAGTCATAAAAAATTGTTAATATGTTCTATGCATTACATCCTTATTGTAGGTTGCTAACACTACAATATTGAAATAAAAGGGCTTTTTGGGCTCCATTACTTTTTAGGGCCTAGCAGATTTGATCTTAAAATGTGGCTCAATCATGAGCAGCTGGCTCAGGTGAAAAAAAATATGAGGATCAAAATTGTTAAAAAGTCAGAAATTAAAATACAATAAAGATTAGAATACAATATCAGCTACCAGTTTAAATGAGCCGCATACTACTAGTTACATATCTATTTTATGTTTGTGAATATTTAGAAGAATGCATTCCCCTTAGCTTCACACAGGTGAATACTACATGTTCTTTTTTTTTAAGAGAACAGCCAACTTGTATTTCATTTCTAAGGATCTCTATCCTTTACTGATTGTAGCTCAATATGAAAAAATGTACAAACCGAGGTGCAAAGAATACATACGGAATTATTCTAAAAGCTGTACGGAAGCAAGGAGATAGCTTCTTTGTCCCAGTGACAAGAATCATTTTTGCTGGGGCATTTGGATTTGAGTCATCCACATCTGGCATGTGCATAGCTAGGGCACTATCGTCCCTAGGATACTGGCCAATACCATAGACTGTTCTGTCGGGGTTACCTGTTGATCATAAAAAGCAGTTGATTTTTTTTTGTATGCAAGTACAAAAGAAGCTCTTTGCATGGTCTAGTTTTAAAAAATTAAAGATGTAATTAGAAAAAGAAAATTAAGAAGTATTTGAAAAATTCTAAAAAGTATCACAAAATAAACTTTTGATATTATATTTTTTTATTCTACTTCACTCACCCCTATTCACAACCATCACAGTGTCACCAAACCTTATGCAACCATCCGAAGTTGTACTGAGTTGGATCTTGACGAAAAAGAGAAAAAGTTAGATGAAAATCTTCATAGTTAATTAAAAACTGCGCTGTGCTTTATCAAAAAAAAAAAAATGTGCTCATAACTGAATTTATTTTGCTTTGAAAAACTAAAAAAAAAAATTCAGTGTGAAGTTAAAAGGGATAGATGTAAACTTACAAGACTTGTGAGTTAAAAAAGAGTTTTATGTAAAGTTGTCTGGTGCAAAACATAGCTATGCTATCCTTCTTATTACTTAATGCATCAAAGACCAAGAGGTGTCCTTGTATTATAACTTTTATCTATGACACTTGCATCTGATCTGATTGTCCTCATCATGCAAGGTTAATCATTTGTTTGATTATCTCTTTGTTCATAACCTATCATTTATCAGAAGATTTTATTGAAAAATAGACTGAGTAATAATGGTAATTTGAAACAGAAGTATACAGTGATAAAATAATGTAAGTAATATTTTTTGAAATGTAAAGAAACTTTAAGATAAGCAGTTTGCTATATTGTACAACAACTTACAAAGGGTGTGTAATTATTTATCTATCTTTCTATTTATCGATCCATCTAATAATCTATTTATGTGTAGTGACACCATGGAATGAAACCTTTGCGATAGAGAAATTTTTGGGTAATTTCAATTTTTCTACAGAAAGCTTGAAATTTCCCGTGTTTATACTGGTCTAATTTTTAACTTTCATATTGCTTCAGTATTTAAATAGTGATGATTTCAAGCTTTCTTGAGGAAAATGGAATTTTCCCAAGTAGTCTTCTGCCGCAAAACATCTCATTTTGTTGCGTCGCTATGCATATCTGGGTCCACAAATCTATCAGTCCATCTACTGATCCATCCTACCATCCATATCATATCTACATATATACCTCTCTATTCCCTATCTTTTTTGTCTCAAAGTTTCTTGTCTAATCACTATGCAGCTGTGTAACTGCAACCCTAACCTTTCTAGCTTTCATAGAAAAAACACTTAGTGAGAAAACTAGAACAGCACCTACATTTGGGGTAAAAATTTCCACTTCCACCATCAAATAAAAAAATTGTCAAATAATAAAATGATGGTCTGAAAGAAAGTTCAGGCTAACATACAGGATTTGTCATCTTTCCAATTAAACCACTGGAGCGCTGAATCAACAGTTGGCCATTGGCTCTTCGTTCTAGAAAATCCTTAAGAGTATCCTGAAATAATTTTGAAAAAAAAAAGGATTACAAAATTTTAAGTTACTAAATATAAGGTAAAAATAAGGTAAATGAAAAGAATAATTCAAACAGAAGACAATAATTTTTAAGAGAATCTTTTTTTCCAGGCTCATAAAGAGAACAGAATACTTGCGTTCGCATCGAAGAGTTACAGTTTACAGGTTGAAATGTTATATTGATCATAGGCTTATAAAGAATGTATGATTCAATTCAGAGCCTTTGTTTAATGGAACCTGCACATATCAAGGTCCCACAAAACTATAGTATATTGATAGTTTTAAAATCTAATATAGAGAAGTATGCATATGAATTATAGTAGCTACTCCTAGTTGGAAACTTTTATACACAAGATTTAGCTTTCTAGATCTTAAAATAAGCTTGAAGATTTAGCGTATCTAATCTATTGATCATTTAAATACAGTTTTTAAAATTCTAATATTCTACAATGCTGCCGTTTTAAAGATATCTTCATCCTATTGAGTATCTAGATTTAGCCATTAGAATACGAAACATAATTCATTCACATCTATGTACATTAAATATCAACGTAAATGTTGAATAAACCGTCCTTACATTATGCTGCACTTAGTCATTAACTTATATATTGCTCACCTCTTCCAACTGAATATCTTCATTCCAGTTCCCCACACGCACAGATGGGTTATAAGTTCTAACATGGGCCATTTTAAAACCAATACGTTATATAACCACTTATTGCAGAGAAAAGAGTACAAATTATATTACACACAAACGTTCATAAAAACCAGGCAGTTTGCAATCCTGACAGAGAAGAGGCCGAATGCTGTTTTCCTTGACAACAGTTGACAGGAACGGGTAAAATATGGAGACTATTGTTCCGTTTCCGTAAACTTTTGGATAATACAAATATGCAAAAAGGAGCAATAAAAAAAAATTCATTAAAATATATTAATAAATATGTAAATTATATATACAAATATCTATAATTTAGTAGAGAAGAGAATTATATAAATCTATCAATGCATTATAATTTATCAAACCCTAATAATGCGTAATTATATACTGTATATGTAGAAGCTAGAGTAAGACATACAGAACAGAAATAAAGGGGGGGGGGAAGCGTTTTTTTTTTTTTAAGTTCTGCTCTATCTTTAATGAAATTTTGTGATTCCTTATTGCCTTATTCTTTTTTCTAGCATTTGCGTAGTGTCTTCCTTATCAAAGTCATATTTTTAGATAATAGAACCTTTGAAAAGAACAAGCTAAAATTTGTATTCGCCCCGAGGCTATCATTCGTTGAATCCTTCATTGACGTATTATATTTATCGGCCATCTTGAGTGTTTTGACTGGGACGAAGATTTGGACACTTAGTTTGAGACGTTATATTTACCTTTATTGGTGCCGCATAAGGGCCAAAACTAACGATGTCTGGGGCTTATTCGAGAAGTAGCGGACTTGTTCAAAGAAGAACCACAGCAGTCACTACCGCTACAGCTGAAATTTCGGGAGATGAGTTGGACGAAAAGCTCAATGGGGAAGTGGAAGAGGACCATGATTCTAAAGAGACCCGCCTCACTCTGATGGAAGAAGTCCTGTTACTTGGGTTGAAAGACAGAGAGGTGAGAGCTCACTTGACTCATGCTGCGTGCTCGATTGGCTTGAATTTCTTTTGGCCCACTCTAAAAAGATCCTTATTGATGTAATATCGTGGTGATATCTTTGTTCTAGAATAGATCCTATACCCGTGACCGCTTCTGGTGAATTTATTTATAATGTAATTTTAGCCCTCATGAAAGTTTAAAGTTTTCACTCTAAAAAGATCCTTATTGATGTAATATCGTGGTGATATCTTTGTTCTAGAATAGATCCTATACCCGTGACCGCTTCTGGTGAATTTATTTATGTAATTTTAGCCCTCGTGAAAGTTTAAAAGTTTTTATAAATCAATAATTCATTTTGCTTTATCAAGTGGAGCGTCGTTATATTTTTATTGAGCTCAGAAGTAAGCCTGTCGAATAGCCTAAGTCTAGATAAAGAATCTAGATCTAGATCTAGGATGGGTAACGGAATGGTGGAATTTAATTCATGGCTCGGACATGAAATCATAACCATCCCAATATTTCTTTGGCTTGATGGAAAACTGCATTCCCTATTGATCTGATTCCTCCTAAAAGTTGACTGGGGATGGGGATAATTTTCTTCAAAGTAGGCCTAGATCTAGATTCTAGATCTAACGTATTATCTAGATTTCTAGAGCTAGATCTACACCCAATTTATATTTTAAATCTCTAAACATAATCAGGATAAAAGAGTTGAAGCAGCTTTTACTTTGTATCCTTCTATGAAATGTATGCTATATAACTTATAGTAATAGGAGGAGAAAATGGTCATTTTTTTATCAGTATCCCACCAGTTTTGATTGTTATCTTTCCTGTTGACCACAGCATAAGGCCCGTGAATATGAATGTCTTCACAATTACATTTATATTATATTATAATTGAACTTTGAATTAAAGAAAAAAAAGCCTGCTGCCTTCCTTTTGTAAAGAATTATAAAGTGAAATTACTTTCACTGTAAATTTATAGGCCCAGATCATATCAAGATCAAAATCAACCTGAAATATGAGAAAGGGCAATCTCATATCTTATGGTTAAAAAAAAGTTAAGGCCTAGAACTTTTTTTAAACGAAATTGATCCTTGATTTGGGTGATCTCATAAACTTTTCATTGCCAGGAGGACTGAAATTGTCTCATTTTTGTCATAATCTTTCTTTGCTGTTCCTCAACAAATGATCAAATCATTCACAAAACGATAACAGAGGACTTTCATCTGTGCCAAACAAGTTGCTCCTCACCGAAGAATGACAGTTAGGATCCAAGACTTTGTTTCACTAGGAATATTCATGGGGTAAAAAGGGAAAAAAAAAATTCCTGTATACCTTACTTCTAAGTTCTATGAAATTCTGTTACAGTACTGGAAGTTTCTAAAGAACACTCAATGTAACTAAGTAGCCATAGTGTCATGAAAAATCAGCAAAAATCATAGATCTAAGTAGGCCTATCATGTTGAGGAAATTGATAAAGACTGATTTGAAAAACAGAGTCACGGGCTTATTGTGCTGTTATTGTAAATTTATCTGAATAGTTTGTATAAATAATAAAAGGACGTATTATGGCAAAGTGAACAATATATAACACACATGCATATATATATTAGACTAGTAAATTACATGCAAACAGCAAACCAGTACGTCCAAACAAGTCAAACGCAAAGTAGAAATTACTGGACACAAAAAGTGGATTATATATAGATATAAAAAGATTTTATTCACAACTGGTAAAACTTCAGTTTGTTATCAGTTAAATATCATTTCAAAGCCAAATATAAGATAAGATAAGATAAACTTTATTTTCATCTCTTTAGGGAAATTCTTTTTTTACATGTGTCAGCAGATTAAAATAAAATTGTATGCACAAAAATCATACAGAATTGTAAACTCATTACATTATGTTCGAGTCTCACCACTTAAGAAAAAAAAATTCCAATTTGAATAAAGGGTTGAATTAAATTTTAAAAAATCTCAACTTTGCAAGCTAGTGTAATTTTTAAAACCCTTTTTGACATGTCTCTCTTGTATTTTTTTGTAGTAGTAGTACAAATGCCTAAATGACAGAGCTTGTGGCTTAAGCTAGAACATAGTGTTTGAGAAAATGAGACATCACTTAGTTTTGTTTTTTTTTTATTTTAGTTAAGGAAGAAATGAAAATTATTTCAATTTTGGAATTGTATTTTTAATTCCCATTTATACCAGAATCAAGCAGCAAACTTGGTTAAAATATAATGCCTGGGAAAGAGTTCCTTTTAGGTACGGAGTAATTTACACGCCATGAGGGCTTTGTTTGATCGGGAACTTTTATAAGTGCCAAAAAAAAGAGGTATTTGCTGGCTCTTAATGACTAACGTAAGTTTAAATCATTTTATAACACTAAGTTCCAAGTAGGAAACACACACTATAGTGTTGCTACTGTTTCTTCTATGTGAAAAACCGTCCGTACCTAAAAGGTAGTCTTTCCAATGTCTGTTTAAAAAAGTTCATTAGAAGTTCAATAAATAATTTCTAAAACAACAATAAATTATACTCTGTTTTATTTTGTTTTAGGAATTAAGGTCAATTCATACTTTTTTCCAGGGCTACACATCATTCTGGAATGACTGCATATCATCTGGTTTGCGAGGTTGTATACTTATTGAACTTTCTCTTCGGGGAAGGGTTGAATTGGAAAAAGCTGGGATGAGACGCCGGAGCCTGACCAACAGAAAAGTAATTTGCAGGAACGATCAGCCGACAGGGGATGTTTTGCTAGATGAGGCACTAAGGCACATAAAAGAAACGCAGCCTCCTGAGACAGTTCAATCATGGATTGAGTACTTGAGTGGTAAGGACTTTGTTTTTGCATGCATCTTACCTGATGATTTGAATCTCAAAAACGAACATGCTTTTGATGCTCTTATTTGACATCCTAGTCAACTATGGTTTTTGTTGTGTTTTTTTTTATTTGAAATCACAGGTTATGTGTACCTATATCGTCCATCTTGCCCGTTCACTTTCACTTTCTGGGTGTCTACTTTCTTTCCTCACTACCACTGCAAATCTTGTATAAACCTCATTTATGTTTAGACTTTGCATTGGTAATTTTAGTTTTGTTTTCAGAGCTTCAAAGTTGACTGTTTTTATTGCTGATTTTTTGTGATTTCAAAGCCTAGGCTAGATCTTAACTATGAATTAGGGAGGATGATTGGTTGACTCATCTCAGGGATGCTAAGAAAAAGTTTATTATGGTTATCTGCATAGTTATCCCGAAAATCAGCATAAAAATAATGATCATTACCCATTTGAGATCAGCATTGTATTGTGATGTTGAGATGGTGGTGAAGTGGGATTTTGATGGTGGAAAAACTGAAATGGTGGTTGAGTTAGTCTGCAGTGAAGGAGAAATCGTAGAAAAATGATTTTCTTCAGAAGGCCTTGTTTTATTTAAAATTCAAGGCCTTTAGTTTTTTTGTTTTTTTTTACAGTTTATTTCATTATTTTATCTTGTTTTGTTTGATCGTAATACTTTAAAAAAAAATTCTTTTTTTTTTAATGGAGTCATGTCCTTTATCTTAGGATCAGGCTTTACTAGAGCTGGAGTTAATAGTTGGAGTTGAGTTAAGTAACAGTTGAAGCTTTCAAGTACTATTCAAGAAACCTGTGTGAGTGTCATGGTATTGCTTCATTTGTCTGCCATGAGCAAAAAAGAAATCACAATTACTTTGCATATATTCTTCTCTTTTTTCCTCTCCCAGGAGAAACATGGAATCCTTTGAAGTTGAGATACCAACTGCGCAATGTTCGTGAGCGTCTTGCAAAGAATTTGGTGGAGAAAGGTGTATGCACCACAGAAAAGCAGAATTTCTTACTTTTCGATATGACTACCCACCCACTTACAGACAATGTTGTCAAACAGCGTCTCATTAAACGTGTGCAGGATTCAGTACTGAGTCGTTGGACCAATGATGCTCACCGCATGGATAGGCGCATGTTATCACTCATTTATTTAGCACACTCATCTGATGTTCTTGAGAATGCCTTTGCACCACTGTCAGATGATGATTACGAAGTGGCAATGAAGCGAGTGCGAGAACTGCTTGACCTCGACTTTGATACAGAGAGCATGAAAGAAGGAACTAATGAGCTCATGTGGGCTGTCATTAGTGCTATGAGTAAATGATTGAGTTGGCTGCATTTTTGTCTTGTTTTCGCCTTTCATCCATCCACGTTGATTCTTCTTTATCGCCCTGTCTGTCTTGCTTTTCAAATTACTATTGATTTGGGATTATGTGATTCAAGGTCTTGCTATACAGCACTAGTGGGATTTCTATGGGTTATATGTATTTGTTTGTTGGTTTTTTTTGTTTTTTTTTAAATAATATTTAAAGTTTTGTTATGTTAGGTCTTCACAGACTTTTAAAACTTTCATTTAAAGTAAGTGATAGATTTCTAATCTTTTTTTAAACTAAATGACAGAAAGCATAGCTACTGTGTCTCAGCTCTTTTGAAAAGTTAGCCTGGCCATGTAAATTGGATTACTGATTTTACAATTTATTAATTGTTAGAGCGCTTACAAAGAGGGTCTTGAAATTAGCATTTTCTGAGTAAAAAAGAGCTATTTATTTCCTCTCATTATTTGTACAGTAGATGTCTGCTAGAGTTTTCAGTGCAACGCAGTGATCATTTTGTTGAGCGTGCTGTGAGTTTGATGAGAAGATGAAAAAGAAATGGACATGTTATACAGTATCTGTGCAAAAGAAAGCATGCCATTATGGGTGGGTTGTATAGGAAAAGTTGTTTTTTTTCATGTATGAATTGGAATTTTGTTTGTAACTAATAGGGCCTAAATAGTTTGGGTCCCCTATTGTCTTTTTAAAACTTACATGCACAGTATGTTTTAATTGTAGATGCATGAAAAAGTTCTCAGTTCTAAATTGTACATGGTAATAGTGTCTATGCATTAATCTTGGGAATAATGAGTGGCAAAACCTTTTCTGATTGTTGTACTAAAAGAATATAGGTTGATTCATTATTTTGTGTGTATCTGTGATTGGGTTTTCTTTCTTTTTTTTTTGGAATGTGACACTGATTATACATGATTAAATTTACAAATGCCTTTTTTGCTATATAACTTGCATGTTGAACAACCAACACAAGGTAGGCAAAGGTTCATGTGAAGTGTCTTTCTATCATGTAAAATGCTAATTTTATGTCTTTAAGGACTATTAAGTCTTCATCTCGACCAGATCTGTTTAGTAATTCAACTATTATCCTGTCCCTTTTCACTATTCACAATAACTATCCTCAATGCCATCTTCTTTCCACTAGGCTAGATTTATCTTGTACACAAAATTGTGTTGAGTTTATAAAAAAGATAACTTGGAATGAAGAGAAAACTTAGTTTTGAAATAACTTGCACTCCCATGATTAATATGGCTTTCCACTGTCATGTAAAACCAAGATATTTGCTCTCTTGACTGCTATATTTATCCAATCCTCTTTTCGCTTTATGGAGAGAACATTTATGCTCTCCATCAAGAGATTAATTCTTTATGAGTTGAAGATCCCAGATGACATTTATAAGTTATCTAATCAAGTAGTCTTTGATAATGGGCATTGTACATCTTTTGTTTTAAAGCTAGAGTCTATGTTATCAGTACATAGTGACATCTTGTTACCTTTTTTTTGATTGTAGTGAAAGCAGATATATGGTGAAAAAGATTGATAATGATTCTTTATTATGGAATTGGGAATTGGCAAGGTGAATTTTGCAGGATTTTCATGTAATATTTTTGGAGCAAACATATTTACTTTTTTGTGTGTGACATCAGATTCAGAACAACAACAACAAAAAAAGAAAATCTTTTTTCCCACTTCTGTTTTGTGATTACGGGACATGCTTTCTTGTTTCATTGTTTCATCATTCATGGGGCAAACATTCATATATATATATATAATATATATTATTTTAGAGTCTTTATGAATGGTTGACTATAAAAGAGCTCTTTAGTTCTTCAATTTCAACCGTTTGTACATAATTCAAAATTTTCATGGTTTCGAACTTAAATGTTGATAGTTTTTGATTGAATTTCCTCTTTGCTCACCATAGCTTATGTAATGATGAAACTAATTTGTAAAATTAAGGTGTTCTTTTTCTTGTGTGGAAAAATTTCGGAGAGGGAGTAGTGTGAAATATTTGTTTATGATGATAACAGGTACAATTACGTGCCTTACTATTGTTTTAAATAGTGAAGTTGGGTGTTACCTCACTAGAGGGCTTACATTATCAAATGTTACTCTTGACATATATAGTCACATAATGTGGGTAATAGGCTTCTCTAGTTCATCCAATGAAAAATCATTCCATTACAAGAGACAATTTGTAAGGTGTGGTATACTCTTTCTCTCCCCCCTCTTTTTTTATTTCTTCTTAGCCATACAATACTTTTTTGCAACATTCTTCAGGGGTTTTTTTGTGCTTTGCCAGTGTTGTGTTGCAGTCGTATTTGATTTACTTTTTTCATAGGTATTTAGTACTTGTTTTTGCTTCTCTGAGATCATCATTCAGTCCATGGTTAAAAAATTTGTCATAGTGCAATCTAACTTTTTCTAAGAAAATATGCATACAACTTTTAAGTAAACCTTTACCAAAATTGATTGTTGGATCAAATCTGCAGTTTCTTTGTGTATCTTTACTCTTCTTTTGTCTTTTTGAAACTTCCATATGAGCATGAAAAAAAAAGCAAAAACAAGATCATAGCAAATATGGTTAGAAATTCTTAATCATGCAGCACATTTGTTGTACATGGAGTCTGGACAGGTGTATTTCTTGACAAAACTTTTGGGAAGATGTTTCAAAAGAAAAAAGAAAAAAAAACTTGTCATAAATTCCAGGTTTCAGTTTTCTATTAATATTACCTTGCATGTGTGATTTCAATGCAATCTTTAGAAAGAACAGAACTGAGGTGTTTGTGCATGCATTCAATTCAATTGTCATGTGTGACAAATTGAACTGTATATAATGGTTATGTCAAATATTTTATCTTGAGACTAAAATCTGATTTGTCAAACTCATAGTGGTCTGAAGAACAATCGTTTAATCAAATAGTTGCAACGGATTGTTTTGTTAACAATCTGTATTATGTCGAGGATCTTTTGTAAATATCTTGTGGTGTGGAAACTTTCTTAATGTCAATGTTTTTTTTTTTTTTTGGGGGGGGGGGGTTGTTTTTTTTTTTTTTTTTGTGAGAAAAGCTGAGCATTATTATTGAATCTCCTTGGAAAAAACAAATTGGCTCTGTTGCATTGCTTTGTCAAGAAAAATAACCATTTTTTGTAAGTTTCCTTTTTAATTGAAAAAAAAAAAGGCCTACAAGCATTTTGCAAGTGCTGTGCAAAGTCAGAATGGCCATTTCGTTTTAACTAAATATCAACCTATCTAAGTTGTCAGTTGAACATGCTGTGCAGGTCTATGAGACATTGCTGTGATGAATCAGAATGTTTCAGTTTCTGCAGCTTTCAGCTAAAGATTTTGAATCTTAGTTTTCTGTGGTCAGGCCATTCAATGAAGCGTGTGATGAAACTGTTCAATAGTTTTGTGATGAAATTGATGGGCTTTGACTTGTATAACGATAACTGTTCCTTCAATTTGGACTGTTGAAATCATAAAAGAACTGGAAAACATTATTTTTCCTTGAAATTTTGGG
This sequence comes from Elysia crispata, assembly GCA_033675545.1. Lineage (NCBI taxonomy): Eukaryota > Metazoa > Mollusca > Gastropoda > Plakobranchidae > Elysia > Elysia crispata. Next base: position 272,813 of record JAWDGP010005584.1, read on the forward strand.
GGTGGGTAGCAGGGGAGGGTAATATTTAGTAATGATTATGGTTAAATGCCAAGTCATTTAAGCTATCAAATAGGATTGATGGAGTGTTGCACATCCATCTTTTCAGATTTGTGTGTGAAAAGTTACCATACTTCAAGCATGATTTGTTTGATCCCTAGTTTATGCTGTTTGAGAATTTTATCTTTGCTTTTTTTTTTTTTTATTATATTATTTTGTTGCTATTTGTGATATTAGGCCTATAGACTATTGTGTGCACCAAACTGAGTTGCCTCATAGGCAAAGAGGAAAATTTTTTTTCATTTTTTAAATTTGCCACTATTTTGTCCTTTAAGACCTTACTGATGTACATAAACTAAAGCTTCATTTCTTTGTTTAATTCTACTTTATCATACCTTTAATGAATTTGACATGCTCACACACCTTATTATTTTCCTGGCACAAAATTTTCACTACACGTCATCATTTCATTAATTTCAATGAATGCCACCTAAAAAAGTTTTCCCTCTTATGCCCAGAGGTCAAAGAATAATAACGAAATTGAAATTGTCTACATTTTTTTTTATTAAAGTCAGCAGTATGTTCTCACTTAATACCAGTAAGTAAAATGGTGGTAAAATTCTGGGTTACATTACACATCTTATTTGTTCATTAATTGGGTCTACCTCTCATTTTCAACTTTCTGTGAAGTAAAACTGATACGCTTTCTTTGGCTTTTAATTATTCATTTAATTTGTTTACTTGATTTAATTTGGGTCCATTGATGATTAAAAGAGAAAGAGTGAGTTCATACTTTGTTTCTGATTGCTTTGTCAAAGGTACATACTATATGAAAATGTTTATTATGCTAAGGGCAAGTCCAAAGTTATTTTTGGAATTTGAATGCTTTAGGTAGATGTGCTCTTCTGTCAAGTCTACATGATTTGTTTTTATTTGTTCATATTTGTTCTCAGCTGTATTGATATTTACAGATCCTTATGTATGTTAATCAATTATGTTATGATAATACATACGTTGTTTGTATGATGATTAAATCTCTTTTTTTTTTTTTGAAAAGCTAAATTCTTTTCTCAAAGATTAGTAGTAGTTAATAATAGATTATTAAATACGAGGTAATGAGAAAAAAGGCTTGACTTTTGTATTCATCTTTTTTCTTTTTTAGGAGTGTATAGATAACATTTAGATCTTGCCTACTGAGCCTGAAATAGAAATGCTTTTTAAATGTTTGAGGATACAAAATATATTGTTTAAATTCTGCAACTCTAAGATATGTTTTCTGGCAAACAAACTATGCTAAAAATATGGTGAAGAATGGTTTTTGCTGGAGACCACTCTAATGACTCTTTGATACCTATATTGTGTACTATTATTATTCCCATGTATATTGTTAACCTGTGCTGATCTTCACCTTTTTTTATAGTTACAATCTGGGGTATATGATTGGCCATTAAAAAAATATTTCACACAAAATCTTTTTGGCTTCTCAATTCAGTTCAATATTGCTTTAAAACATGTATGTGTTTTATCAAAGATCACCTGCTTGGGAGAACCATATAGATTGAATTTTCACAATGTCATTAATTTTCGTATTAATTTATTTTCTCATACAAACTGAGATCAATTTATGTATGTTTGTGAATTTTTCCTTCATAAAATGTTGTTAACACAAGAAAGTGTAAAATGCAGTCATTTTACAATTGGGCAACAGATATACCTTTTTATCTTCAGAGGCCATTTAGATTTTCTTTGTACGCAAAATGGCAGTTTTAAATAAACTTAAACTTTGTTCAGACCAAACAGTTACTTATCACCTTATTTTACCAGTGGCAGTTCTGCCGGGAATGTGGTCTTTGGTGTGCTACATGTAAATCTTCTTAGATACTAACTTGTACAAGTAGGGATAGATTGTATCAAACAGTTCATTCTGGGTATCTTCCATGCTTTTTATACTAAACAATCCATCATTTTATCCATCACAAGTTTTATTAGCCTTATATGTGTTTTTTTTTTTTAAGTCCAGAGAATATTATTACCCATATTTAAATTATCAACCAGCCATTTTTTTTCACAATCTCATAAGATTTACTTTATAATGCATCTTGTTTTTGACTAGGAACCCCAAATACAATTCAAGGCAAGTGGTAGCAGTTACAAACATAATTTTTAAAATTTTTTAAAGACTAACACATGTTATGAAAATCAGTTTCGAGTAACAGGGTGGATGGCTTTCTCAAGATGGGGTTATATGGACACATATTGCTCCACCCTGTTCAACAAATTATAGTAGCACCACTGTGTTCAAATCCTTTGCTTTTGACCAAAAATCCACTTGGCTGAAGGAAATAGGGATGTATTACTTTCTCCAGGCATATGCAATAACTGTAGTCACTATACGAGTAAGAGCACATTGACACAAGATATTACTATCAGGCCAAGAATCCTATTCCTTTCGACTGATGATTCTCTTTATGAGACTGATTTCCTCATTTATAATCAAATCTTTTCTTTTTCTTTTCATTGAAACCAATGACTAAACTACTCTCCCTTGTCACTATGAGTCAGGTTGTAATCATTGTAGCCTTAATATGGAGGGTAATTCTCAAGCTCAATCCTGAAAATAAGAGAGTTATGTATGGCCTTTTGACTTTTTGCACTCAAATTATTACCGGTATTACAAAAATTCCCCCTAAAAAGAAAAATAACTAAATAAATGTAAAGAAAATAGACGGCGTCCGAGTCGGTGGTCACAGCTGCCCCTTAGTTTTCCTCTTTTGCACGTAAGGCCAATCACAACCCTTATGCATGGACCTTTGAATAATGTGTCATATACATTGGTAGTCGCATAATTACATAATTAGGTAGACTCACTTGTTGTAATGAAGGGAGGACCATTTTTTAAAGTCTTGCATACACTGTAGTTTGAAGTGATGCAGAAGATAATGGGTAATTGAAATTTATCAAAGTGGATATCTTTTTGTTAACGTAGCCTGCTTTGGGATGAACTTTAAAAAAACGTTTTGTTTTTCTTTTTATTTAACAGTCTCGCTGTCTTTGAGTGACTCGTAACCAAAGTACTTATTTTGACTTTTAAAGGTCTACGCGTTATGTAATTAGTCATGTAAAATTTCCTACAGGTATATGTAGGACTTGGAATGATTTCCTTGTAAATAAAAAGATTAAATTCGTTGAAAAATTAACACAAAAAGTAGTCCTATTATCCAGGATGATGTCCACGGACCCTCCTAGCATTCTCGCGCCTTTGGGACATTTTGGAAGTTTTGGTACTGGTCTGATGGACATATTTTCAGACAATTTGATCAGAGGCACTTGCATTTCAGTGCAATACAACTCGATCGTCTTTCAAGGACTTTATTCTTTCTTTACCCCTACACCCGTTCTCTTTTCTCCTTTTCTGAACTTTATATTTAAAAAAATGTATGGAAAGAGCGACAATAAATTAAATTACACCAAAGAAGATGTGTATGTCAGGTTATTTTAACAATAGTATTGAGTATATTGATTACTTTAAAAACATATCAAATTTCTTCAACACAGTGGATCGTATACACGAAGCAACGACACAATACAGCTATGAGCGCCTTTTATGATAAAATTATAAATTTCAGGCAATATCAATGATGTGCTTGCCAAACGGTAAAGATTTATTTCAACTACATGTACAAGCAAAGCGAAAGAAATGCATTTTCCAAGTCAAGGTGCTGGCAACGTTACAAATGGTTCAATCCACTAATGTATCTGAACGTCGCACAACACCTGCAAAGTACAGTAATCAATACCGGACCAGTTTCACGCGTAAATTTTCTGTCACTATACCCCTATTGAAGGTTTCAAAAGCTGGCAAGGTCAGTCAACACCATTAGGGACCACGTTTTCTTGCCGTGCTTTGCATTGTCTATGCGGTAGGCATTGCAAGATATTGCTGAAAGAAAAAAAATGCTCTAATATACATGTGTAAGAAATGATTATAAAAAGTGCAAGGTAATTAATAGGTACAATAGGTCATACAAGAATGCCATACCTTGACTTAAAAGCGATGTTTATCAAGAGCTAATAAAGCTTTACGTGTACTTATAAGTTCAGGTTTAGTATGTACAATTTGTGTTACATGCATCTCTCTCTCTCTCTCTCTCTCTCTCTCTCTCTCTCTCTCTCTCTCTCTCTCTCTCTCTCTCTCTCTCTCTCTCTCTCTCTCTCTCTCTCTCTCTCTCTCTCTCTCGCTCACACACTCGCTCTTCTCAATCAATCTCTGTATTTTCTCTCACCCTCTCTCTGCTTAATTTTTCTTCTTGCCAAAGAAGAAGACTATTGGATATACATAGTCTTTGCACATAAAAATATTAATACGAACATTTTTTTGCTTCGTCGACAATCGTTTAAAAAGGACCAATTTGTAATAGAATTATGAGCTAAGTGCAACTTTAGCATAATGCTTATTGGCCAATGAAGCTAATCAGACCAGGCTTAATAAAGAAAGCCACCAAAAGAATCGCAATCCCTCTCGAGGGTCTCAGTGAGGCTGCAGAGCCTCTCAGAAACCAGGGTCTGTGTGTTTTGTGGTCGTGGTGGTGATAGACGTGCCTCTGGTCGCCCTGTCTGTCCTTTTCAGAAGTGGACTTGGGCTGAGAGTGAGATGAGCCAGTTTGTGATTGATCGTCATTGTTTATAACGCCTCTCTTGCCCGTGCTGTCGTTTTCAGATCTATCAGTTTGGCGACTTCGAAGCAGATCGTTTCGCAGTTTATCTCTTCGCCTGCTGTGTGTAGTCTCGATGCCTGTGCCAGGCCCATGTCCTGGTGCATTCTTGTGCCTGAAGGTGAACGAGCATTGCTTGCTGTCTTCTGCATGTGGCCGGAAGCCATGGCACTGCCAGGGCTTGAAGTCTGCTAATCTTTCCTTCGGTGTAGGGTCCTTCTGCCAGGCCAGGGCCTGAGACATCGTGACGAGGTAAACGTCATCCATGGAGACCATCTTCTGAATAAACTCGTCTAAAGCGTCCAGTTGATAATCCGTGGTTAGCCACGGAGAGTGGAGATTCAAGTATAATGGCGCTCTGTTGCTGCGGTAATTTCGCAGAAAGTTTTTCCACAGCATCTGATCAACAAACCATACACATGTTAATTGCCAAAGTCTCTCAAAATTGAAATTATCTTATTTCCTAAAGAAATGAAAATATTGAATTAATCAGTGTTAGAGTAACTTCGTAAACACAAACTTACATGAACACGTATTCCCTAATAAAATATAATATGCTAGGGGAAGAGGTTAGAACTTCCCTGTCTCATGTCTAGAGGTTTTACAGAAAAAATGTTTAAGTCCGCATAAACCGGGTCCCACTCTGAAATGATTGTTTGTCCCATTTAGCTTGGTTATAAAGGCCTACCTTATTTTGGTTTAACTTAAAATAATTGACCTTAATCGCAAAATACAATTTCATCTCCAATTACAGAAATTATTCTGGTGATTGTATGGATTAATGTTTTCAATTTTCAAAGGTTGTTTGCAATAACGAATGTAACTAAATATTTTATTTTAATATGCACCTTATTTCTTTATACCGGAACGTATGACAAGGTGTCATCGTATACCTGTATGAATATGCAGAAGGATCATTAAGAGTGGGAGGATTCTATTTTTTTTAGTTTCGAGAGAATGATCTTTCTCGGTCTATAATATTACCCTACCGGGTGAAGGGTTTTTTCTTACTGGGTGTATATTGTTACCTTACCGAGTGTATGGTTCGATCTTACTGGGTGTATAATATTACCTTACCGAGTGTATGATTCTATCTTACTGGGTGTATAATATTACCTTACCGAGTGTATGATTCTATCTTACTGGGTGTATATTATTACCTTACCGAGTGTATGATTCTATCTTACTGGGTGTATTTTATTACCTTACCGGGTCAATGATACTATCTCACCAGGTGTAGGCTTATATCATCTTCCCGAGTGTATGATACTACTATAACACTATCTTACTGGGCAAATACTATTATCAGGTGAATGATATTATCTTACCTGGTGTATGATCATTGTCTCACCTGGTAGGCATCGTTTTTATCTCTGGGCATGTTAAAACAATCGTCCACATAGGCGCACAGTTTGTGTTCCCTGTAGTCCATGACCCCCACCACTGGGATTTCCCACAGACCTTTGTAAAAGTTCTGAGGGCAGCGTGCAATGTTGCAAACAAGAGTATAGCCAAAGTCAAGTGTGAAGGGCCAGAGGACTGGAGAGTAAAGGTTCTTTGGGAACGAATAGGTCAAGGTCGCGTCGTATCTGTAAAAGGAAAAAAAAAAAGAACAATAAGATTTTCATTCATGTATGTAAAATACTTTCAGATGGCTAATTTGGAGACGTCTGGTTGGATCTGGCAAGTGCCTATGGGGATTTATTCTTTGTTTATTAAGTAAAGAAGCGAATGAACGAATTCTTCCCTTTCGTCCTAATTTCCTCTTTCTCAGCTACAGGTGCAAATTGGGTTTTGTTCGATATCATTTGTCATGGCCTATATTGAATTATTATTTTATTAACTGCCTTTAATTTACCACAACATACGACTTTACCAGATGTCCATTAGGCTATCAAATTAAGCTCTCTTCCTCTACCTATCTATTTATCTCTTACTCACACACACTATGCTTCTTCTCTTCTCTTTCTCTATCTCTTTCTCTTTTACACACATTAACTTTCCTCTGCTTATTCTCTTATATTTCTGTCTATCTGTGTGTGTGTGTGTCTCTCTCTGTGCTTCTGTGTCTCTGTCTGTCTGTCTCTTTCTCTGCCTGTCTGTCTGTCTCTGTCTCTGCCCCCCCCCCCTCTCTCTCTCTCTCTCTCTCTCTCTCTTCCTTCCTTCTCTCCCCGTCTTTATCTGACACACATTATCCAGTTTCCATCTTTTTATTTATCTTTTTCATACTTTAATTATTTCTTCATTATTGTCTCATTCTTGTTCTTTTTTTTTTTTCCTTTGTTCATTCCTGTCACCCTTATTTGGTCCTTACGTGAAGTTATTCTCATACAGAACAGAGAAGAGGTCATTCCCAGCTGGCTGCAGAAAAGGACTTCGCCAGCCTCTTATGTCCTCTACAGGAATGCCAGCTTTTACAACCAAGTTCTGTCGCTGGTTCAATACCTGTGAATAGCATGTAAGAAGCGGATATCCAGATATGATTTAACGGCTTGGTAAAGGATTAAAAAAAAAGAATTATAAATGCAAACGCAAGGCATGAAAGCAACAAAAAAAAAGGTTAAACAAAAATGTGGGTAAAATGTATTTGAGACAAAAACAAAATTATAGGTGTGAAGCGTCAAAAGGAAAGTAATAAAAAAAGAAATAAGGTTTTCAACGATTTCGCAGTTTAGGAAGGAATATTTTATTTCATTAACAAGTGCCGATTGTAACAATAAAGTTTTTTTTTTTATAGCTACTATTGGAATGCATTCTACTGAAACGAAAAAAGGATTAAAAAAAAATACCAGGAAATCAAAGTTAGTATAAGACTGTTTAGTGCCATCTGTGATCGCTAGGCTTATCGATAAGCTTAATGCGTTTTAAATTATAAAAGCCTCCCTCATTCTCTGTCTCTGTCTCTGTCTCTGTCTCTGTCGCTGTCTCTGTCTCTGTCTCTCTGTCTCTCTCTGTCTCTCTCTCTGTCTGTCTGTCTGTCTATCTCTCTCTCTCTCTCTCTCTCTCTCTCTCTCTCTCTCTCTCTCTCTCTCTCTCTTTCTCTCTCTCATTCTCCCTTCCATACCTCTTTGTATTCTTTTTTTTTTCTTCTCTCTGTAATTATTTGTACTCTTCGAAAATGCTCTTCTTTAGACAATTCATTCAAGACGCAGGGGCCTAACCTACTTCAATCATACAACGTCTAACACAAACACTTTACGGACTGTTTTCAGAGGCAACAGACAGTTTTAAAATCCTCGCCGAAAACGGCCAAAGTTCTGTTTATTATTAATACTATCTTAGTCTCCGTCGAACGAATTTCCGTATACCAAGATTTGTTCTTTGCCGGTAGGAGCCGTGATACTGGTACTGCCATGATTTCTAACAAGAAACCATTACATGCACCGACGTTTTCCATCTCAATGCCTTATTTTAGAAAATGATGTCATAAGTGTTCATTTTCATTAAATCACGTGAGAAAAAAAACCCATAAAGAATCATGTGGTAACTAATCTTTTGCCTATCAAAAGATCTGCCAAACTTCGAAAGTAACGTATCTTTGCTCAAGTGCTTGCACATAAACCAATCTGAGGTGGAAGGCAATATCAAATAGAAGTAAAGCTTCCTGAACAATCGAAAAGGATCATCAGATCTTTTCCACATTGATGAAAACATGGGCTAATACGCAAGAGCAGATGGTGTGAAGTCGAAAAGTTTCTCACTAGATACCACAGCTATCGACGTTCACGTTGTATTATCAGATCGATAGTGCAGTCATTTGATGGACTCACGAGGATCGATTGACGGCTCGTGTAAAATAATCATATGAGCTTCAATACTGACACCTAGATCAGCCTGCCCAACGCGTGATTATAATTATCTTGTCCCTGTATGTGCCCCGCGATAGATAAGTGGGGTTTATTTTTGTTTATTTTTTTTTCCTTTTCTTTTGAGAGGAAGATTTCTCCCTCCGCAAGAGGAAGCCTGAGTAAATATCGTACTTTAGCGTTCATATCAATAACCTATCATTAAGATCCAACTTTTTCTGCCTATCAATTAATCCGAAGTGAATATCACTGTCATGTCCGCATTCACACTATAGCGTCTATAAAAATAGCCTATAAGGAGTTGGGTACTATAGCGTCTATAAAAATAGTCTATTAGTAGTTGGGTACTATAGTGTCTATAAAAATAGCCTATAAGGAGTTGGGTACTATAGCGTCTGTAAAAATAGCCTATCAGGAGTTGGGTACTATAGCGTCTATAAAAATAGCCTAAAAGGAGTTGGGTACTATAGCGTCTATAAAAATAGCCTATTAGGAGTTGGGTACTATAGCGTCTATAAAAATAGCCTATTAGGAGTTGGGTACTAAAGCGTCTATAAAAATAGCCTATAAGGAGTTGGGTCGGGTCATTTTGTGCCCCGCACTCCCCAGGACTGCTCCGGACTACCTCGGACTGCCGTAACGAGTGGTTTCCTTTCGGAATTTATTCTTTGCCAGGGCGTTTTTTTTTATATTTTCGAGACAAAATTACCTGTTTGTAGAGAGGCGAAGGATCTCGAAGTCTACACCTACAACACGATACAAAGAATGCGGTGTGTAATAGCTTGTTGTTTAATTTTGTTTGTCCAGTCCGATCTCAGTAACGCTATGTGATAACGTGCATAACTTAAGGTAAGAAGCCCGAGTAGATACTCCCTAGAGTATGTCATTTCTCTCTGACGGTAAGCTGCTCATTCAAAGGAATGAAGATAGTATACAACCCAGAGAAAGAATAAAACAGAGTAATACACTGTGTCAAAACTCGTCCGCTTACAAATATACACCCAGGGCAGGGAGCGGTGAAGAAAACACGAAAATGAAATTTCGCCACTCTGATTCGAACCACGGACCTCTCGCTTACATGGCCAAGATCGGAACCGCTCACCCACCGCCCCAGCCGACCCGGTTTTGACCATCTCTAACAGAAGCGCTCATATCGCAAAATGGACTTGTAAAATTAATGCATTAAATCAATATGTGGCTTTGTCGATGTGTTGATCCAAATTGTATGATCAAAATGCTTAGTCGATGTCTTGTAACTTAAGTTCTATTTAATCGTAGATATCTCATCCTCTGACAGAATATAGTCGGATAATTGACTGACTTTGACTTAAGTTTTACGTCCATTTTGAAGACATTTAAATCTATATAAAAGGTGAGACCTACGTATTAAACGTCCGTCGCCGACAGAACAAGGTGACCCCCCCCCCCCCCTCATGAGCCAGGGCCAGAGAAAACTGAAAAAAGTGTTGGGTGAACATGAGCTCGAATCCACGACCTTCGTCTTCTGAGGTTAGTGTCTCAGCACTTGTCCATAGAAACCCATTAATTACTTTGCGGGGTAGTTCGGGGCTGTCAAGTGCTTCTGTTTCTGCCCTCCTCCCAACCTTAACTGTTTGCCTCGTGAAGGAGCACGTCCCTATCTTATAAGAACAGAGAATTTTGGCTGAATGATATAAAACACGACCTAACATGTAACTTTGTCTCGAAAATATAAAAGATGCCCTAACAGAAAATAAACGTCGAAAGTACGTCGGAGCAGTCCAGTGTAGTCATTCAGAGCAGTCAGTTCGGGGTAGTCAGAGGTAGCACGGGGCAGTCCGCGAGCACTACAGGGCAGTCCGGTGTAGTCACTCAGAGCAGTCAGTCCGGGGTAGTCAGAGGTAGTACGGGGCAGTCCGCGAGCACTACAGGGCAGTCCAGGGTTGTCAGAGATAATATGGGGCAGTCCGCGGGCACTACAGGGCAGTCCAGCGTAGTCAGAGATAGTACGGGGCAGTCCGCGAGCACTCCAGGGCAGTCAGGGGTAGTCAGAGATAAGTCCGCGAGCACTCCCGGGCAGTCCAGGGTAGTCAGAGATAGTACGGGGTTGTCCGCGAGCACTCCAGGGCAGTCCGGGATAGTCAGAGATAGTACGGGGCTGTCCGTCAACACTCCAGGGCAGTCCAGGGTAGTCAGAGATAGTACGGGGCTGTCCGCGAGCACTCCAGGGCAATCTTGGACACAACAACAACAACAACAACAACAACAACAACAACAACAACAACAACAACAACAACAACAACAACAACAACAAGATAAAGGTAACAAACGGAAAAAAATTGGAAGGATTAAAATCAAGTTTAACCTCTTCAGCCATGAGCGTCTTGTTAGATTCAGTCCACCATTTTCTGGGCAGTCTGTGAGTGACGCTGTGGTCGCCAATCTCCATCCCTCGAGCATGCAGCTTTCCCACCATGCAGTAGTCAGTGAAGTTGTTGGAGACAAAGAAAGTGGCCGAAATCGGGCATCCATTCGGGTTCTTCCGGTTTCCGTCAGGAGGCAGAAGTCTGCATAGTGATGATCGAATTTTAAAGAAGGGAAACATATACACCACGTGCTTTACTGGAGTAAGGCAATGGCTAATAGATTTATTAAGAAATCTATGATGTTTATATAATTAACAATTTTCCATATCAACATATCTATCTATCAAACTAGACATATGTATCAAAGCGTATTTATTTATCAACCAAACTACATTCATATCGATATATTCGAGATAATTTTTTTACGTCAAAGAAAAAAAAGTATTGATTTTTTTTTTCATTCACGATATGAGAAAATTTGATAATATTAATTCATGAAAAGATCATGAACTTTAAATAAAAAAGTAGAGTAAATTATATATTCTACCCGGTAATGGATTTTACTTTCTAATACTTTTTCATGTGCACATCTCAACAAGTTATCTTTTACTGATCGACCTTGGGAGAGAGGCTGAAATATTGGGCTGTTACAGCGAACCTCACGCTCAACGAATCAGCTGGATCTGGTTAAAAAATTTATTCTACTCAAGATTTGCTGAAGTCTATTATTGTTTACAAAGTAAAGGAACCAAAATATATTTCATTATTAAATGATAACCTAATGTTTAAACAGAATCTCTTCTAAAGACTGTCTCGCAAATTGTTTGCTTCCAGTGTGCACAATTTACATTTTTGAAACCATATCGAAAAAAAAAACAACTAAAAACAAAAACAACAATAAAAAATAATAATAAAACTTTAATACAGTTACAGCACAATGACAGATTCTAGATTTGTAACAGACGAGATTCGTCTTGAAACAAATTCCTTTCATGAATTTTTTTTTTATTACACCTTATACTCAGAAGCTAAAATTGGTCATATCGCATCGCGCATATCTTTTTTTTTTCTTGTTATGCCACGCCACGGAACTAATCCTAAATGTTTCTAACATTTAATATAACATCTAATCGGTAGATAATTATTGTACTATCGTCCCAAGATGACAAGATATGAGATCAGTACGGTAAATTAAATATTCGGCACTGTACTTTCAACAAAATTAGATAAGTCAAGGATTAATGCAAATAGTCTAATCAGTCATAGACAAGTTATTTAAAATGTTTTTCAACTAATTTAACTTTTGGCAAAATGCAATGTGCAAGTGTAATAGCCTAGGAATTACTAAGTTGTTTATTTTTCGTTGTATCGGTTTCACTACAATGTTAATCAGATCCCCGTTCAGCAGGAAGAAACCGAAATCTTGAAATACAAGGTTCCCATGGCTTATAAGTGCAGTTAGGCAACCAAGCAAATCGGGTTTTTATGCCGTTGATATTACATTTAACAAGAGCTTTATAATTATCATAGATCAATCATCTTAATTGTTTTTTTCCTTTATATTCTTATGGATCTAATTGCAGTCGTTTTCGCTTTCGTTGATGATGTGTCGAGTAGGGCTTACTAGTAGTTACTTTACTAGTAGTAATAGCAGCAGCAGCACTAGTAATGGTAGTAGTGATAGTAATAGATGCAATAGAAATAGTAGTATTAGTAGTAGCAGTAGCAGCTGCAGCAGTAGTAGTAAAAGTAGTAGTAGTAGTAGCAGCAGCAACAGCAGCAGTAGAAGTAGCAGCAATAGCAGCAGCAGCAGTAGTAATAGTAGTAGTAGTAATAGCAGTAGTAGTGGTTGTAGTAGTAGTAGTAATGAAAGTGGTGGTGCTAGTAGTAGTGGCAGTAGTAGTGGTAGTAACAGAGGTTGCAGCAGCAGCAGTAGCAATAGTAGTAGTAGTAGTAGTAGTAGTAGTAGTAGTAGTAGTAGTAGTAGTAGTAGTAGTAGTAGTAGTAGTAGTAGTAGTAGTAGTAGTAGTAGTAGTAGTAGTAGTAGTAGTAGTAACAGCTGTAATACTTGAAGCAATGAAAGTGGAAGCACTAATAAAAGTAATAGATATTGTAATAACTTAGTGATTCTTATGATTTTTTTTATATCGTTTTGTCGTCAATATTATTGTATTAAGGCACATATTTTGTGATCACAGTTATTACTACCTTTTTCTTAAAGCACTCGTCATATCATTGCGAGATGGCTAACCTGAGATAAAAGTCCCAATTGTCCCAGTTGACAGCATCATCAAAAGCGATAAGGACCATCTGCGGCACCGTGTCCACCTTAAGATTTCCAGGAATACTGTGCGCAGGACAGCGGCAGTCCGGCGCCTGGCAGGTGTGTTTGGAGCAGCTGGTGTGGCTTTGTGCATGCACCAGGTATGATGATAGCGAGAGAAGCACCAAGAGCACAAAAAGACACTGTTTCAACGAAAAGCCATTTAAGGCATATATTTTTATCTCAGAACTGCTCTGCATTTTGATCCGCTTATTAGTCCCCAGATCTTATTTTATCGTTGTCACTGGCTTGATATGACGGTTTTCCTTCGCGAAAAGAGTTACCAACACACTTGAAAAATATCTAGAGGGTTAAGTATTAGGCATATCACCTAAGACAGCACCATTATTGTTTCACTTTCAAATGAACGAGATTTTTTTAAAGCATAACTCCAATGGGGCCCTGAAACGACTGTTCGAACACAACTAATAGTAGCAACGATGCGCCTTTGACTAATAAAAGGCAGCGCCCTCAATGTTAAAATCTTAATTTTGTTTATACACAGCCTAAATCTCTCGAAAAAAATATATTGAGGAAATCAAAAATTCAAACCTTAAGTGGCAAAATACTGCCGTCAGACCATTATAATGGTATGAAAATGATACATTTCATCTCAGCAACACATAGGATAACAAATGCATCTGCTGCAGTTAAACCAAGTGATGGAACACATACAACTTCAGAAGTAGTAGCAAAATTTGAAAGCTTCTTCAACAGGTTACCGTGCAGAGCAAAACGATGAATGCAACAAGGAAACACGATTCATTTCCTCTAAATAAGCCTCTATAGAAGAACTCAACCGAGGGCATTCTGTTTGTTTACTAAACTAAGTGAAGGTTTAAAATGCTTTATCCGAATTGTTCAAACACCTACGGTTTTGTGCCTGGTACTCGTTCGACCCAGCTGAAAGCCTAAGACAAACGAATGTCTCATGTTGATAGCCCCTTGCTCTGTAAACAAAGACAGACTGTCCTAATCCGTGAAATGCCGGACAGGTCATATTTGGCTAATAGGATCTCGTGGTTTCAGCCATATTCATCCTTCTTGCAAATCTTTTGAACCATCTTTATTTTCGCAAAAAACTGAAGGCATGGAATAGATAAATTGCCCTTACGTTAAGCCAGTCCTGGAAATTTCACGTAGCTTGAGGGTGGGTTTTTGGAAAAAATTGCAACATTTTTTTAATATACATAATTATATATTTACCTCCTTCAGCGTAAAGAATGTAAACACCACTTCTGCTTCTTTCGAAAGCATCTCGTACTTCATTTCTGTTTAATATCTAAGATATTGACCAGGTCCACTCATTACCAACGTAGAACAATAGAAACATCCATGTTAAGCCATTTCATTAACTTGCCACTTTTTATTTATTTTGCAAGAGTTAGACAGATTGTGACTAGATCAAGAATAAGTCTACAGTTAATCCAATAATTTTTTTAAAAATTCGGGGCCTATATTTTTTTTTTCTCTGTAATAATTTATAGTCTGAGCAGTTGCACGTTTTTACTTTGTATTGGCGAGCACTTTTTCATCACATCTGTAATGGGTCTTCACCACCACATTATGGTCTCGGTGGAGAGATAAAAGGTCTGTTTAAAACTAAACGATTTTATACAAATTAAGTTTACTTTTCAGCTTGAGATCTCTCCTTAATTTAAAGAATGTCTTCTTGTCAACGTGAGAAGAATTTCAATGTCTCAAGATTCGATATATTTTAAAACAGTACTGTGAGTGGCTCTGGAGGAGATATCTGTAACTGTTGTAAAATTTGCTTTTTTGTGGTAGTCTTCTTCACCTGTTCATTGTTCTAAAGTTTGCTTTTCTTCAGTGCAATTGTATGCTTGTGGATATGTCTGTTATTTTTGTGAAGATTGCATTTCTCTTAGGTAATTGTTTTTACCACTTGTTCGTTTGAACGGGTAATCATGCTTGTGTTATATAAAATGCCTCAACATGAGAATTTGTTCGTCAACGCTTAATTAAGTAACATAAGTGTTACTATGCTTATTTAATGGAAAAAATGTCGATAGGTCCTACAATTTAGAGACTTTAACATTAGTGCGCCACGTTGAAACACATAAGTCTCTGACATGCAGAGGAAGGAAAGGCTATATAAAATAATACTCAACAAAATAAATATCGCTGAAGGCATCATTAAAACTCAAATAGCTCAGCCAGTAGAGGGTCGGGCAGACAATCAAGAGATTCCGCAGATGTCTTTAGGCTATCTGATTTTGAGTTCAATCTTCAACTGATAAGAAACCTTAGAAACCTGGATTCAGGCTTTGAGATATGCTTTTGTGTTTAAAAAAAAAATGAATATTTGGCTAGTCTACGTTCTTCTTAAAGTGTGATGGAACGAAATAGCTGCATTGCTTTCCATTGAATTTTTTCAATGCTATTGAGATTCTCCTCCCTCAGAGAAGGAATGAAAGAAAGAGAGAGAGAGAGAGAGAGAGAGAGAGAGAGAGAGAGAGAGAGACACACACACACACAAACAGCTGGACAGTGAGCTATTGATGAGATAAAAAGCATACACCAAAAGAGATTGCAGAAGAGTTAACAGAGGAAGCAACATGGAGACTCTCAGAAAAAGGTAAACGGGAACAGGAAGTAGAGATTTAGCTGATAATGCATAGTGCAGTACAGGGACTACCAAATAATTAATCGTAAAAGAAATATCAAAACCAACAACAACAACAACAAAAAACAAACCATGAAGCAAAGTTGTATAAATATGCCAGATGATTCAATATATTCTGGTTAAAGGATAATATTATATAAATACAGTTGCTTTGGGCAATAGAGGTGAATAGCTGCATTAAAACATCCATATTTCCAAAGAAAAAAAAATAACCTGAAGATATGTTTAAAAGTTTCTCAAAAATCTGAGCTGTACTATAATACAGGTTCAACAGTTTTGAGATGATTATCCAATTTTTGCTAACTTTCTACTATCATGGAATACAAATTAACCATCAAATCTAGGTTAATACTTTTCTGATACTGTTATTATGTTAAATAATATCTATTTTAGCTACAATAAAGAGTTTG
This sequence comes from Elysia crispata, assembly GCA_033675545.1. Lineage (NCBI taxonomy): Eukaryota > Metazoa > Mollusca > Gastropoda > Plakobranchidae > Elysia > Elysia crispata. Next base: position 289,053 of record JAWDGP010005584.1, read on the forward strand.
CTCTTTCATTGTTTATTTATTTAGAATAATGATGGATATGAAGTTATTATGTTTGAAAAGATGCTTAACACCTATCTTGGTTCCAAATTATTTCTTTGATTTTGACAAGGTTGCAACAATGTAAAAGCAATGTTTCTCTCCGAAAGATCATTTAAAGCTAAGTTAATAGTTCCTGTTAAAATCAGTTCATCTACAAATGTACCACATATTAGATTGTGCAAGGAGGTTTTAAAGTGTATCCATTTCCAAGCTTATGTAGCTTTCAATTGTGGGTATGTAACAAATTGTGGATGCGCAAACTCTTCTGTGGAATTAAAAGGACAATAACCTATACATCCTTGTTTATATAAATATATTTGGACAGTATAAAACAAGAACAAAGTTAAAATGCAAGAAGAATAAAGAAAACACCTTATGATCAGTCGAAGACTTCTCATGGAGACCCAACGTCCCAAGTATTTTCAACTGTAATATTCCGATTATTTACACTGCATATTTTGTATTCTTTTCTTGTACTGGTTCCTCTGTCAGTCTCAGTATATCATGTTGCGACAAAACATTTAAAGGGTTGAGGAAGTCATTAAAAGATATTTCTGCCACAGATCATGCTTATCACAAATTATTGAAAAAAATTCAATATCTTTGTCTATGTGTACGGGACCACTTCGTTTTTCCAACAAAAGTTACATTAGAACATTCAGCTTACCGTTTGTACTATATAACAATTAGTGTGTAAATATTTAAAAAGAAAGACAGATTTTGATTCAAAGAAAATAACTCTTCTCTTTTGGATTGGAGATAAAAATATCTAATCATTTAAAAAAAAGAAGCAAACTGAAACAAAATAGCATTTAAACATTACATTAAATAGTTATCAAAAAGGGTAATAGGCAAAGAACAAAATTACCAAATATCCTTAATTTCCAATATCATTGTATTTACCATAGAAACAAAACTATCATCAACTGGAGAACATACATTTCAGCTGTATGCTTGGTTCTTATCTTTTTGCAGTTGACATATTTAGTTTAGATAAATGTTATTAGAAAACAATTCATTTTTCTCAAGCCATAAAATAATCATATTTGTTAAAAAAAATGTGATAACACTATTCAATTTTGACCATTGCAAAGCTCATGAAAATACATTGTTTATGGTATTATCTTCCAATGTTAAGTTGTAAAATTTGGCCATCTGACACTGATAAAATTTCAATTTACAACATGCACTTCCGGCATTGTACATTTGTTCGATTATTTGATATATCTCTTGTACCACTATTTCAAACTTTTGCATAATATGAAATAACCTCCAACTGGGCAGGGCAGTAAATGAGAAGATGAGTCCCTAACTCATCCACATAAAGAATGCCGCTGTGGATATCACAGTGGACATTCTAAACACACAACCACCAGCACACCTCCCTTAAAAAGTGATAGAAGAGGACGTAGATCATAGACCAGTATATACAGTAAGTGGGAATATTTGTTCAGTTAAAAATGATTATACAAAGAATTTTTATAAAAATAAAAAAAAAAATTAAAAATGAAGTAAAAGAAAGATTTTTCAATATCATGGTTACTCAAATTATTTTTCTTGCTCTTTGATGTTATTTAAATACTGTTGCAAAGCAAGGTTATTCCTGTTGAACAAAAAGAGTACACTTCAAGACTTTGAACACTAGGTATTAATGTTATACATGAGAAAAATTAAGCAAACGGAAGCATTTCTATGTACATATAGGTTTTTTAAAATAGATTAAACTCATGCTAACATAATGAGTACCTTTAAATTAACACTATCTTGTGAAAATGGCTGAAAACATATCTAATACTTCTTGAGTAGAAAAACAACTATCTTAAAAAAAAAAATTGTTCTTAGTTTACAGCTTTTTTGTACATCGAACTTACATCTCTGTCAGGCCAGTCGTAACTGAAAAGATGAGGCATTTGTGTGGGCCTCAAAGAAAGTGTCTATGGATATCAGGCCACGCAGGGACTACACTATCAAAAACACATACATAAATATATGACAAGCAAGCTGGGCTTTTCAATACAAAACTAAAAAAAAAAATCAATGAGAAAGCATGAAAGATATCTGAAAACACATTTATCAAACAGCTCAAAACTAAAGGTTTAGGATTGGCAATTTCGTTTATGACATTCTATTGATTCATTCACACTCAGGTGCTCATAAGTTGGATTGATAGCTTTTGATTTTCCTCAAGCAGCATTGACATGGCATATCTATTTGATAAAATGACAGAGAAAAAGTGTTATGTGTGAAAGACTAATACAAGAAACTGCAAAAAAAAAATGTTCAAGCAATCACAAATAACAATTGTCTCTTATGCCTTTTACCTTTATTTGTAGACAAGATTATCTTTCAAACCCATTGTGTACAACTTTAACCTGGTGGGTGGATTTAATTATTCATTCGACCACTGGATTAAGATAATATACTGTGATTAATTTTGGTAATAAAGCTTAAGCACCACCACAACAGTAATATACAAATTGGCATCAGGCCATAGGAGCATTTTATTCAACCACACAATTCATCAACTCGAGCAAATTCTTGCTCTTGACATTTAAAACTTAAATACATTGGAAACCTCAAAAACTGAAGTCTGATTATTCAAATTTCTCATAAACCGAATTTTGCAAGATGATAGATTTCTTTTTTTCTCTTTGGCTTTGTTAGAATTGGACTCGTATTTTGAAGTATTTCTGATTTGATTCTCTTAATTCGAAGTCGATACCACCTCATAAGGCATCACAAAAGTGCTACATGCATCTCTCAAGCTGCAAGCCAATCACTGCCCAAGAGAGGCTGATCAGTGCGCCAACAAATCAAGAAGGGAGCAGATGCATTAACAATTAAGTGCCAGTAGCAAGTCCGCACTGATAGTGATAGCAACATGGGACGTGGGAAGGGGAGGGTTGCTCGTTGCAGGCTCAGAACATACTCACTCAATGAGTCTTAGACTCTGTTATATCCATTTTTGTAACTCGAATACTCTTAATTCGAAGATTTAATCCATTCCCATACAATTCGAATTATGAGGTTTCCACTGTACTTGAAATTTTAGTTAAATTTTGCTTATGGTGATCTATAGACAACGTTGCAACGCAGAAAATGTAATGAAAAAAAGGAATGTTCCTTAACACAATAGAGGAATGAAGTTTTTCTTAATAATTTTCTTGCTTTTAATCACTGACTTTGAAATCAATACACATCACAGCCACTTTTTGAATGGTTACAAAAAGTCCAAAACAGTACCAGTAAAAAATCTTAATACAATGTCATCAATTAAAAGCTTTCAATCACTTTATGGGCCCTTTAACCCTAACTCAAAGATATCCTCATTAAAAGCATGTTGAGCAATATGTAACATAGTTTTGCAGTATAAGCTCTGCTTCACAATTCTTCTGCAGTGCCAGTTAATGACTTATTCTCCACCACGGCGAACAGTGATGCAAACTTCTCCATCATCCAAAAACTTGAGATGATTCCACGCTTCATAGTGACGCATTGACTGGAAATCAACTCCATTGACTTCTATGATCTCATCTTTCACTTTAAGCTGACCACATTTCTCAGCTGGGCCACCTGCAGAAAATCAGATGAATCATGATTTACCTCAACATTAAAAGTAAATTCAAAAGAATATTGTAAATTAAGAAACAATATGCCGAACTATAAGTCTAAAATGCGTTCATATCCTAATGATTAGGGATTGAGTCTTGGAATCAAAGGGTCTTCAGTTCTAATCCTAGAGCTAGAGCTTACTTTTCCTGGGAAATAAATTTAATATGGTTTCCCTCACTTTATTGAAGTATGAGTGAATTCTCATGAGTTAAGAGAAATCACACAGGAAACGTGGATAAAAATTAAAGTTTGCATTGAGCAATATTTTACTGTGCAAGTTAACCTACAGAATTATAAAAAAAAATTAGAAAAGCTATTTCACATGAAGGTTAAAAAAAAAATTTCATTTAATGTTTGAACAAAAATCACCCATATTTTTAAGAAGTGATTTCATTGCTCAGTTAACACCTTTCATAGACTTTGAGCCCTAACTATGTCTAAAAAAAAGAAGTGAGCCAAACCTTTGAATATTCTCTTGATAATGATTGGCACGTCTCCTTTTGGGGATCCTTTCCCACCTTCCAAACAGAATCCAACTCCAGTGGCACCTTTCATCATGACCACCTTGAAAATTCCAGACACTGAGGCCTCAGCCATGAGGCTACTTTCTTCTTGTTGTTTTGGAGATTCTTGGACACCATCTGGTGAATCAGTGGAAGCTTGCAATTCTGCCGTCACAGTTGCGCTGTACACAGCTGTCCCTTTTTCCTCAATAAGGTCATCTTGTCCTGGACTGGTACTGCTGGCAACCATCTTCTCCAATTCTACTAACACAGGTGGTAAGCTAGAAGGTCTTTTGGGTGCTGGGGTAGAAGAGTTATCTATTCCATGTATTACTCCTTCGTTAAGTTCAGCAACTTGTTGAGATTCTAATCAAATAAAATGATGAATGCATTTAGTTTTGTCTTACTCTAAGAGAAGAATAGAATCATTTCACCGTAATTTTGCTATGCACAAACCTGGGCTACCCAATATTCTTTTTAAATCTATAGACACTCTTTTACTTAAATATAGTGCTTAACATATTTTTAAGTTTCTTGTTTTTTTTTAATAAAAGTTCTACATTTATTTAACATATTATGTTATTACAAACAAAAAACGAACCCTTAAAATGTAAGAAGCCGAAATTAATGAAAAGTTGTAAAAGTTCCAATAAATTACAAGTTATAATTTCTTGAATTTCTATTCCAAAGTAAATATACTCTACTTTAGTTTATTATTGTTTCAAATGATTCTTTTATCCTCCATCTCTCCAACTCACCAACTGGGGGTGTCTGGATGGAAGATCTAGGTCGAGGTGCAGGTGTTGGTCTGGTAGAAATTTGGGCTGTGAAGATATTTCAGATCTATTGTTAACAGCAGTAAAGTTAAAGACACAAACATGATTCACATCTTTTGTTAACACTAGTAAAGTCACAGAAGAAATTTTGTTTAAACTGAATTTACAAGATGCATTATGTACTTAAAGTTATACCTCTGTTCCGAAAGCACAATATTTTGATAGTCTTCAATATATGACTATAAATTTACAGGCTATTGTTGGATTGGGTAAAAATTAAGTCTCAACATTGTAACGCGGAACAAAAAATCCAAAATGACAAAAAGAGTTGTTTACAAACAAAATAAAAGAGTGATCTTAGACATGAATTTAGGAAAACCATGAAATTAATACTACAAAATCGCATTTTAGTGAAAGTTTGTGAATCAAAAATATTTAAAAAATACAAGAAAGCAGAATAAACATATCAAGTCATACATACACAAGAACTTATCAAGTCATACACAAGAATAAAAAATCGTTTTTTTTTTCACTGAAAATTAAAAGTCTATCAAACAAACCTAATGTGTCTTGACCCAGCTTGCCTGCTGGCAATAGCTCTCCTCTAGCAAGTACAAGAATAGAGTCCCGTTTGGGTTTGGTGATCCTTGCCAGAAGCCTCATAACCGTGACCTGATCGCACCACAGAGAGTCCAGGGCCAGAAGCCAGTCACCCACTTCTATACCACCTTCAACCTTTGAAGGGCTGCCTGCTAGCAGACGTGAAACCTATAAGAAGAAAAGCAGTTAAAAAATAATTAAAACAAAATATTGAAAGCATAAGTTCTTTAAAAACAAACAAACACTGATGGGTAATTCAAATATTTTTAATTGTAAGATTAAAAGAGTATCAAAAAACAAAGATTTTATGGGTATGAGCATATCAAAAATTTTTTTTTCTCCTTTCATCATTAGGTTTAAATAATAATTAAATGAACAAACTGGAAGTAATGGAAAGTAAAATGTCTGATGGACCTTTTCAAATAATCTAATACACAATTTACAGCAAAGTATGGTAGAAAAAATCTTTCGAAATTTTAAAAATAAATATTTTGAGTATACAATAAGCACATAACTTAACATTAATTGTATTATAGCAGGAGTTAATAGAATTAAAATAGCCTTTTTTCGGTATTGGTGTCACAAGCACCAGGGCGTTTAGGGCTCTTGTTGCCACTTAAACTGGTAGTCACCACTATCAATCCAAACCATCCTGGACCTCATTTTTCTACATGTCAGCTATCACTTTTAACACTACCAAAGAAACTACTAGTGCCAACACAAACTGCTTCTACAATTGCTACCATTACTGTTACTATTACAAACATCACAACTACTGCATCTGTCACTACTATCACCATTACCATTAATACTATAACTACCGGTCCCCAAAATACTGACACTAATATCACGACATGGCTGTCTGCATTGAAAACCCTCATCCTCCTCCTCCTCCTTTTACCCCTCTGACTCGTACTAATACAATTATTGTTACTGCTAGTGCTAGTGCTCTTGCTGCACCTGCAATGTAACTGCAACTGCATTTCCTCCTTCCCCTTCTACTGCCACTGTTACTACTGCTGCTGCTGCTGCTGCTCCTCCTCCTCCTCCTCCTACTACTACCACTACTACTACTACTACTACTACTACTACTACTACTACTACTACTACTACTACTACTACTACTACTACTACTACTACTGCTACTGCTACTACTGCTGCTGCTGCTGCTGCTGCTGCTACTACTACTACTACTACTACTACTACTTCTGTTGTGCATTCTCCATGTTCTTTCCGACCCCAATGACAACTGCCACTTCTACCAGAACTCTGTTACTGGTATTACTACTAACAGTACAACTTCTGCTTAAATTGCTGCTTCTACTACTACTTCTAACACAACTGATACTGCTATTACTACTTCTATATTGAGATTAAAAGGTAATACTTTTAATTACCTCTGAAAAATGTGAAACAGGCATCTTACCACTCTAATTATGACATAAGTGAACTTAAATTTTATGGAATGTAATATTTACAAACAGAGCTCAATATTTCAAATAAGAGTAATGTGATAAACTCACCCTGAACCATATACCGCCATCATGTTTAAGATCCACACCCAGTTCTCTACTCTCAGCTGTACGACTCAGGTGTACCACTCTAAGCTCCAGATCTGAAGAGTTTTCAGCTTTGTCCAGTACACTGTTTGCCTTCTCTAGCAGAGAAACAAGCCCTGAAGGAGGAAGTACACTTATCACTGCAGCGTCTGTATAGGTTATTGTTGCATTAGTTCCAGGATCAGCTTGAGCTAGAGGTGAAGTTGTTGCAGAGTTGGATCTGAAACACCACTTTCTACTGCTGGTTACAGAAAATACATCCTCAGTATCTGTTTCCTCACTAGACACAGATTCCTTCTGAGGAAGCTGGGAAATACTGGTTTGGTTTGTACTTTCACTTGCTTTGACAAAGGTAGTTTCTGAGATCAATTCAGTAGAACCATCTTTGTCTTTTTGAGGGAAGTCACTTGCAAAATGCTGAGGTTTTGAAATGGCAGTTTCTTGAACACAAATAACTTTTTCTTTTTGAAACACTGCTTGAGGGTCACTGAAAGAGTCTGTGGTCTTCAACTGAGTATAAGTGACTTCATCACCATGTGAAGTGTTTTCGTGTGATAATAGAGGGGAAGGTGAATCCTCGGAGGAGGTCTGAGGATGTGAAAGATCAAGCTCAAAACCAGAAACAGACTGGGTAGTTATAGGTGGTTGAGATGTTGTGGGAAGGGGTGGTGGAAGGTATTCATTACTATCACAGACTTCAATAACGGGGATAACTTGAGATGAATTTAACTCTAAACCTATTGCAGGTTTTTCATGCTGTTCCACTGGATGACTTTGGTCCTCAGATGGACTTGCCCGAGGTGGTGATAGAGATCTATTCACAGATCTTAGAGCTAAATCAGTGTCTGCATATTCTCCAGGAGGGGAAATAGCATCATCAGTAGCTCCTTCCTGAAACTCCTCGTCAGCTGGCATGCCGGAGTCCTCACTTAGCATGTCATCTGGACTGCGGGAATTTGCAAAGCGGTGAGACTCACCCTCTGAGACACTTCCACCAGTTGAGTTCAGAGGTTCCACTGAGTCTGAACCACTGACCATCTCTGTGGAGGGTGACCTAGAGGTTGTAATATGGTACATACGCCGAGGAGTTTCAAAGTTCATCACCTCAGCAGTGTCCACTATTGTTTGACTTTCGGTTCCTTCATCAAAAGCATCAGACACTGTAGATCTCTCAGTGGTATTATGTGTGTCTTGTTGGTAATCTGGGCTAGACAAGCCCTCTGGTACAACTGATGATCCACCTTGGTCTACTAAGTCCTGCTCGCTGACTAACAACACCGGGTTCCTCAAGATAAGGGGAGGAGGAGGTGCCCCAGGGAGAGGGGGTGGTTCCTCCTCCTCCTCATCTGGGTTCAACAATGTCTCTGACTGCGATTCTTCTGGTTTGAAGTCCAAAGATGAGTCACTTTTAACTCTAGTTAGGACAACCTCTACTATTTTCTGAGCATGCTCTTTATATAAACTATCATCTCTATGTCCATTTGTTAAATGAGTTGTGTTTGGTGGGATTGATTCAGTAGCTTCAGTCAGGCTCTCTTCTTGCTTTTGTTCATTTGCTTCAGTTAAAAGAGTTCTTTCTTTCTTTAAAAGACTGTTTGTATTAACAGTTATCTCTTCAGATAAGTTATTTGCAACTATATTGTCATCACACTCATTGCCTAATAAGTTTGTTACATATTCTGTAGATTTTGAGCCATTCATTTCTTTTCCATCCATCTCCACAGATGTTGATATTTGCATGGCCACAATATTGTCCGTTGGCATAATATTGCTTTGAGGTTGATCACAGAGTATTGCTTTTGTACCTGGCATTTGTTTTCGTTTCAAGGGCACGTTTTGAGACATGCTATTCGAAAGTTCTGTTGCCACAATATTTTTTAAATCACTTTCGGTCATTGATGTTAACTTACTATGCACATCATAATTTTGCTTCTTTTTATATGCTCTCTCCTCATCTATTCTCTCTGAAACTTGTGCTGCCACTATATTGTCTTTTATATTCTCTGTGTTTTGATTTCCAAGCATACTGTGGATTTCAACCCTCTGGTTTTCCTTAGGAGTTTTAATGTCCACAATGCCTTCAGCAACATGCACTGCAACAATATTTTCAAAATTATCAGAATTTGAGCGACTCAACATCTCTTGAACATCTGCATTCTGTTTTACCTTGATTTGTTGCTTGGGGGTATTGGGCATCTGCTGAGGAATATTAGTGACAAACTTAGTCTTATCTGAGGTATCTGCGTTGAGATGAATGTTGGGTGAATCCTCTGCTGGCATTGTTGGTACTGTGTTATTTAATTTAACATCTTTAAGCTTGAGGGTTTCTTCGAATGGTTTTGATCGAGGCTTTGCAACAGGAGCTGTACTGATGCTTTGGTCCTTGTCTTTGGACATTTGTAAATCAGAACGCGCAGAGCGGGGACTGTCCATCCTCACTGGTGCCCATAAGAGAAGATCAACTGGATCAGTCTCAGTGCGTACCACAGGAGTGTCCATGAGAAGATCGTCAAACATTTTCATGGTGTTCTCAAGATGTTCCTCACTAACTTGGGAGGTGAGGGCTGGGGTGGAGGAATAGTGAGTAGAAATGGGGGCAGTGAATGATTTGCTATTGTGATCAGGAGTTTGATTGGGAGGTGACTGTGAAGGGGAAATAGGGTTTTTAGGTGAAAATTTTACTGGTGATTCACGTCCATGCACAGTGACAGAGGAATACTTAAAAATACCTGACTGTTCTTTGGAACTTGATAAGTTACTTTGATACTTATCACCAGCAGTGACAGTCTTCTTTTCTCTGGATGAAGTAACTTGTTTCGGTGAATATGATACTGAGGGGGACATTGGTGAGTCTACTGAAGAAGTACGCCTAGGAGAAAGAGCTGAGTTGAGACGAGTTGGACTCATAACAGTTTTTACTTTACTGTCTTGGCTAGCGCTGTCCCTTGGAGAAGTCTCTGGAATCGTGATTTCCATTGGTCGACGTGCTGTGGTCGATACTCGCGTACTTGCCTTTGGTGCTGCACTGAACTGCTGGTTGAGGGACAATGGTTTTGTAATCAGGCCACTTCCAGTACTTTTCCTTCGCTCTGAGATAGGTTTCAGTGAAGCGTTTAAAGCACCGTTGTTTCCATCTTGATGATTGAATCCTCCCACAGAGATTCTTCGCACCCCAACTTCAGGTGCTGTACTTGAGCTGGCCTCTTCAGTCTTCGCATCAAACATCTTGGCCTTTGACGATACAATAGTACGCGACTTTTCAAGGATTTTAGATGGTTTGGAAGACTTTGTAATAGCTTGCAGTCGCTCGTAGCCGGAACTTATTTTTGGACCAGGCTTTAGTTTCAATGCATCTTCAGATTCCTCATTGCCTTCAGATTTTGTGGATGATGAAGAGCTGAGACGTGGTTTGGGTGCAACAGGAGGTGGAGTTTTTTGCACTGGGGAGTGAAAAGTCTCTTTAGCATCTTCTTTTGACAGTAGGGCAATTTCATTTGTTGACTGTAATTGTGCCACAGTATCAGGTACATGTGCTTGGCTAACCTGTGAATCAACTTCAACCAACTCGTGTGACTTTTCTGGATCAATTTCGCTGTGTGCCTGAACTTCTGGTGAAAGAGACCTAAAATTACTTTCTTCTTTCAGTATGGAATCAGCTTGCTCTTCAGTTAAAGCCGATTTTACCGGTTCTATGATTTTCTGAGATATTGCGATAGAGGTCAAGCCTGGATTTGTTTTCAGATGCGATTTCAGTTTCAGTGGTGGTACGTCTTTGCTGGCAGACTTTTGTTCAAACATTTCTCTGTTGTTTTTAAAAGAATTAGCACCGCTGGCGTTCCTTAAGGTAACAGAAGAAACAGATCTCTGATCAGATTGTGGCGAAGTAGTGGCATCTCCTTGCACGCGGTGTGCGAGCCTGGGTACATTCCAGTCACGTGAGGCTGGTGGAGAGTCTTCCTTTGGAGATTCTACTCTCTCATTGGTGGGAGGAAGACTGGGCGAGCGAGGGGCGAGAGCCTTGGTCATGGTGTGAGTAGGCCTGGGAGTCGGAGTGGGTTTGATGGCAATCTTCAGAGGTGGTGATGACTGCTTGCCAGTATTGGTACTGACATTTGATGAAATCTCTACCCGTGCCGTGAGTGGTGGCCGTGCCGGGACAGTCGCGCTGGATTCTGTCGAAGAAAATCGAGCCAAATTGCTGCTCTCTTCACAGCTTTGATCGTTACTGCTGGAAACATGTTCCACGCTGTTCCCTGATAGAACAAACGTGTGAGTCGAGGCTTGACCTGAAACTGCTACGATGTTGTCAGAAGAGTTGGATGTCTGGGCTGGCTGCTCGCCACCATTCTCCGCTTCTGCGCCATCTTGCGGTGCTGAAACATAGAGCAAAGAAAAATGGGTTGAATAACATACACTTTATAGCGCTCACCCAATCTCCAAATAATGCATAGATTTTTTTGAGATAATTCTTCGATATAACTATGTCAAATCAAAATAGTTGTTTTATTCCTTTACCCGTGAAGCTATTAAGAAAAACAACAAAATATTTAACCTAAGTTCAATCTTAAAACACAATTCGTATCCCCAGAGAAGACTTAGTTAGATTGTATCCTTCATGTTGTTTTTCACCATGTCCTTAGAAAATTGATGAGATTTACCTGGAATTGGAAAATATCATTGAAGAACATTGGTGCAATGAATTCGTAAAAAAATTACAAAACAAAGATGAGAGATATTTCCTCTTCAAACTGAAATGTAAACTAAATTCTAGGAACTGTCAAGAAATAACATGAGTACAAAGTTAACTTAAAGTTACCCAAACACGAGAGACAGAGAATGTTCAACCAAAATTTAATATAAAAAAAAGATGATAAAAACTGATACACTTTCTGGAGTGAATTTGACTATGGTAATATATTATGATACTTCTGATTCAAAAGCTTTGAAGAATTCAAGAGAAAGGTATAGGATGTGACAAAGTAAAGAAGACAGGATTACAAAATAGGCGTTCCACTACAAGTTAAAGAGAAAAAAAAATCATGTAAAAATGCAGTGAGACCTATGAAAATCTGTATCTCCAGGGGAGGCTGCTCTTGACCAGGTTGAGAGATGAGCAAACTGAGGGAGCTCATGCTGATGTCCAGAAAACATCAACCACAATTACTACACATCGGATTACGTCTTTCATATCAGGAAACATTATCCTCCTAGCATTAACATCCAGCATCCATAGGGCCCTAAGCGAAGAGCTTACTACGTCTTCAAATTCGGCTTTAATATTATCACTGTAGAAGTTTCTAACATTATCCTAATCATTTATTTCATAATCAAACAAAACAACTAGAACTGATGAAAAGATCGCAAAGATTTTTAAACCTCAGCTAAAAAAAAACTGTGACATTATGATGCAGTTTAAAACCAAGATAAATAAATTAATTCACATTTTTTTTGCATGAAGCTATAAGCGACACATACACACACAAATATGACTAGCTTTTAAAATTGTTGGCACTCTGAAACGTGCTGTCTGTCCTTGCCATAAGCTCATTCAATTTCAAAATATGTGAGAATTTTATCCTCCGAATCCTAACTTTGAGGGTTGATTCCACCGTTCTCAATTTCAAATTGTGAAAGCCTAAAAGACTAATTCAAAGTTACTCAAGAAAATCTTGACAGCAGCCACATTCTGAATTATTGATGATCAGGATATCGAGCTAGTTACACAACACTAAAAGCATTCTGTCGACAATTGAGTGTGAAAATTCCTCTTGCTTTCATCAAGAAAGGAACCTTCTAATGTTAATAATCCCGCAGAACAATGGCACAAAATCGCTAAGCATAGAGCTATTGTGCTTCCGACAGACTCAAATCTCCCTTCACAAAAGGTAGCGCCAACGCAATAGAACCGCAGCCTTTCACACGATCAGGTACCAGTTGTGTTCAGGTATTAGTCTCGATGTCTCGATGTAACGTTTTAGGCCAGACCGATAAGCTTAGTAGTGATTGGCAACCCAATCGTGTGCGAGGACTCGGAGATGAACGTATTTACAAGTGGCCAGAGAACAAGCGAAAGGTAGAATGTTTGCCTCTGCACGATGCACTAATCATACAAATAAAAAGTCGTCATGATACAAGGCAATGAGTATAGTAACAATGGGAAAGATGTGGCACATAGGTAGAGCTAGAGATGAGGTTCAACCTAAAATTTCAAGACATGAAACACTCCTTCCAACCACTGAAACTAAAATTATTCATTTCTGTCATTTCTGACGGACTTTAAAGCTAAAAAAAAGCTTCATTGAATAGATTGGTTAAGAATAAGATATTTTTATCTTCCATATTAATTTTTTTACACAAAATTCTTCTATCTCAACGAACTCTAAAATTATATGCAAAAAATTGTACTTAAACCATCCGAAAGGAAAGCGTAAAATATCACTTCTACAGCCACCTTCGGATCTAGGGTAATCTCTAAGAAACAGCCCCGTGTAGTAAGAGCAGTGTAAAAATTGCCATTCGCCACATCGTAACTCTGATTGTGTAGGTCACACCTTGTTCCAAGATTAAACGAGTAGCCTAGGCTTGAAAGTAACGTGGAATCACATATGCTTCCAAATAAGGTATGGCAAAATGATTCATATCTTGGTACATGAAGTAACAGTATTGGCTCCTACAAGGCGAGGGTGAAATTTAAAGCGGAGCAGGAAGCCTTCCCACACCTCACTCGCCTACAAATAGTGCCATAGCCAGAAACAGTCAAGTATGTCCTGTAATACACACCTAATGAGTCGGATGTCATGAAGCTTAAAATTCCTTTTAAAAATATTTCCGTTTTCATCTCAGCATCTCAAAATAATGATAATTAATTATAATATACTTAAAGAGAATTATGAAAACACCGAGCCAACCTTCTATCTGAGAAGCTAAGAAAAATGCATTTTCTAATAATCAACACTTTGAATATGCAAATAGCACCACCTAAGCGGTTTGAAGTAGGTGCGAAACATTATAATCCTGCAGTTTCAAAGGCATTTCAATCGCTTTATGATCTTTTGGTCGTTGACGCTATGCTGTCAAGTTATAGGCATTGATCCCTGAAGTAACTTTGTGTTAACTATTGCCGAGTTTCTCATTTTCATGACGTTTAAGGTTGCGCTTACAGACTGGTGTGCATTTTGTTCGTTAAGACTTAAATTGAGGGGGAAAAAAGGGAAGAAAATATTAAGATAACGCCTGTGTTGAGATAATGGGAAGGGAGTGGCGAGGTAAGAGGAGAAAATGAACGTCATGAAAATTTAAAATTTCTGAATTCCTTCAGAAATTAGTATATTGTAAATTTAAATCCAAACATTATTTTATAATTTCCTGCGATTATAGTTAAAGGGATCGAAGGTGGGCCTACTTTTACAGGTATATTGAGAACGTCACCGGTAAATAATATCTTGAAGTGCTGATTTCCTCCCTTTGTTTCACAGCCACAACTCCACATAACTTAGTCGGAATCGATATTACCAACTTAAGCCCCTTGCTCTAGTGTGCACATTTTTTTGCAAGATTAACATGCCCGTCGCCTATTAAATCCCCCACGACCAGGTGCTTTGAGTGTTTTTGCCCTCCCTCTAGTATTCTCCCAACAAACTCGACTACAGTTTAAATGGCGCCGCTCTTTCCAAGTTCGCATGTTACAGATTGATACATGTACATTCCTGACATTGATTATGCTGCAGAGATAGAGATGGAGATAGATAGATAGATAGATAGATAGAGAGAGAGAGAGAGAGAGGGAGGGAGGGAGAGAGAGAGAGAGAGAGAGAGAGAGAGAGAGAGAGGGAGGGAGGGGGAGGGGGAGGGAGGGAGAGAGAGAGAGAGAGAGGGAGTGAGGGAGCGAGGGAGGGGGAGTGGGAGGGGGAGAGAGAGAGAGAGAGAGAGAGAGAGAGAGAGAGAGAGAGAGAGAGAGAGAGAGAGAGAGAGAGAGAGAGAGAGGGAGGGAGGGAGGGAGGAGAGAGAGAGAGAGGGAGGGAGGGAGAGAGAGAGAGAGAGAGAGAGAGAGAGAGAGAGAGAGAGAGAGAGAGAGAGAGAGAGAGAGAGAGAGAGAGAGAGAGAGAGAGAGAGAGAGAGAAGAGTCCTTAGTATATTTACCATAGACAAATATTCTGCTTGAACAGTAGTTTTGCAAGTACTAAGTGAAAGCAGATTCTTGTGGAGTTCGAAACATATATGCCTACTTGCAAAATTCCTTCTTAAGCACAACCATCCATTTTCTTCTCATGATTTTCACATAATTATACATTATAAACAGCCTCTGAATGATACAATATTACCATTTTTTATTCAATATAGTGTTGTAATCGCGGATTGGGACGTGGGTTTCACGCCAACCGTCAACATGATTTTACTATTTAGTGTGTCATTATTCTACGCAAAAAGGCAAACACACACAAGAGAAAAAATTCCTGCGACAAAAATGACACCGCGGTGTACTCGACATAAAAAGTCATCGTTCCAGCCTGCTAGCCTTACCTGAACTTGGGCCGCTGTCCGGCCTGGTCGAAGTGACCACTAGCTTGACGAGCCCTCTGGGCAGTAGTCTTAAAATCTGCTGCACCCTGACCTCGCTTTGACCAGTGACCTCCGTCGAGTTGATAGACGTGACAAAATCTCCAACCCTAGAGAACGGATTGAAAAAAAAAACAACATAGCTTATTTTTTAATTATTTAGTCAGTGCATATATATATATATAACCTTTAATGAATATTCACAATAATTTTCTAGTCCCTATAAGGCAGGGTGGACTTTCTAGTCTCCGTCAGACAGGAGGCTTCATCTGGCCCCGTTAGGCATCACGTTCTTTTTAGCTACCATTTTGCAGGACTGAGGTTAAAAGAGTAATTTGTAAATAAGGGCATTCATTAAACAATCACAACATACGCCGAACGGAGGAAAAAGGTGTGCATGTGTGCGTATGTGTGTGTGTGCGAGAGAGAGAGAGAGAGAGAGAGAGAGAGAGAGAGAGAGAGAGAGAGAGAGAGAGAGAGAGAGAAAGGGGGGGGGGGGGGTAACTTGATTTTCATCTAGATAGGCATCGACAGCGCGAATCGGAGTCTACAAATTTCCATTGAACATGGCTACACCGTGAATTTCGAACTGGGTAAAGTAAAGATTTAAAAAAAAAGACAATGGAAATATTGCCATATCCAAGATTCATAGAAGCAGATGAGCCCGGATCCATGAGAAAACTGTGGGTACAATTTTCTGCACCACTATCTGTTTTGCAGAAGTCTATAGTGACTGGAACTATCAAGATGTTTTAGTTCCCAATCGGAGTGCAAAGTTACGATGGATTATTCCATGGAATGATGAGTTTAAGGGGAAGATTTGCAAACTTAGATAAAATAAAACGAACTTGTTCAGCTGTATGTTCATGCGTGTGTGTATTAGATGAATAGTGTGTACTTGAGACTATGAACACTATTCCCTATTTCAGTTACGCATATATTTTCAAAATCTCGACAAGACTTTCAATCCTGCATGGAAAAATATAACGATTTAAAAAAAACAAAAAAACGAGACAAAACAGATTATCCAGCTTTGCAGGAAAATCTACAGTGAGGAGAGTGAATTTGTGATGAGTAAAACGAGACGGTGATGAAACTGATAGACTTCCAATTAGATGAGATTCTAAATGCGATTGCAAGATAATAGAATGTGATGGAGCCTTACAAAAGTGTATTGAAAAAACAACAACAAAAAAGGAATCAATGTTATGAAATTAGATTGTTAGTAACATCGACTTTTTTTTTTCTTTCGCAAGATGGTTTTACTCGTTTTGAGATATTCATTTAAACATTGGTAAATAAGTATATGTATGCAACAGAAAAACATACTTATTCATTTGCAGACATAAATTGTTGCTATGTTAATTTACCTTATATGCCCATCTTTATCGATGGGACCACCTTTCTGGATATCGATGACCTTGACATGGCCATCCTCTGCGACCTTAACCTTGAGGCCAAGACCTAATATGCCCTTGAGCACATCGACCTGGAAGGGAGAGCCGTCCGACTGGCGAGAGTGAGGCAGGTTAGCGCGAGGGGAGCGACAGCCTGTGAACATGCCGCCCGAAAACGCACGGCTGCCTGTGGAGATCCGGCGATTGCCCACACCCGAAACGCTGAGTGGTCTCAAAGAAGAAAGTGGACGTAAGGAAGGATTCGCTTTAGGTTCTATGCTGAATGACTTACGGATCTCGTCTATCTTGGATACGGGCATTTTGGTTGAAGACGAGGAAGAAGACGACACTTCAATCATACTCTTAGGTCGAGCAGAGGACACATACGTTTTCGACACAGCTGCTGCAGCAGCATTTTCTTGAGCTTGAAAACTTTCGATTTTTGCTTTGAAATCCGTTGACCTCGATTTCTTTGGCCTCAAAACAACTTGCTCATTTTGATGAGATACATTATCAGGTTTCTCGAACTTACTTAAAACACTATGAACATCTTTGATTTTTGGCGTCAAAGCCGTTGGTAACTGGTTACGTGGTGGTTGTTCCTTTCCACAGGTTTCAAACGTGCGAACGGCTGAAAGGAATCCCTCAGATTTTTTGTTTTCTGTGGGAGACACAGCGCTGCCCTCTACTAAAACTGTGCTCACATTTTCTGAAACTTGTCTTGGGGTGCTCTGGACAGAGATTACTGTGCTAGCTCGGACAATTTCTTCCCCATCCACGGCCAATCCTGTCTGTGTTGATGTAACCTCTCCCACATTATGAGTATCAGAGCCATGAGCATTGCCTTTGTCCCGACCACTCTGTCTTTCACCGCTAACCTTTGCATCTTCATATTTACTGAGTGTTTCCTCTTTTCTGGCCACGGTATCCAAAATGCCATCAATAATTGTTTTCTGGTCAGCAGTACGGATTTCAGGAACCACGTCTTCTTCCTCAACTAAATGTCCTTCAGCTTCGGTGGAAGTGTCCGAACCAGATGGAACAGATGGAGCCGCCATTTTAGCCATTATGGAGGCCAATTCCTCTCGAGCTGTTTTGTCAGGTTTTGGGGAATCTTGTTTCGCATCTACCCTTGTCGCAGATACAGGTACAAAGAATGATTTGCCTTGGTGATCTCTGGTGACACACATCGGTTGTATTACCTCGTCGTCTGATCCTGTGCTGGTGACGCCTAATGTATGCACAACTGCTGCGTGCTTTGGTGGAGCGACCTTTTCTTTCTTAAAATGGGCTATAACGTCTTGCAAAGAAGTTTTTTCTTCAGAGTCTACATCTTTACCGCTCCAACTTTTGAGCACATGGAGCATTGTCTCCTTTTGAGCACGATCTAGCTTAGTTGGCACGATTACCTCCTCTATTTCTGTCTCCTCCAAAATTGCCTGCTCAGCGACATTGGCATTTTGAGGTTTTTGTGTGTGTTCAATTTTTTCTAGTACATCTGCGAGCTTCATTCCGATGTCTTCACTTCGCTTAGTATCATCCGATGAGTTCACGGATTTCTCAGTTTTTTGAACAACAAAAACTTTTCCTTGCGCGTTTTTAACGGCCGCCATTGGTTTAATGAATTCCTCTTCTTGTCCATCTTCCCTAGGAGTGACGACTCCCATTGTGGTATGAGTGGCCGAATCAACAGGTGCTTCACTAGACATCATTGTTGAAGAGGGTAAACAACGGGAGAACAGTGCAAGGATCTCAGTACTTGTGAGAGAATAGTGATGATCCACGCTTTTCTCTGTAGCATCTGAGAGTGCTTCAGTGGTGCCTACAGACTTTTCTTCTCCTTCGCCGTTGGTGGTGAGAATTGTGTCTGTATCAGAGAAGTTTATCAAATCTGGCGAAGAAACGAAAATGTTCGTGACGTTGGCTGGATTAGGTAACTGCACAGAACTGACAGAAGAGACTGATATAGTCGTTACATGCTGCGTTGTTTCGGGTTCTGTCGGATTTTTGTCAGCACCCAGGGAGCTTAACACATACAAATCATGTGACTCTGGTAAAGAATCTCTCAAATGATCTCCTGTTTCGAATGAAAATGGTCCATTTTGTTCACTTGGTGTCGTTGAAACGTTTTCATTGACAGCATAACTTTCTACATTATTAAAACACTGCTCAGCGAATTCTTCTACTGTATTTCCAGTAAACTCATTCGTTAACTCGACCTGCTTATCTATGACTTTACGTTCTGGAGATAACAAGTCAAGGCCGGCACTGTTATGCACATTCTCGTCCACGTCAAACAAAATGTCATCAATGTTAGTGACACACTCATCTAAATTATCGCCACTGCCTCTTGAAGAAAGCTCTGTAGATTGTACTGAATTCTGAGCTTTGGAGACATCAGAAAACTCCAAAGGAGGCGGAATGACAGGAGAGCTCTCTTGGGATGGGTTTGATGTCGCCTCTTGAACTGAAACTTCTACTTCGGAGTCAAAAGTCCCTTCGGTCGATCCAGTTTCCTCCGCTAAAGAGATGATTTTATCTATCAAAGTATCTGAACTGATTTCCCCTTCTGTAGGCCCATTCAATGAAGAGCTTACAATAAAATCCGAATCCCATAGACTGGGGCCTCCGTTTTGTTCATAAACAAGTTCCTCCTTTGCCTCTCCAGAAGCAGAAACCGGTATATTGTTCCTCAATTGTGTAGCGGACAAACATGGAGCAGAGGAAAGGCCATCGGTTTCTTGAGATAACAAGCCTGAATCAGAGCTGACAGAACCTCTACTCTTTTCGAGGGAATTGTCCAAACTTTTTAGTTCACTGTATAAAGCTGAATGTTCCTCCCCGCGAAGAACAGCTTCAGGCGCCGAGACAACTGATTTTGATGGGTTATCTATCGCGGCGGCAACGGTGCTTTCTGCGGCGGTACTGGCATGTTGTCCAGAGCCACCGTCTATCTGCCTCAGGACAGTCAGCTCTACGAAGTGACCCGAGGACTTAAGGACCTGTAGGCATTGCGCCTGAGTGAGGCCTTTTAGGCTTAGGCCATTACAGTACAGAAGACGATCATGCACTTCCAAGCAACCGGACTCTGCACACGCTCCGCCGGGCAAGAGACGCTTCACCTGGAAATGCACAGGATATTTCGCATGAATAATTTATCAAAGTCGAATTCAAAGATTTCTTTAAAGCTTAAATAATAAAATATAACGAAAAATTGAAGAAGAAGAAGAAGAAGAAGAAGAAGAAGAAGAAGAAGAAGAAGAAGAAGAAGAAGAAGAAGAAGAAGAAGAAGAAGAAGAAGAAGAAGAAGGAGGAGGAGGAGGAGGAGGAGGAGGAGGAGGAGGAGGAGAAGAAGAAGAAGAAGAAGAAGAAGAAGAAGAAGAAGAAGAAGAAGAAGAAGAAGAAGAAGAAGAAGAAGAAGAAGAAGAAGAAGAAGAAGAAGAGGAGGAGGAGGAGAAGAAGAAGAAGAGGAAGAGGAAAGGGCTGGGTGGGGTCAGAATAATGTTTAAAGAATTTAATGCTTCAAAATGTCGACGTCAATCTTCCGTCTTTTCTGTATTTTTTATCTTCCGAGAGTTTTTAAAACCCTGGCAATCAAACCAGTCACTTGATATTGACCAACAAAATAATCACAATGTTATGCATATCGATACAAAATACAAAGGATGTCTTACTCCACCACTAACACCGAAAAGCTTAGAACTCGCAACGACATATCTCTGCAACACTTATTGAGGGTGGTTACAGCATGGTCACATAATAAAGCGACTTACAAGCATTTCAGACAGATATGCAGTATAATACATCACAGGTTTCGATGACTTGGTTGTAACGGTGATCAACTACTATGACAACTACTAACTCTGCACGTTCACCAGTTTAAACCATTCAAACCCCATACCTCCCCCCCCCGTTTTTTTTTCTACACCTAACAATAAATGTTTCAAGTTTCTGTATAAGTTATGTCTGTCCATGCTTTTATATTTTCATGCTGTTGGTGAAGCCAACAAAAGCAAAACGTACCATGCGTTTTGTCTTAATTCATTTCATTTCTTCTTTCACCAATGGATGCAACTAACAAATCCTAGGAATTATAGTTGTGCCAAAGAATTAAGCATTAGTCTGCTGGTTTTTGTTTTTTTTTTTATTTTAACTTCTTCCACCCAAAGATCAACATCTCACATTTGTCTCTCTGTGTGCAATCTATCTTTTTTCCTTATCGGTTTCCTGCCCCTACCCGTTCCGTAATCTGAAGTGAGGATGTTCTAGCCATTCGCGATAAAACTGCCTTGGGCATAGTTGAAGTTATTTCGCCATGCATGACCGATGGGAGGGTATGTCGCTGCAGTAACTTGTTTGATGGTCGAAACGCTCCACACTCAAAAGAAGTAAGACGTGAACCGGTATTGAGAAATGACAGCCCACTGAGGCCAACGCGACTTTGTAATCCACGGCATAAAAGCAGACAAGGTCCAAAGCTTAACGAATCCATTTTATGATAATTCTGACACTCTAGATGGCCGGCTCTCAATGACCAATGGAGCAGAGAGAATTAACTTCTGCAGTCACGAAATCTGCTTTCGATTCTAGTTTATTATTATATTGGTTATGGAACTTTCCACTGGTATTGAAGGCCAGGTTATATAGAATAAAGAGCTTATATTAATGTCTTTTCTTTTTTTTTCTTTTATGTCTACAAAAAATGAGGGCTGGAAATATCGAGAAGCAAAAAGAAAGCAAAGGAAAATTCGGAGAAACCGACATTGATTACGGACTTTCACTAAAACTAAAAAGGCTGAAAGAGAAGATAAACAGGGATGATAGGAGTGGGGTGGCTTATTTTCAAAGATAAAATAAATGGGCCAAACAAAAACAAAAACATGAAAATGAAAAGCCAACATTTTGGTTGAAAAAATATTAATGTACAATTGTCCAATCCTTTTGGCTTGCTCGTTATTCTAAATTAATGAGCCTGAAATCTCTTTTTGCATAGATTACACGCATGGCTGTCGCCATAAATTATTTGATCACGGCACCGGTTTCTTGCATCTATCATAATAATGTTATGAATATGATTAAAAAACAACAACAAAACAAAACAAAAAAACAACAACCTACAATTAATTCGATCAAAACATTCTTTCCACAATGAGTAAATAATTGTTTACGGTGGTTAGAGTTTAAAAATGTGCTTAGTTTGTTGAAAAAGGTTTCAGATGCATCATCTAGCGGGTTAACCCATGTTTTGAAGAGAACTATGCGTGATAAACACAGGCACACCTTTCTGAACCGGTGGTGAACGCTTGACCTGGGACAGGGCTGGCGGACTGACATGGCGCATCAAAGCATAACCTTAATATGAGTTATATACCCATCTGCAGGCGGACGAACACAGAGCGGAACCTATGGCTGGCTGCAGCACCGTAGCCTGCTAGACCTAGAGCTCTACAGTGTAAATTGACGGAAACCTGTTCTACCAGGTCCACCCTATGTAATTATCTGGGCAACCGGAACCAGGATGTGGGCATGACACAACCCTAGACAGATACACCGGTGTCACCGCTTGGTTGCCTCATTTGGAAGGTGTAGGTTGTGCTGGGATTGATTTCACACCGAGGAAACCCTGAGTGTGGACTGTAATCAACTAGATGGTCTAGCAGACTCGCACTGTTCCAGCGCTGATTAGAAGCTGGTGTTAATTCGGATGATGGGGCAAAACGAAAATTAAAAGGGGGGCAAGTTCAAAGCTAGAATTTAAAGGGTAACATTGCCTATTAACTCAGCAAAGAGACGAAACGAAGCAGAATGGTTGTCCATCACATAAAGGAAAAATAGAAGAAATGGAGAGAGAGAGAGAGAGAGAGAGAGAGAGAGAGAGAGAGAGAGAGAGAGAGAGAGAGAGAGAGAGAGAGAGAGAGAGAGAGAGATCAGATGGAAATGTCGGCAATGTGGTAAACAAAAAGAAAAGGCAGCTTATCAAAAAATTAGATCAAATCGCACCGTGAGAGATTGTGATAACAAATTAAGCAGACGAATAAAAATGCGAAATAAATGTAAAATGTTACAGAAAAAAAAACCTGTTACAAATAGAATGAAATATAGGCATTCAGTCTATATGAAGTGTGTGCGTCTTGCTCTCTCTCTCTCTCTCTCTCTCTCTCTCTCTCTCTCTCTCTCTCTCTCTCTCTCTCTCTCTCTCTCTCTCTCTCTCTATCTCTCTGTGTCTCACTCTGTCTCTGTCTGTCTGTCTGTCTGTCTGTCTGTCTGTCTGTCTGTCTGTCTGTCTGTCTGTCTCTCTCTCTCTCTCTCTCTCTCTCTCAAGACCCGCTTCATTTCAAGCTAAACTGCTACCTTCAAGTTATTTGAATAGAACGTTTTATTCTCAAACAACAGCCCAAACAGAGTTCTGTATTTTTGTTTGTTTGATCAGGCAAACTCCGTGTTTAACAAAGATTCCTGGGGTGTTGTATTCGGTGCTTTATGCCGCATTCAACAAACTCTACTTAAACTCTCTTAAGTACTCGTACAAGATAGAAGAATTCAGCGCAGGGCGCAGTCACTCATAATTGCCAAATTGAGGAATTGGTCGTAACTTTGCTTACATTGTTTTTAATAATAAAAAAGCCACTGCCTTCAATGCTGTACAAGGTTATTCTGTTCTACTTGGTTTCTTTAAGAGCAATGAAGATATTTGCACGCCACAGATAAAGCTATGCAGCAACATGAGGGTTGTTTAGCTTCAACCAACCGAATCTTTTCTGAAACGTTTGACATTATTATGGGCCTTTAAAAAGCTATAATTACCAGCAACAACAATAAACTGCTTTTATGTAATGGGAATTCCACTGGCCCATTCAAAGTTAAAAGGGCCAACGTGTTACTGTGTACATTATCCTTACTTTAAAAATAAAACTTTGGATGAGACACTGGGAACTGGAAAAGCAATGAGAAGAAGAAAAAGCTTTGGCATTCATCGATTATCTTTAGCGTAAGCAGTAATTGCATGAATATTAGATTTCAGTTTGATATATTCTTCGTTTTATACTGCTCATTTTGAAGTGGGAGCGTGAGTTTTGTTCTCTGCTGTTGCCATTTTGTTGTCGGTGTCGCTGATTTTATGTTGTAAATGTTTAAATTGTTACTACCGCTTCTTTTTTTTTTCTTAATTATTTGTGACTTTGTTAACTAGCTTTAAAATCCAACTTCAATTCGGTGTAAGTAACACCCATTAATTTTGCTAAGTGAGAAACGGTCTGTTTGAGGCCTTTAGCACTTCAGTCTCCCAAACAAAAAAACTTACTGCAATGAAAGGCTGAGACTAGCGTCAACACAAAAGATTCCTTGTGCCGGGGCGCTGGTTAGACCACAACCTTCAAATATGCGATTTGTTGACATTGGCGCTTCCGGCTCAGGCAGGCCGAAGATTACCATGATAAAAGTTACCACCTTGAATGTGTTTGCATAATTCTGAAGTCCCCTTCCCTTCCCCTCCTTTCTTCCTGACAGTGTTTTGTTAATTTTCGACATAGCAAGTCCACCATAGAAAATCTGACATACATACGTACATGCACATCGACACATAAATATTACAAACTAAATACATTGACAATATACCATTATTTGGAATTAAATAACACATTGAAATTTTCTAGTGTTTTCACCTCTCAGTAATGTGACACTCTTTTCACAATGAAATTAAAATGAAAAAAATCATTTCTTCACGCTATCTCTCCCCAGCATCCCCTTTTTCCTGATATTATCTCTTTGTCTCTGTCTGTCTGTCTGTCTGTCTCTCTCTCTCTCATCTAAGCCTCTGTCTATTTCTATTTCTGTCTTTCTATCTCCCCCCTCCCAGACACACACTTCCCCAAAATATTTATTCTAACCCAGTACTGTTTAATGTTTGCTTACGCTTATGAAGAACATAACTAAAAAAAAACCCTCAAATATCAAGTTTCTGTTGAACATAATTGAAAGGTCTTTACAATACAAGAGAGCTTCAGTTGAAAGAAAATCTGTCAAGCCAGCTTCGTTGACCTTGGCCGAGTCTTAAAAAGTAAATATCTTTCCGAAATTCCGCAAAAGTAGGAATGTAATCTCATTCATTTTAATGTGTCCAGTCAAGTAATTTTGAATCAAGAAATATATAAATTCGGAGTTAAGAAGTTCTCTAAAACGAAAGATAAAAATATGTCAAAAGTACTTTTCGGACGTAAGAATTAAAGGCTCATAAATTAAACCAAAAGAAGACGATTGACAAATTGTGTCTGTTTTCAACTTTGGACAGCTTTTAAGCTTTTTTTTTAATTATAATTTTTTATGACACTAAGTACAGATAAATATAGAAGTGTTAAGAGCGGGATAGAGGACATAAATTACAAAGAAACTTTTAATGTTTCAGTAACAAAACGTACCATATATATATAAGCTATTGTTGAAAGGGCATATATAACTAAAGGATAGTAGTAGTAGTAGTAGTAGTAGTAGTAGTAGTAGTAGTAGTAGTAGTAGTAGTAGTAGTAGTAGTAGTAGTAGTAGTAGTAGTAGTAGTAGTAGTAGTAGTAGTAGTAGTAGTAGTAGTAGTAGTAGTAGTAGTAGTAGTAGTAGTAGTAGTAGTAGTAGTAGTAGTTGTTGTTTTGTTGTTGTTGTTGTTGTTGTTGTTCTAGTAGTAGTGCTAGGAGTAGTAGTAATAGTAAAAGCAGCAGCAGCAGCAGCAGCAGCAGCAGCAGCAGTAGTAGTAGTAGTAGTAGTAGTAGTAGTAGTAGTAGTAGTAGTAGTAGTAGTAGTAGTAGTAGTAGTAGTAGTAGTAGTAGTAGTTGTTGTTGTTATCTAACAGCAGCAGCAATAGAAGCAGATGTAACATAACAACAAATACTGCAGAAGTAAAAAAAATGGAGTTTTTTAGTCGTTATTTATTTATTTTTATTATTTTTTTTTTTTTTGCTACTACGATACGATATCACATAGCTTTAGTTTTGCAGAAAAAGATTAATCTAATTAAACATTACAGAATATGTACCTTGAACCGCAGATCCTACAATTCTTCGAAGTAACATGCAGTTGGACGCGCTTTCTGTAGATTAAACGCTAGTACTTGCAAATATAAAGTGTTTTTTTTTAATATCACACAATTTTAAGTTGGGCAGCTTTGGTTCTATTCACATTGCAAAAACAGCTGGAGAGACAATCATCACCACTCGAGTATTAAGCCTCTCCGTTCACTTAATATAGCAACTGACGTGCGATAATCCTCCAAAGTTAGAAGCTCGTCCGTCACACAGTATTAGCGCGTGTCCTTACTGGGCGACAACGGGTTTCGTTCGAGGACAAACCGCGCAACGCCGAAGAGGTGCTTCAACGGGTCAAAACTGACCCCAAGCTCGACACAGGCGTAACAAAGATCCTACTTGCATAGCTCAGAATCCAAGCAACAGACATGAGGGGACATTGGCAGAGCGGGGAGTGAAGCTCAGGTCTATCTAATAAACTGGCAGAGCCTGCGGAATGAAGAGCCTGGAGCCGCCAACATCAGACAAAAGAATCGCGATAGAGGAGAGGGGCAATCCAGGTGGCGCTCGTAGGCCATAGGCTCGGACATTTGAGAGAGAGAGAGAGAGAGAGAGAGAGAGAGAGAGAGAGAGAGAGAGAGAGAGAGACAGACAGACAGAGAGAGAGAGAGAAGATATGATGTACCAATGTCTTTACGTAATAACTTAATACTGCAAAACTGCGTGTATTCAATGAAACAAAGCAGCATACTGACAGGGACATACATTAAAGATCACCTCATATAGAGGAAGTGCAATGCGAAACACACCAGGAGGCTTTTCTCAGATGGAAGATGTTTAAGTTGTTAGTCATAATCGTAAAGACAACAATTCTAAGGGCTCTTGTCAATAAAGAATCCACTTTCCTTGTGGCCAGAAAAAAAAATGCCTCTCAAGTTCTTACTGAGACAAATTCTTTTCTTATAATTATGAACTACCAAAGAATCTTTTCCTTTCGTCAGTTCTGACTTACCAAGATGGGCTGATTGCTGACATTCAGCGCTAGACCAATATTTCCTTGAATCAGTCACACAGGGTTTAATTCTCTATCTTTTTTTTTTGTAAGATGAATACCGAATTTGTTTTTCAGTTAAACCACATGTGCCTATGAGATCTAACACAAAATCCAGTATCGCTGCTTAAAAAGGTTGTATGTTTTGAAAATAAAAGGTATTATTATAGACACAATCCACAATTTATTTCCACTTGATGTAACAGTGACATTCTAAAAGCAAAACAGAAATCTATGAAACAAAGTTGGAGGATACAAGCTATCCATTCCATTAGAGTGGGGAAAAAAAACCGCGTGTACTAACACGACTACTGACTACAAAGCCATCTTTAAACTAACGAAGCCGCGATTATTCTTGTCAGTATATTAAATGTGATCGTGAATTTTTATCTAATTTTGACCCTCGTATACTACCTAGAGTGAGTTACATCTACGCTCCGGCTATAAAATGACAATGCTCATTAAAATCATGTTGATACATTTTTGTTGCAATCGATCCCAGTATCTGATAATAAAACAGAAGCGCTGCTCGGGAGCCGCGGCATTGTTAGAACAACCTAGTGGTCTCTGAGTACTTCTGAAGAGTGCTGCAATGCGAAACATGGTTTCTGATGGTAATTTAGTCTGTACATTAGCGAAAAACAAATAACCTTACATCTAGTGGGACAAGCATTATGCTGGCCTAAAAGGTAACCAGCTGGTTACACACGATGTTGGAATTAATATTATAACTTTTTTTTTTTCTACGAAAGTAAATTTGATGCACGACGCTAAAAGCATTTCGAACCTGCGAGTTTAATATCGATTTCCTTGTTCCAATTTCAAAAAGGGTAACCTGAATAAAGCATTTCAATTAAAACTAAAATAAAACAAGCGAAACAAAATTTCAAAAGAAAGATAACATCAACATGATCAAGAACAATCTAAGCCCAAAACCTAAGAGCTATTTCATTTCCTAAAGGGCACTTTATAAATTTTGTAATTTAAGGAGAAACAAAACTGGGGGAAATCCGACAAATTGATGTTAAAAAAAAAAAGAATAAGAAAAGGAAATAAGTTATCAATCGCTGCCGCACCCTTAAATCAATATGAGACGGAAGAGCTGATAGGTCTGGCGTCCCAACTATCGATTGGAAACAGGATCAAAAGTGCAAGAATTGCTGAAAGCTGCCAACAACGTTGTGACAGGTTTTTTTATAAAAATCTCATAACTTTAATTTTGTAAATATATTTTTGTTCTTAGAAATTTATTTTTCCGTTCTTTTTTTTTTTAATCTCTTTATTCATTCTACCTATCACCATTGAGTAAAATAAACCCTTCGAGGTGCTTTTTTATCGTCTACCATTTCAACCTCTGTTTTTTTTTATTTCTCCATGCTTTAATGAAATCCGCTTGGCGTGTCTCCTCTTTTCTTTTCTAAATTTGTTGACGCCTATCACCGCACTTACTTACCCACCCTTTTTCATAAGCTATTCCGTGATTTCCGTTCATGGTGATACTTTATAATTTAATCATGGATTGTAAATCAAGCATGGAGATCCAATGAGCAAATTAGGTTGCAAAAATTATAATTGCATCTTTCTATGTTGACCTTTATACCATTATATGGAAACATCAGACTAAATTTTATCGAGTAGGCATCAAAAACTGCTTTAAAAAGAATAGATGTTTTCTTACACTGCTGTTTATTTGTTTATTTTTTTTTTTAACGTATTTTACTTTTTAAAGTGTTTCTTGTTCATCTCGGTTTCACGCAGCAACTTCTACGCCAGAAGTCTTCTTTAAAAGTTATAATAATGGGCAAAAACTACGATGCACAAAAGAATCTAAGAAAAGGAAAATAAACCATTTTTTTGTTATTTAACAAACCAAAGAGTTGTAAAAAAAAAAAAATAGAAAGAACTACCTTTATTTTTTATTCCCTTTAGATAAAAAAAAAAAACTGACTAGGAAGACCCTGACGTTTTGAGTTATAGCACTACATGAAGAGTTACGCAGTAACACAGTATACACAAAAATCAAGAGAAAAAAAAAATGACATACTTAGGGACCCTCCTGTGTGGCATTGTCCTATAATAGAGCTACCAACTAATTTGAGGGTCAGGTAGTGACAACGACAACACGAGGCCGACAAGACGTCTGGGCACAGTAGTTCGGGCATTGGAATGTTGAGAAAAGGGATCAAGTCGTCAATACATCGGTCCTTACCTCGCATGCCGATCCCGATTTTCGAAGGATTATGAAGAGAAAAACATAGAGAGACATGAGAGAGAGAGAGAGAGAGAGAGAGAGAGAGAGAGAGAGAGAGAGAGAGAGAGAGAGAGAGAGACAGACAGACAGACAGACAGACAGACAGACAGACAGACAGACAGACAGACAGAGAGACAGAGAGAGAGAGAGAGACACACACACACACACACAGGATGAGGAGGAGGGGAGAAAAGAGCAGTGAATTGGAAAAAGAAAAGCTGGTCATAATTTGGTGGCCATTCCAAACCTTGATGTTTCCCGCTGCCATTAGAAATATTACTGTCAATATGAGGACAATGGACAAATAGTGCCGGCAGGCAGCTTAACCCCACTATTAATCGATCTTAGAGAAAGAGATTTTTCTCAGTCCTCTCTCCTCCCTTCCCTTTTTTACGTCTGTCTGCCTGCCCCCCCCTCCTTCCCTCCCTCTCTCCCTCCCTCTCTCTATATCTATCTATCTATCTATCTATCTATCTATCTGCCTCTCTGATTGTCCTCATGACAGACCCATAACTGATAGGAAAAGGTAACAGTCAGATTGAGGGAAAAGAGAGAATAGAGACAGAAAGAGCAGGACAAACAAACAGAGCAACATGTCTTTGAAGCAAATATAATAACGACAATGGCAAAAACAAAAAACAACAAAAACGAAATAGCCATTAAGGGAGGAAAAATGAAACCGACACACAAAGAGAAGCATAACTGGTCAAAATCGTGTCTTATCTAGTTAAAAACAAAGCTGAGGGCTTATAATCCGAGAGGATTAATCAAATGCGAAAATGATAGGGACTCCTTGAACACTAAAGTAAGAAATGGTAACCCATCAGTCCTGTTTTGCCAGTAGAAAGTGGATCATAAAAAAGTGGCCGTCACCTTAGTTGTTAGACAAAGAAATCGCGACAGGGGCAAATTATATGACACAATAATGAAGCCTTGACAATTAAAAATAATGTAATTCTAATTCTTAGTTCACATCTTCTCAATTTTCTCACGTTGTTATCAATAATAATTATATTATTTTGTTTGACTTTTTGGGCCAGAGAAACAAATTAGCTTAGCTGTTTACATGCATGAATAAGTCGAACACTCGCCAGGAAACAATCAGCGGTTTCTCCAGCTCTATATTCTCCTTTAAAATAGTTAAATGCCAATTACGAATACCAATGCATTTTACATACTCTGAGTAGCTCTATGACAAAACCCATGCGCTTGCAAGCGAAGACGAAAAGTTAACTCTTTTAAACATTCAGGTTAAATAAAATCATTTAAAAATGTTGTTTGCTACATCTAGTAATACATTGTAGTTCTTAATTTTATACAGTTTCCTAAATCTAGATATTTTCTTATTAAACCAGAACAAAAACTATTTGACATTGAAGAGTTACCCCTTCTCAAAGGTCAGCTTCAAACTGACAGAATTTTTTGTCTTTATGACGACACTTTAATTTCGTCTCATTACAGACACTTTTCTGTATTATTGTTTTTTCCCTAGGATTAAAACTTGAAGGTTTAAAAAGCTAAACAGAAAAACTTAAAAGAGATTGCGTGGGAACAAGTCGACAAACTGATTGAAACAGGAAGAAGGTGCAAGAGGAGGAAGGCGGATGGTGGAGGGGGCGCCATGTACAGTAAATATTAATCAGTGAGTGAAGAGGAGACAGATCCCCTTGTCATTTACGAATTCTTGGTAAGTTGCCAGCCTGAGGAAACTTTAACGGCCGGGTTCTAAGTCTAAAATCCAAAATGTGGTCGTCTCTCTAGAATCCGCCTTCTTGTCTTACAAGCCCCAGGCCTACAGCCCGTATGTCTGGTAAATCTTTGAGGCGTTTCTAACCACTAACCAGCAGGTGGTTGTTATTGTCAGCACAACAAAACCTAACAGGCTTTCCCGCATGTTGGATCGAGCAAACACGGTGTTGTCTGAAGCACTTTTTGTATCGTGCAAAAAATTAAAAAAAAAAAAGTAAAAAGTGAAAAGTGTCTATGGCAATCTATATGCGAGACGAAGCGCTTTTCTGGTATGTACAGACCCAGTTATTAAGACGTAAAAAAGTGCAGAGAATTCGGAGAGAAAGAGTAAGGAAAATAGCTCTTACACCCATAGATCTATGATATCTGAACAGCAATATGCATTAATCAAGTCAAATTCAATACTCAAGCAACTCTCAGTTCTGAAGTTTTTAGCTACCAATAATTAAAAAAAAACTTGTCGTGGCATAAAGGTTGGAATGTGGGGGGGTGAGGGTTTAACCAAATGTGTAACCTTTGTATCAATATTTTAAATGTATTCCTGAAAGAATCATAAGGACATTTTCCCCACAACAAAGTTTAGATACTTCTATGCAATCTATAATGTATCGATCCTCAACAGTATCCTGGAAGGATTGAAAAGATTCAACGTAACCGGAGGACCGTGCATGCTTTGAATCGGTGTCATGTGTAATTCTCGCTAAATAAAGAAACACTCCGTGCTAATAGCCTTACCTTTATTGTTCTCATATTGTTTAGAACTATTAGTGACATCTCAGCTTTTACAGATTTTTACAACGTATTTATTAAACTTTAAAAGTTCTATATCCATCTTTATGTCCGTTTATCTTTCTCCTACTTGATTAGAATGGAAAAGAAAAAGTTAAAAAAAAAGGAAGAATTATAATTTAAGAAAAAATAACAAGAAAGAAAAGCTTACAAAGGCAAAGAAGGGAGAGATTGAAGGAGACCAAAATACAGAGAGTTAGTAAAGGGAGAGAGAGAGTTAGTAAAGGGAGAGAGAGAGAGAGAGAGAGAGAGAGAGAGAGAGAGAGAGAGAGAGAGAGAGAGAGAGAGAGAGAGAGAGAGAGAGAGGAGAGAGATAAACGAAGGACGGACAGAGAAAAAGACAAAATACGCTGCAAGACATAGCTTGAAATAGAGAATGAAAATGGTCAAGCCATGCACAGAATTGATACCACAAACTGTCCAAGTTTTTCAATTCACCAAAACATTACATCCTACTCACCCTTAGTTGTCTTTTGAAACTGAATATAACATTTAGTGGGTTTATATTTGAAATATTTGCTTGGCATTTTTAAAAGTAATTATCAAAATCAAAAAGTCAAAATAAATAGAATACATGTGAAAGATCGAATGACTTTCCCTTTCTTTTACTTGAAAGGGTCACAATTTGAAGGCTTGCTCAGATTTCTTAATTTTTGAATCTAATGACTGCATCTAATACAACCTGTAATGCATATAAAATATTAATTAAGCCAGTCCTACTTACCAAAGCAAAGCGTGCAAAAGAATCAAGAGGGTTTATCCGCTTCGATATTGAGTGGTTAGGAAACAATAGAACCGTTTATTTGCGACAAATTAACCTTCATTAAAAGATTCTTTTACTTTGACTTTCGTACTTTCTTTTAAATTTGAATGTCCCAACTTCGTTTCCATGCCATCAGAACTTCGGAAGAAGATTACACAATTTACTTTGCTCTGCTATATGAAACACCGAGGGAAGAAAGTGAGAAAAAAAAAAAACCGGACACCAAATCTTTTAAAATGAACCCAGTTCGAAAGGCTTGAGCGCGAAGGGTACGCACGATAAATTTCTCTAGGAATGGAAATCTTGGTCCTCACAATTCACTTTAGAAGTAACGACTGCACCCTCTACCACTTAATTGATCATGAATCTAAAATGTAGATAAATTATACAGGTGGATCTGAAATCTTGTCAAGATCAAAGATACCTCGGGCGCGCAGTGTCTGGCGGATTCCCGTTCGACCACGTTTCACCAGCTGCAGTCCAGGCTATTTTAAACATGGGACTTGGCAGGTGAAAACTGAAAATAGTGTCTGTGGAGAAAAATGTCGTGACGCACCGCTGGGGGAGGGGGGAAATGAGAGAGAGAGACAGGAGACACACCTCAATTGCCTCGGGATTGAAAGGCGCTTTGCTGTTTTTATGATGAAAACTATTTACAGCCCTGTTGTCGTAAATTGAATGGTCGTGCCCTGCAAATCAGGGCAAGATGTTTGTTTACAAGGCTCGCGTTGCTGGAATTATTTTAGTTCTGCAGGCTTTGGAATGTGCGTCTTGGAGGTGAAAAACAGTAAGTGCTATGGGATGTTTGGGGTACACTGTGAATAGGTTGTTTTGTGACCTTCAATACCCAAAGGAATTCTACGCTATTCAAGTCCTCTAAGCACTTAGAATGAACTGGAATATACACCAAAAGTTTGAATCACCAGGATGTATATGAGGACAGACGGTTTGGAAAGGTGAAGGTTCCTGATTAAATAAATAAACAACTGAACAATAAAAACCGACTGTGCCCCCCCCCCCCCTCTATACTCACTAACTTTCTGCTTCAAACCTACCTATTCCATTTAACATAACACAGCTACGAGAATATGGAAAGAGGAAGAGGAATCACAGGAAAATGAGGGTTATTTTTTATTGTACATATAACGCTGATCGAATTTTTTTTTTCTTGATTTCTGGAAAGCAAGCTAAATGTGTCTACGGTTCAAAGAAAAGCTACCAATATTATACAGATAAGTGAAGAAAAGGGCTCTCACAATAGATTGAAAATAGTTATCTCCATATTTTGGTACTCAATTTAAAGATTTTTTTAAAACTGAACAGGATGGTCGCAGAAACCAGAATATTGCATTTGCTAATCTGTTTTAACTCCTAACAATGAACGTTACGCCAATTCACATAATTAGACTGGCTTTATTATTTGCGGGATAGATTTCCAATTTTAGTCCAAGGAAAGTGACAAAATTCAAATAAGAAAATTTCGGCGCAGTTTTTTATGCAAATCTAAACGCAGAGTGACTGATTGTCGCATTTGATTCATTGATTGGTTGCATGTTCAACATCGCCCGTCCACTGCTGAGCAACGCAACGACAGACCATTCACAGCACACCAAACAAGATCGCTCCAATTTGAGCAGAGTTTATATCTGCCAGTGCAGGAATTCCCAAATTCAGCTGAACCGACGTTGAGAGAGAGAGAGAGAGAGAGAGAGAGAGAGAGAGAGAGAGAGAGAGAGAGAGAGAGAGAGAGAGAGAGAGAGAGAGAGAGAGAGATCAGGATATCTCTGGTTGAATAGTTTCCCAGGATTACAACCAGAGCGAGAGGGCGAGCTGACAGACAGGGGACGAGAAAGAGACTGAGATGAGGGAGAAATAAAGGTAAAAAAAAAAAGATGAAAGTAAAAGGTAGGGGAACAGAAAGAAAAGAATTTAATTCCTCACGAAAAAAATTAAGTTCTGATTAAAAATAAACTCTACTTGTTCTTTGCTAACAATAATCATGGCTATTTGATAAAGAGAACATTTTTTTAAAATTCTAAAATGTTTTGTAGTAAAACTAGTAAAAACGTACTGCTTTGGAACTGGTGGTTTATCTTGTCTGGTTTAGTAAATTGTGAAGGCTCCAAGTACGGATAAAACCAATTTAGAGATTATGCAGGCACATTGCTTCATAAATCAGACCAATATACTATAGCCGAAACAGTTTTCTAAATCGGCACACTGAACCATACGAACTCCATTCGTTCTCATAAAAATTGACCAAAATATTTTATATGTGCGCCATGCCAACAGTGTAAAACAACAACATAAGGGAATCGTTTGCTATATGGGAATTTCATCTTTGCTATTTTCCTCCCTCACGTACTAATAATTAAAACTAATATCTGAAGCAAGAACAAATTCGTAAAATCACATATTTCGGGAAGAATAAAAAAAAAAAAACACATACCCACTCATCATCAGACTTAAAAGCATACAATATAAATATACAGACAGTTTAAATCGATACTGCTTACTTTAAAAAATAATCAAAAAAAAAATATTATCAAAGATCCCAACCGGTCCCTAAAATGATGAGGTCAAGAAATTAAAAAATTGACCTTGCCCCACGGAGTTGTGGCCTGCCGGCTCAATTAATCTCCCACCAAACAAGCGCTGGTTGGTTGTTCAAAATCAGATCTACCAGAGACACACAGGGAGTGCTGCACACAGCGGTGAGAACAAGAGTTGTCCTCGGACCTATTTGCTAGCTCGCCTCAATTTGGATGACAAATTCTTTAACGAGCAAATGTGTGGCTGACAAACACCGGACACAAATATTCAAACACGGATATCCATGACATTGGCTTGGTTTGTACGAGGAAAATGAAAAAAAAATCAAAGTAATTATCAAATTCTGGCGTCAAATTTCAGCCACATCTAGAGCGGCATCTGCTCAGATGACCCTATCACAAAGATCCAGCAGATCCGAAACGGAATATTGGAGATAAATCGACTACACGCTTGCAAATATTTTTAAATACGACAGCTCAATTCATTCTAGAAGATGTATGGACATCATCTCGGCGAAAATTACCTAAATCGATTTCTTCATTTTTGTGTTAATTTAAAATTTCAAAGTGATCTGGCAGAAATGATTTCCTTGTGTAGTGTTTTAAAATCTAGAGAACAACCAAAGACCATGTCATAAACACCAACATGGAAACAAACTGTTTTAAAAATCACTGTAACTTTACATCACAACACAGACCACTTTACGATAGCGAGTAGAATAATATATCACCATGTCCATTTATTTGATTTTGCACTTAACTTAAAAAAATCTGCGCTTTATTTCCAAACAAATGCAACAACTAGCCAGAGGTCCCTATGTGTAGACCGTTTTGTATTCGAACAAGTTCAACCTCTTTTAAATATTTTACACCTTTCCTAGGACCAAGTATGCTTTTTGAGCTTTTAGGGTTTAAAACTAATGTCGATGATCATTAGAATAGTTGAAAAGGTAGCAAAGTTGGTGACTTATTATAGGACTGTATGAAGGTCAAATGATACAATACTGCATCATGAGTCAACAATATTCACCAGACAAATGGAGGACGCAACCGCAATACACACGTGTAAATCAGAGGCTGGTCTCTAATATCACAAATGGTGGCAGTTTGAACTGCAATTTGATTCAAATAAATCCTTTCATAAGGTCTATTTTTCCTTAGCAAAGTCTTTATATTGACCTAATCGTTCTATAATATATTTAAACAGCTACGTTTAATATTGTTTTTATTCCACCATAAGTCGTTTCCGCTGGACTTCCACCCACTTCAAAGTACCGTTTTTATACACGCGCCCACTTATTTCCTATAAATTTACGATACGACAAAAGAAAATAATTAAAAAATCTCAATGAAGAAACAAGGCTCAACTGGGCAATTTAAACCAAGGATAAAACGCGAAGCATAAATAATGTACTGTTTTTGACATGAAACGTACTTAACTTCTAATCAGGATTTATTTAGTTTCGAGGCAAAGGGAAAAACGCATAAATCTTTACCTCATAGAAGGTGTACCGCCACCTCGCTTTTTCTTTACGACATCCCAGATAAAGTCCGCTGGGCCCTTTTACCCTATTCTTGACATTCGGGCAATATATTAGGTTCCGGTTCTTTTTTTCATATAAAACAATGAGCTCCTGAAGGCGAGGCTAAGAAGTTTATATATTCATACATACCGGGTGTGCCCTCAGACGGTCACAATTTATTGATGCTATCATAGAGAGGTATTAGTTGTACGTAACTGGTTCCAAGGATATTGTAATGCTCAAAATCAGATAGCATTAAGTAAAACACTTGCAGGTGTAACTCTTTAAGCTATTTGTTCGTTGAATTCTTTTTAAATGGTAATTTTCTCCTACCATGAAAACGAACGAAGCTGAGTCTCATCCTGTCCATTTTATTCATAGTATCAAGATAGCATTCTAATGAGGGGGGGGGGGGGAAGAAAAAGAAATAAATTTTATGAAGTTCTAAATTTTGTTGACTTTCCTTTAATTCTACATGCTTAAAAATAAAATAAAAATATTTTCATTACTTCATAGAAAACCAAATAAAACTGAAATCGGCAATTTCCATACCAGCTTCGGCAGGATGCGTAAGGAAATAATTCATTGTCGCTTGAACACAAATCAAACTCTCTGTTACGAAGAAAAATCAATAAAAAATACTCAAACATGCCATCAGACGACAAGAAAGCTTAAAACTGAGACCATTTCATTGAGCCGCATAGGTCGAGAATGTTAAATTGCCAAAAAGATTTAACAAAACCACATTATCACAGAATGTGTAGGATACGGAAGAATGAACAAAAAAAAAAAAACTCACCTGATATAAATCACACGTAGCTCCATGACTTGGTATGATGCTGAGCCCTAGGCTGTCCCCTTCACCCCGAAACACAGTCAAGTCCAGCTTCACGAAGCCTCGCGGCGTCCGTATAAAACCATCATCGTCTTCTTGCCTGGGCGTGGAATTCATAGAACCGGTCATTTTGTCATCGAGGTCTGACGCTTTAAGGTGAGACACACATCCCCGAGGCCTAGGCACGGGAACTGGTGCTTTTGAAGAAAGTTGACCAGGATTTAAAGAGTCCTTAAAGTCTGCTTCTGACCTGGATTGATCCTGTGGAGCAGCTCGATGCACGGTCAACATCACGTGGTCAGGCATGCTCTGGAAGAAATCAATGCATTGGTCGTGAGTGAGCTCTGTCAGCAGATAGCCGTCCACCTCTCGCACTTCATCGCCCACCTGAATATTACCGCCAATCTCCCCGGCTCTGGCTGCGGCACCTCCAGGCGTGATAGACCGGACAAGAACCGCTTCCACAGGGCATCGGTTGTCCTGATCGCCCTCGATGGCGAGGACCATGCCCAGGTTTTCCCCAGGTAGTCTCCTTAACGACACATAATGCTGAATATATCCAGGTCTTCCAGGCGCAGGGAGTGCCTGGTTAAAATCCGCACGGTCTTTGGTATCAGAGGCCGTTAAAAACTCATGTGTATCAATACTTATTATACCACCGGTTTGCTCTTTGGAATTTTGAAGATTCTCTTGTGAAAAGGGGTTACTGGAGGAAAATTCATAACTGTGAGAAACAGTTTCCCTTTCACAAGGAGAATTGTTGCTGTTGATCTCATCCATATTATCGATCAGGGTGTCAGACAACTGATACGGTCGCATCATGTCAGAGCTGGCGCGGGAATCCATGCTATCACCCAGGGAATCCCCATCTGTTCCGCTGGAGCGGCCACCGTCAAAACCGACTTCCTTTGATTGGAAGCTGGCATCTCTATCAGGTGTAGCAAAAGTCGCCAAATCTATGTCCGCCAAGTCATCGAGCTCTGAACCTTCCGAATCCATTGTGTGACTCCGACTAAAACTATTTACCAATGGAATCTATGATTTTTTACCTTTTGTCATTAACAGAAATAAGTCAGACATAAGGAGGGTGCTGTATTGTCTGAGCCATGGGTACCACTCTGGGAAAAGTAACAGCCGATCCGTCTTACGGTTGCAGAAAATATAAATAAAAAAAAGGCCTGAAAGTCCAAAAAATCCGATTAGTCTATCTCAACAAAGACTGACAACAAGCACTCATTTCCTCTTTTTTTCCCGATACCAATTTGTCTCGGCTGATTCCTGTAAGAATTCAAAGAAGCTCGATAAATCGCCTTACTGTGCAAAGCAGTTTTTATCTCTCACGTGCTTGTGGCGATTTGACGGTTTAGTCTGTGGAAATAAGAGGACAAAATGAATAAATTGGTATTTCTTTTAGCATCATTCCATTGGAGGGGAAAAAAAGTTATCGACAGGTTTTTAAGAGGAGCAAGCCGATGGACATCTTGGTGTAAAAAGTAGGATAGGAAATTGATGGGATCCATCCGAGGCGCCCGTACCACGCCAAGCCATCACGATTCATGAAAGAATAATGATACATCCATACAGTACCGGATAACATGAGAGGGAAAAGTGTGGAATTATACTGCAGTGTTCTTAAATAAATCACAAAAAAGGTTTAATCATGCGATAAAAACAGCTAGCAACGACCCGGTTGGTGCCCTGAACCACCTAAAAGCTTTAAAAAAAATGTAACAATATCGGGTGTTTCTTTGCCTCGTTGCACTCGAGTCAGCGCTTAGACTCAAAGAAACGTGACAAAACCAATTTTTACAAATTATGATTATGATTATTATTATTATTATTATTATTATTATTATTATTATTATTATTATTATTATTATTATTATTATTATCATTATTAGTAATATCATTATTATTATTATTATTATTATTATTATTATTATTATTATTATTACTATTATTATTATTATTTTTAATTTTAAGCCTTCCTCCCTTTCGCTCTCTGTCTCTCTCTCTCTCTCTCTCTCTCTCTCTCTCTCTCTCTCTCTCTCTCTCTCTCTCTCTCTCTCTCTCTCTCTCTCTCTCTCTCTTCGCCGCATCCTTCTCCCTCCCCCACAAACACACACACACATAAAGGACATAACGCATGATTTCCCATAGCGTTTAAGGCAAATTCAGACAACGTCATTTTACTTAATGAAGCGTACTTGGGAAGCGAAACATAATTATTATGCATTTAAGCATTTGAACAAAACCAAATCATACTGAAGAACATAAAGTTATAGTCTCAATTGCTGAGCTAGTTGCTACTTGTGCACAGATATTTCGGAGTGTATTGTTATAGCCTGCGAAGACTGAAAAATAATAATAAAAAAGGCAAAGACATCAAACCACACAACCGTAACACATGCACATTAATTTGAAGAGCAACAAAAATTTCGTTAATATTTCTTTAAGGAAGACAACTCTTAGAATGAAAGGACCTGCTAATAGGGTTATAAATACACCATCATCTAAGTGCCAGGTCTGTTGCAGACGTCGGCGGTTTTGAACTTCCAGACCTCCCATAACTCCTCTTAAATACTGTCTTCATTCTTTTTCATTTTAATATAATTATAGTTCTTAAGCTGTTTAAATCTCTAAATTAAGACCCTTGAGAAAGAAAAGTTTTTAACGAAGATAAAATATGACCCTCTCAACTGTTAACAAAACTTTAATAACATGTGAGTGAAGCATTATATTTTGGTACAGTATATTTTATTAATTTTCTATTCACAAATCTAATTATGTTGCGATCCATAAGAATAATTTGTTCAAGATGATCTCCAACATCAGGTATCTGAAGTTTACATGTTAGATAAACAAAATTAATGTCACCTCGAACTGCCACACCGTCTGACACTGTTGTCTTTTCAGGCATAAAACCCCCTGTAGACTATTAAGCCAATAAAAGACTATCTATAATTTTGAATAAATTTATACACTCGTATGGCCAATCCCCAAACGTCGATGTTTGTATTTAATTAATTCTATAAAGCTCAAGACTACGGTGACAACTTTCCAGGTTACGATAATGTCCACTTTCTTTATCACGCATACTCAAACCTCGAGACTTGGGGACATGGAGAAGTGAGATGGACAAGCAAACAGTGGTTTTTGAATGTCCCATGAACGAGCCCTTCTATCCGACACAAGTTTTCTGTAGACTTGTCCGCGAAGCTACTTGGGTTAAAACAGGGGTAGAAGTGGCTGTCAACTGTCATCCACCATCTGCAGTGTCTCGGTTTACATCTTTTACCTTTATAAGGTCGCCGAGTTTCAAACACTGGGCTTTAAGTTATTTTATCGGTGGAATCCTGGTGGAATGCACACTCAACTTATTTGCCTACTTAATCGGCACTTGTAATTCACTTGCACTTTCCAGAATTAAGTAAACAGGATATTTGAACGAACTACGAAACATTTGCCAAATACCTCATTAATAAAAAGTTTCTAATCATAGCGAGAAAACGCAGAACACTGCGGAACTGAACAGTCTAAATAGACTGTTTTTGTGTTCAGTTGACACAGTTTTGTCAGCATAACAGTCTAAATAGACTGTTTTTGTGTTCAAATGACAGTTTTGTCAGCATTCACTAGTACTGAAACTCGACAAGTGGCTCCGAAACTAAGTCTAGTCCTTCGGGTACTGGTCGCTGCCTCATAAAAACAGATATATGTACTTTTTCATCTTGGCGAGAAGGCCGTTGGAAAGACAATACCCCTGTAAGTGCCTTTATCAATATTGGCCCAATCACCACCAGAAATCGCAACCCGCCCCGCGCCACTCGCTCTTCTTTCATAAAAGACACAATAAAAGCCTAGCCCCGGGATAAATCCATTATCCATGTACCTCTTTTCTTTACCCCCCTAAAAACATACACACGACGTGAACAGACAAACAAGGCTCTTTAGGTTGCCTGCATAGCCTCCAGGGCTAATACCTCTTCGGGTGGGATTAACGGAGGGACTTTTTGGGTCCCCCTTTTCGTATTCGCTGCGATAATATGCCTGAAAACTTTAGTATTGTGTACGTGTATTTCAGGAGGAATAAGGAAGGGGAGAGGTGGGCTGAGGCGAGACGGAATGGAGGAACATAAAGAAACCATACATGAAATATAATCGTCCATTGCACACGGGTGGGTTTATTCTCTTAATATGAGCTTCAACTTGCAAACTAATTTAGCCGAAAAGTAGTGCAGAAACAGAGATAGTCGTTAGGGTGACAAACTATCTATATGCTAAGGCAACAATTGTATCGATTTTCTATTCAACTATTAATTAATAAACTATTATGCATACTCTCTCTCTCTCTCTCTCTCTCTCTCTCTCTCTCTCTCTCTCTCTCTCTCTCTCTCTCTCTCTCTCATGCTTTCTTTCCTTCTTGATAACAAGATTTACGAAATGGTTCAAAGAATTTTTTAAAATTGTATAATTTATATATCTTTTTCCTCATAAAATGTTTAAGGCAGACAGGTCAACTTCGAGATTTACATATACACAGATTAAAATTTCAGATTTACCTCTACCATGGCTGGCATGAGTTATATCGAAAAGAAAAAAAAAAGTGAAAGTGAAAAAAAGGGCAGATCGAAATGTTAAAACAAAGCAAGAAAAAATAAAGGATAATCGACAACGGTTGCAAACAAACTAAAAAAATTAATGAGATAA
Source organism: Elysia crispata (assembly GCA_033675545.1). NCBI lineage: Eukaryota > Metazoa > Mollusca > Gastropoda > Plakobranchidae > Elysia > Elysia crispata. The sequence goes on from JAWDGP010005584.1 coordinate 331,326, forward strand.
TAAACAAAGAGCTGCAAGGAATAGGGCAGGACGAAATCAAAAGAAAAGGAGAAAGGCATCAAAGACGAAAAAAAAACCGATATTAACCGATGACCGACCCTTCAAGAATACTGAGACAAGTAAGTCAATTATAAAACAGGAATACAATTTTAAAATATCTTGATGTAAAACACAATGCTGGAAATTATCCCAAGCACATTGCTCGCACAAAATATTAAAATAATTTCAATTGTTAATCCTACACCTTAGAAATGTGTTTTCAATAAAAATTATAACAAGGCTGATTGCTATTTCATCAAGGTTCATTGGTGATGATAACAACAAAGATAGTTAACCACGTATTTATCAAAGAACGTATATCATATTGCCAGTCTGTAGCAACTTTATCACAGATAGAGAGGATAGGGTGGAAAAGTAGGTTTTAATACCTCTCATCTGCTGCAAACGTTATTCAAAGTCATCGCTTTTACTTACATAAATCGAATCAAGATGCCCATTCTGAGCAACATTTTCCTAAGATTATAAAACATTTTTATTGCTCTTGAGTCATACTTGCTGTTATGTGAGGATTTACGTAACATCATGATTGTTTATCATTTCTTTAGACAACTGTAAAGGCCAAAGAAAAGGAAAAAAAAAAGAAAAAGAAAAAAATGAGGGGAAGGAAACTTTGCCCTTGAACCACACTATGTAATGTAATCTTGTGATTAACTCCGACTGGCTACAAACAGGACACAAACAGCCTTGTATTGCTTAACGAGTTCGTACCGGTCACACTAACTTTACTATCCTTGCGAAACGAGTCTCACTCTTTCCTTTTCATCTATCAGCAACCCTGCTCTAACTTCTTTTCTAATAATTCTTGAGAAAATTGATAGTCTCTTGCTACAGCTGAACTGCGCGGTCAATGATTGATGGCCGAGTGGGTAATTCTAATAGCCGTGAATACTTGTTTTTAGGGAAACACTAATCTCCCCACTTAGCACGAGCTTATTTTTGATAGTTAACCTCACCTATGCCAATCAAAGTCTAACATGGAAAAGAAACTCTCGTTCCCAAAGAGGTGGGAAAGGGTAACGTCGCTAAAGTCATTAGCACCTAAGCAAAACGCATAAATAATAAAAAGCGTCTGTGGACCATTACCTGGGCCGCACGTCCACTACCATGGTAACCACATGTTTGCAATATTGAGGATTAGGATAGTTCTTCATGCAGGGGATATCGATCTCATGTATAACAAAGCTATCATCAAATTCATTTCCGTATGAAGTACAGTGTACAGCGTTATCAAACTGTCGAGCGCAAAGTCTCTCATATAACATATGAGCACGGCAATGGAAATTGAAATTATAATAAGCAATTCTCACTAACACGCACTCGTCGCTGGCTTACGACTGTGACAGCCTGATTGTAGCTATTCTATAAAGTAGAACTTTCAATTATGATACAGTTAATTTTATCATGTGATATTCTTGCAAATCTTACTAAGCCCGGTGTTTGGAAAGACGAAACAAAAATTAACAACAAACAAAAACAAAACGACAGCTCCAAACTCGTTGCCTTCATTCTTGGCATGTGAAGCTTGGGTGTTTAATATTGCAGCTGTCAACTCCACGGCAGATATTGCGTAAAGAAAACACCAAGAAGGAAACGGTCAAAGCCAGTTTTCATCATAAAGCTGCTAACTCTGACACCTTTCTTGGGCTGATGCAAACGTTATAACGTCATACTTATGAAGCGTACTGAATGATCCGTCTGATGTACGACTGCTTCCTCACGCCTGTCACACCGGAGTTTCTTTCGTCTCACCATAAAACTTACCTGACCATAAAGTAAAGCAGGTTTGGCGCAGCACAAGACATTAATGGTAACGTGGATGTTAAATTTTGTTATATACAATTCATGTGCAAATGAGAAAAACGTAGAATTCGATATAGTTGATTAAATTAGAATAGGAGAAGGTTCGTGGACATATACAAAATCCACTATAGTATAATTATATGAGATTATTTGGTTTGGGAAGGCGCACAGTATGATTAAATCTTTCTAAGCTATCTAGATAACACGAACGCAGCAGTTGCTGTGCTACTGACATAAGCCTAGTCACTTGAACCAAGACAAAAACATTATGGAAAACGTTTCAAAAGATAAAATGATCTCCTATAGTCTTAAATCTTATGAATCTTATGAAGTGCTCAAAGCGTTTCATAAAGAATTCCAGACAAAAATCACACCATTCTAAATTCAAAGAAAAGCAATTCTTGCGTTTTGCGGATTTTTACTTTGCCCATTGTGGATTGGGAACTCATTTTACACGAGTAGAGAGTCATCTCTAACACTCAACAAGCCAGGAGGACTCGAAATTCGGCCCCACTGATCAGAAAATCGGCTGTCTAGTACTAGACCGCACCGCTTCATAAGCACATCTCTCTCGCTCTTCATGGGCCGGGTCGCTATCAAAAATATCTACAACTACCTGAGATTGGTATAGAGAGGTTACGTTCGCTAGGAACACACGCACACCCAGGTTGGCAGATCGATAAAAGAACAGAGACCTCTGATCGACTGCGATAGAGTTCAATCACATAGGAACAATAAAAACCTCGTGTTTGTCTGATTTATGAGATGAAAACACGTTTTGATGTATTCACTGAGGATTTACTTCTCGCGTTTTCGTAGTCAATTTTGTTAAGCTTTATCCCTGGGGTGAAGCGAACGCTAATTTATTAAGGCTTCTTCAGGTAGCATATACAAAATTATTTAACATGTGGAAAAATAGACTGATTTATTATTTCTTTTTTATCCTTCGCCGGATCCTGATTGTTCTTTTTTTAAAAAAATATAGAATTAAGAAACGACGAGGTGCTAAACACAATTTATAAGATCCTTACAAAAAACATTAAAAAAATTTGGAAACTAAAAATTAATCAAGTCCATTATTACATTTTGTTACAACATGACTGTAGTCTTGTAGTCGCTTTATCTTTTTTAAAGCTATTTGGTTGACGCTGTGTTGGGAGCGACTCTTCTTATAACCCGGGGATGTTCTTTAACCCTGACACAATAATTTGGTCATATAAGATAAAATAGGGAACAGTTGAAAAGACTAACAAGCATAATGGTGTGGCAAATAAATTTTAGGTACTCCATTGTTGAAGGAGTTTGTAGAGACATTATTTCGAAAGTGAGATTAGCAGAAACACTTAAGACGCAGGCCATCTAATTATATTACAGGTATCAGATAAATGTCACTGAAATATTACATCCCGTGTTAAGACTGAGAAACTTTTTAGGATCCAGACGTTGAACAATAAAACAGATATTTTTGTACTATCCAAATCTATTAACAGATCCTTTTAAACATTTGTTATGAATAAATAATTTGAAAATTAATGAGTAGCAATGAATTACTGCGAGAATTCATAACTGTCTAATATGAATCATTACTTAAACTTAACTGCAAGTAATCAATTACTGATCCAAAACTGAATAACCTTCCGCTTCATGAAATGTCCATTACGAATAACATCAGCTTGGCACGAATGATGCTATGGTATAACACAACACTTGACATAAAACTATCATTCAAACTATTATTTTTTATGAAAGGGCTCACAAGTATTGGAGTCAAGCTGTTGCGAATCTATATATGGTATTTTCATCCCGGAAGCCAAAAGAATGAAGTCCAGAGACCGACAGGCGAGCGTTGGCAAACTAAAACTATGAAAGATATAAACAAAAGAGAACTAAGTGCTTATACACCGGAACGATCAGTAGAAAAAGTAGCTGGTTTCTAGAAGGCTGAACACAATCTGTACGAATTTGGTCAAAGGAGAATGACATACGACGTGTAGCATGACGAGGAAATCAAGAGAAACATTCTGAAATCAAAGGACCAGCCCTGTTGTAATATGCATATCCTGTTATGAATACTGTGGTCAGAATAACAACTACTGCACAGAGTCCACATAGATCTAACAAGAAAACAGCTTGTCTAGGACAGGATCCACAGTAGTTACTGTCTCTTGCCTTGCTGGACGTATGGTCAGAGGTGTTACTAACAGGTGACTTCTGTCTTGATTGCCCTCAGGCATGCATTAGATCAAGGCTGAAGCTGTTTTTGCCCACGTATGCGCTGCTCTGTCCCGCCATCTTGGAAGTCCCTGCACTCTACCTTGATGGTCAACTTCATATGCCTGGAGCCAGATGAGTTAGGCCTAGTGCGCCCCAGAAAGGCAACTGATCGATTGCGTTCGATTTCTGGATGGCCGTCAATGACAATGACTCAGTCCATTGCTAAGTGTGAGTAGAGAAGGCGCAGTATGATTCAGCGGGGAAATTCATTTGGAGTTAACAAGGTGTAGTCCGAGTAATGAGAGAGCTTAAGACTCATGAGAGAGCTTAAGACTAATAAGAGCAGTTCACTCTTACAAGTCTTTTGAAAATCATTTGCAGAGTACTAGTGAAGTACTTTGATCTGAGAATTTACCAATAAATCAGAGAAATAAAGAATGGGACAGAATGAGAGAGAGAGAGAGAGAGAGAGAGAGAGAGAGAGAGAGAGAGAGAGAGAGAGAGAGAGAGAGAGAGAGAGAGAGAGAGAGAGAGAGAGAGAGAGAGAGAGAGAGAGAGAGAGAGAACGGAAAAGATTCAGAGGATTTAAGCTTTCGTTTTGCACCTGTCTCGTCTATTGCGCTAATCATACTTAAGGACACCGTGATAGGTTACACAGCTTGGCCTGCCTTTACGTATCTTATAATCCCAAATGTATAGAAAAGGAATTCTAAGCATTTAGTTTGCTGTCTGTTTCACAACAGTTACGTCTCTAATCCGAATAAAAGACATTTATTAAAAAAAAAATAAATAACTTGGTAGCCAAGGAAGATGGATATATAATTATAGTTATGTATACTGCATCCTCAGTATCAAAAGTATTTTGACACACACCAGCACAGATCTAGAGTTATCATTCCATAATTCAATGATTCTAATGGCTGTATAAGCTTTTCTCTTATATAAAAGCTGAAAATTAACTTGTAACTTATAAACTGAATCAGTGAAGGAATACTAATTTATGTAAGCCGCATCGTTTACGGCTGAAAATGTTCAAACACTAGTCTTGAACCCTCTGAATGACATTAATTTTGCACCAACCAAAGGTCATGATAATGAAGATCTCAGTGAAGGTGTACTCTAAGATTCGTCAAGAAACTTAGGGGGTGTAGAAACTTGGCAAAGAAAATCGTCTGAGCAAAGGCCAGAGGCCAGTGACCAGAGGGCCAAAGATGCCCTCATCCATCATGGTTCGAAATAATACCAGTTTGTGACACGAGGCCGGGGGAGACGCCTTAAGGTCACGTTCAATCAACGAATACAGGTAAGACATTTTTGTCACCTGCGAACATACTTTTTTTTCCTCTGAGGAAACATGAGTTAGCGAGTTTTCATTTTCAACCTTGACCTTGATTAGAGCTGTGGTAGAGCCATAGTAAAAGAAAAAAGACATTTGGACTCTAAATATGGTATAAAAGGACACGAAGATGATGACAATGGTCCAGGATCTACTACCTATGTTGCCATGTGGTATCATTCGTTGGTAAATGCCGTACATGTCCGCATTGCTTGCCTCACTTCGTTGTTGTTTTTTGTTCGTTTGTTTTTTAACAACAAAGCTGTAACCCACTGTCATAATTTAAAATCAAACATATTATTATGATTAGCCCATGCGAAGCTATGTTTTCTCAGCCTTTGCTTCTGAAAACATGGAAATATGCCAAAAGAAAGATTTAAAACATTTCACGAGCGGAGCTGTTTTGGGGTTATCTTCACAACCGACAGATGTCTCCGTTGGTCAAAAGAATTTTCAAAAGAAGAGTCATATTTTAAGAATTTTATCTCTTCTTTAAACTTGTTCAATAAACAATATTTTTGTTCAAAGGGCCATGAAAAATCTTAAAATTTAGATTATAACCTCTATGTCATCACAGACGAGTGTATGAGCATGTAATATGAAAGGTATGTGTGTGAGTGGTGGGTGGGTTATTTTATATGTAGGAAGGAATAAGGGTGTGTATGTGGGGGGGGGGGGGGAGGGGGGAGAACATGATTTAAGGAAAATTATTCACCTAGCTTACAGTGAAGGGCAAAGGTATAAGGCACCTTGGTAGGATGACGAAAAACAAGCTTCTGGATTTCCGCTGAACGCCAATAATGGACAAACTATGAAGTTTGATCGAAATGTAAGCGCTAAGAGGGCGTGATTGTAGAAACTACACACAAATCAAGAAGCACAAGTTCATCTGTAGCTCCACATTCCTTTGGGACCACACTGAACATTTATGTGATAAGGAAAGTAAACAGGTGCACCAAACAAATTCTATCATGCCATGGAAGAATTCTGTATCTACTAAAAGCAGAGAATACAAGCTCGTTACGTTGCGGCATACACCACATATATAGATCTTGCATATTTTGGAGTTTTCATTTTCAGAAGAAAGTATCCCGGAAATCACATGGAAAATTTAAAAAAAAACAATGTAAAATGATAAGCTGATGTTAAATTACTTGACAATTACCAGCATTTCCAGAAATAATACAAAGTTGAATTTATATTTCTTTCCCAAAGAGGAAAAGAAGGAGGAGGACGGGATTGCAAGGCCATGTGAACAAAAAAAAAAGCAAAACAAAACACAACGGTAGTAATAGCATTATCCGCAACAACAACAAAATTGAACAAAATAAAATAAAAAATAAAAAAAAATAATAAAGATAAAATTAAAGCAGCGCCATAGCCTGTTTTTCACCTGTACCTGCAAGTACAAAACAATGCACAATACAATTCTACTTGAAGCTGAAATTGGTTTTGAATTTGTTTTAGTTTTTCATTTCATTCCTGCATTCTCACTTACCAGACACGCTAGATTTGAAGCTTAAAAGCGTTGAACATTAAGTAACTCTAATCTCTTGCCATCTAAGACTCAATCACACAATAATACGCGAAAACAGCCGTTCGGCCTATAATCTGAGTCACAAAAACAATAATTATTGTATATGCATTCAATTTCTATCCCATCGCCTCTGCAAATTAAGCCGTGCAAAAAGTAAGGGCTTGATCTCAGTATCACTATCAACGGCCTAATTAGATTAAGATCTAGATCTAGATTCTAAATCTCTAAAATTTAAGTCTTAACCGTGTCAGTACAAAACAAATTTGAAAATGAGAAGTTGTGAGCCCAGATTAGTTCTCTTTCACTATAGATCTAAATCTAGATCTGAACCTCTCCATTACTGTATTCAAATCTATCTTGACTTTCTGTATAAGGCAATAAGGCAATAAATGTGTAACATGGATTAACAATTCACAATAGAATTGAGATAGATTCTAGATCTAGATTCAATCACTCTCGATCTTGAACTAAATATCAAACTCTTAAGGCTAAGAGAAAGACGGGAAAGGGTGGGTTGGGGGGTGGGAGAAAGACCAAAACATTGGTGGTAATCAACTTACCGGGTGTATACGAATGAAAACAGATGAGTCTACAACAGTAGTCGCAAATTTTTTACATCAAATTTATAAAAAGACTGAACGAACCTTTCATAGGTGCAGCCTTGTGTGTGTGTGTGTGTGCCACTGTGCCACAATCACGCCCAGGTATGACCCCTCTCAACACAGCGGCTGTTTTGACACAGGCTGCAAAGGACTCCGTGCTTGTTGCGTATTTTCTTAAGAAAACAGGCCTTGAGATTCTGTCACATTTTGCATTGCCAATACAAGAAGAGGTGCACATTTCATTCACTATCTCAGCCTCTACACACTGTGATGTGATCAGACATCACGGAAAATAGCCTTGCTTGTAAGGTGAAATGAGCAATTTGGAAACCAATCCCTGACATGATTGCGTGCCAGTCCCGCGATAACCGTAATTTTAGAGCTGTCTCTTGTCACGCAACAGTGCTAGCAGTCTAAAAAAGTAAAGTTGGGCCGCCATCCTTTAGTCCTATACTTTCCTTGTTTTGCATGCTCTATTCAAGTCTATTGCCATAAAGCTAAACCTAGTACAGGCAGAATTTAAAAATAATAAATAAATAGATATTAAAAGGAAGGAAGAAAGAAAGACAGTCAGGAAAGGTTAAATGTCAAAGTTAAAGATTTGGGAGAGAACTTTATGATCACCAGATTATAAACACGATCCAGGAAATAATTTTCGTTTTCATAACTGTTACTTTCTGCCAGTTATCTTTAACTTTGCCTAATTTTATTCCTACAACCTTTCTTTAAATCTACAGTTTCCCCTCCTTCTCCAACCCTCCTCCTGCTAGGTTTTTGTTATTCCTCCTCCTCCTCCTTTTCTTCTTCTTCTCCTTCTTCTTCTTCTTCTTCTTCTTCTTCTTCTTCTTCTTCTTCTTCTTCTTCTTCTTCTTCTTCTTCTTCTTCTTCTTCTTCTTCTTCTTCTTCTTCTTCTTCTTCTTCCTCTTCTTCCTCTCTTTCTTCTTTTTTCTCTTTTCAACATTATCATCTTCATCACTATAATCACCAGTTATTTTATCTCAATCTTAATCTCAATGAAGATGATCATCCTCCCCATCATTAACCTCATTCGCATCATCTTCAAACAATCATGGCTCTTTGTTTAAATAATTTATTATCCCAGGCCTTTGGTGCCTCAAGGATTCTACGGGTGCGTATTGATTTTTCTCAACTTTGTTTTGAAACTTAATGCTCTGCTGCGTAGATAATGGTCAAACCAATATAAAAATAGATATTGTTACAGACAATTTCGCCCTATTAGATTGTGTTGCTAGACAGAAACCTTACATTTAGCGGGTGTACCTTCTCGTGGCATAACTTAGCATGCAAAGGTACCTTTAAGACTGAAAGTTTGCAGATGAAGGAAAAATTTATGTTGATTTGGGGCGAGATCTAGTTCTTTTAGTGGGTGATCTCGAGATATTACAAAGAATTCTCTACATTCCCTGCGTTTACTGGGATATAACTGAAAGCTCTTAGCTAATATTATTTGGAGAGGGAGAGGATAATGAGTATGTTATAGGTACGGATGCGAGCTGAAGAAAAAGGAAAGCAAGACGTTTGGAGGGAGCAATAAAGGTGGAGAGCAGGGGTGTATAGGGGGTAGGGATAGAGAGGAGAGCAGTAGGAGGGGTGTGGTGAAGGGAGCAACATAAAAGATTGTGAAGTAAACTAATCCGTGCCGTCTGCAAGACTTGTCCACACACCCATGTCGAGGTTGAACATTCCAGACGGTCATAGAGCATATCGCTTCCATGAATTCAAAAGATTAGTCTACACTACATATACAAAGTACTGCGTTCTTTTCCGCTAAAACTCGTGGAGCCTAGGCACCGTAACCTCTTGCGTTCAGCTGATCATTATTTTCTCGTCACAATAGGAAAGTTGTGTTGAATTTACGAACCACAAATGGGCGGGTGTACAGGTAACAGAAGAAAAACAACTTTTTGACGAGTGTTCAATCGAGAGGCAGGCAAATAGCCTAAACCAATGGATAGATAATTATCAAGACAGGCATAAAGAGATTTTTTATCGATTAGTTAAATAGTTGATTTATCTTTTTATCCATTTTTCTATGAAGCATGGTAAAAAAAAAAAGATTGGAACACGAATCTGATTATAAAAAAAATGAAATTTAAGATATAATAATACAAAATAAAGGAAAATAACTTTACGCCTAAGTTTAACATCAACGTAACATTGAACACCCACACACACACACACACATACACATACACACATACACACACAAAAGGGACCGATATTAATGAAAAGGAAGAAGAGAAAGCGTCTCTCAATATACATTAGATACTTAATTGAAATCATATAGAATATCAATATCCTCGATTACCTCTGGAGAAATTTGGGATGTGGTGAAAACTGGCCGAAAAAAGATGTAAAGAAGAGAAGGGCATGATTATTCTCACTTACTGCACGCATTAAACGACACTCCTCGACTCGAGTCACGGCTAACATGGAAGTATTATTTACTTCTTGCCTTATAAACACTACATTGGAATAACAGAGCACCGCTGAATCCAAAGCTTTTTATTGATTCCGTAACTTGTCACATTCTAAGCTTCTCTACCTATAAAGCCATTGGCTTACAATCATTGAAAACAACAATTAAACACAAGCGGCGCAGAAAGACTTGAATCGCTAATTTTTGAGTTGTGGAAAGAGAAACCGAGTGTCGGTTTAATTTTTGGCTCCGCGTTGAGCGCGATAGAACTTCTCAGGTTTTCATTGTGGCACCGCTATAATCCAGGTCTAAACCATTTTTACCTGAAAATCAATGCATGCTTTAAGAAACAGAAGGTAAAGATAGTAATTTGACAGCTTATAAAGCAAATAAAAGGAAATATTTACACAAACTTTTTGACACACAAAAGCACTCTCTTTTTCATTCACCATGCATGTCTATTTATATACCGGAAGACCGCCGGCACAAAAACAAAAACAAACATGAACATTCTATTAGTAACAAACAGAACAGCACCCCACTTTTCACTCACTATGTCTAATTCCATTAAAGTAGGCATAGACAATAACAAAAATAATCATCAGCGAATTTTCTTAACAAATTTGTAGATTACAAGATTGTTTTGTCTGTGATGAATCATCAATGTCTTTTGATTTCTTCAAAATGGTACGTTTTAAGTGTGACAAGTTTCCAATAGATTTCAGCCTAAAAAATGTAACCTAATATGAGAAAGAAATAAATGTTACAATAAAGATTATCTTATCCATTGAATTTAGATAAAGTTACTTCGTTTCTACATTTTGATAGGCTTGTTTGGTGACCTTTTTCTTTGGAGTATTACCCTTCGCAGACGACATATCAACATTGGCGTAATTTGTAGCGGGATTTCTGAGGTTTTCCCCATGTTGACCAGGACCACAGTTGTAAGGTCCACACAATCCGAGATCACCACTGGTCAAGCATTTAGGTTCCACATCTTAGTAGACATTCAACGGTCCAATGTCCTGATGGGATGTGGAGTTGTAAGTTCCGGATGTGGTAGCCGTGTCTTGGATGCTTCCATACTAGGCGGTCCCTGGGGGTAGTTTAGCCGAGCCAGGTGTGGCATATATATCATCGATGTCTGGGAGGGAGACTAGCCGAGACAGGTGTTATGTCTGTGGTAGATGGTACATCATCGACAATGTCATACTGTCTTGGTCTGGGCAGGAGACTGGCCGATACAGGTGTTATGTCTGTGGTAGCTGGTATATCATCGACAGTCTCATACTGTCTTGGTCTGGGCAGGAAACTGGCTGATACAGGTGTTATGTCTGTGGAAGATGGTACATCATCGACAATCTCATACTGCCCTGGTCTGGGAGGGAGACTAGCTGATACAGGTGTGATGTCTGTGGAAGATGGTACATCATCGACAATCTCATACTGCCCTGGTCTGGGAGGGAGACTAGCCGAGACAGGTGTTATGTCTGTGGTAGATGGTACATCATCGACAATGTCATACTGTCTTGGTCTGGGCAGGAGACTGGCCGATACAGGTGTTATGTCTGTGGTAGATGGTATATCATCGACAATATCATACTGCCCTGGTCTGGGAGGGAGACTAGCTGAGACAGGTGTTATGTGTGTGGTAGCTGGTACATCATCGACAATTTCATACTGTCTTGGTCTGGGAGGGAGACTAGCTGAGACAGGTGTTATGTCTGTGGTAGGTGGTACATCATCGACAGTCTCATACTGTCTTGGTCTGGGCAGGACACTGGCCGAGATAGGTGCGGTGATTGTTGACATTTCGAATGGAACAAGATAGTCATCATTTTGGATCTCTGAGTTTTTGATTCTGAAACAAGTATAAGAAAGGATGAAATGTTGAGTGATCTTCCCTTGGAAAAAAAAAGTGTCATTTTTCTACAGACGCATAACTATTTGTAATTTGTGTTATCAGCCACTACTTTTTTGCATATTTTCACAATAATGAAAAATTGAAATAACATTTCAGAACACTGGTTATCACTCTACAGATTTTTCACTTTCATACTCTTTCTTACATACCATCCTAAGATGATATAAATCAAAATTTTAAGCAGTTCACATTCCCCACCAAAATATCTGAAGAAAGTTTAAAGTTTAATTCAAAGTGAAAAAAGAAAGCATTATATCTTTCAATTCTCCCAGATTGTACAGAGGGTGCATTTCTGCTTACAACGTTTACTGAGTTTATCTGAAAACAAATTTTAGGACAAGCCCTTAACTAAAAAAATTTCTAGAAGCTTTTGATCAGACATGAAACACACAGTTTAGATATTTAAACTGCTGTCACCGTGGTTACTGTGGCCAATACTTATTTTTTTAATTGAGAATCTTACTTACATATGACTTAATCACCTTCTAACATCAAAATAATTTTAATCCTTTGATTTTGAATAAAATTGTATTTTTGCCAGTTTACAGCTCTTGAAACGCTTCATGCCCACTTTATATTTCATTCTAGAAGTCTACTATAACTATCGTAAAATTATTGACCATCAACATCACTGCATGATATTTAATAAAACAAAACATGCATCCTTTCTTCTGTATATCTGTCTAACTTCCTAACTTGAAATTAGTACAGATTTATGTTTTTTTTTACCACCTAGCTTACCTAGAGTAACTTTTTACTGGGAATCCAATCTTTCTTTAAGACCTCGGATTTTCTTCAGAAGGAAGATAATGGCGACAATCAAACTAGCGATGATGACCACGGCGATGACACCGATAACGATAGAAGAGGTGTTACAGAAGTCTTCTTTATTGACAACACTTTCTACATGGGCACTTGAATCCGCTATCAGATAGAAAAATAGATGTTAAGGTACCGATTATATACATGTATAAATATATTATGTGATAAATAGAAAGAAGTGATAACTAATGTGATGGATAAACCTTGATCTCACTGTAATCTAGTCTACATCTCTAATCCTTGAACTCTAATCCTCGTATATTCGGGCTTTGTTAAAATTATCCCAGATGTGAAGTTTGTGTATAAACCCTCAGACTGGTGGAGAGAATTTTTTGTAGAACTATCATACAAAAATAACATTGCATGCGTTAAGTTCAATAGAAAATAGAGATGGGGATTAAGAAAAGGTGATGATTGCAGCCTATTAAGTCTCAAGTCCTCAACGTTTCTTGAAGACCGAAGCCCATTCTCAATAATTTAGCGAACAGCACTGAGCTAAAGCTGTTATTACCTTTTTTATATAAAGAAAATTCTTTGCTGGTACAATATACTTGTAGTAAGATTCGGAGCAGCTGATTCTAATGTGTTCTGATGAGGGCCTTAGCTGGATCAAGGTCTTTGTATTAAGTTTCAGACTACTGAAGCAAACAGCTTTATGTCATAACGATATGCAGTCTATGATATCCTAAAATAATAGGTTTTACCAAAAAAAAAAAGACTTCATTTTTAATTGAAACAATTTAGACTTTGGATATGAAAACAGGATATTGCCACAACATCATAATTCACAAAATGAGTCTACACGGCAGGTGAAATCACTGTTTTTGCTGAATAAGGAAAGTACTATTAAAATGCTAGTTCTCTCTAAAAAAAAATATTCTTTGCAATGTCATCATTCAACAGCAATACATCTACAGTTTTGATGAATTCACACGATTTCATGACAATGTCTCACCTTGATTCATATAGAAAGGGTAGATCAGAGCATTCTCCACATCATTGTCCACTGCCAGTGTGTAGTAGGTATAGTCAGCCTCAACAACATCAAAGATGGCCACATTCACAGCTCCAAATGGCATCACACCTGCTGTGTATTCCACTGAGTGGCGAGAAGATGGAGTCAAGTTTGTATCATCTTCTGCCTTCAGTAGAGTCAGTGTGCTGGGCTCTGGGAAGCCGTAGATGTCTATACCAAATTTAACAGTTTCTCTGATAACAGCATCAACTTGAGGTTTTGAGTTGAATAAAGGACTCAGCTGTTGACGGCCTGAACTGGTTAACGCAATTGACGTAATGAGTGAGTTCAAGCTTTTTAGCACTGAATTAGATGATTTTTGTTTTTTAATTCATTTGGAAGAACAATTACATGGCACCATATCAGGTTTCAATAAATGAAGAGTTTTTTTTTCTGTGAACTACAATTTTTATGTTGTATTCCAAATTAACTCTCACAAAACAGAAAGAAATTCCATAGCATGTCTCGATAAATTGTCCAATGCTTATATTCTGTTCTGGTGAGCATTGTGTGTGGAACTTAAATGTAATTCTTGGAGCGGGTGGAACCTGTATATATATATTATATATATAGCTTTTGAAGTGTGTAGAACCTAGATGAAGCCCTTTGAGTGTGTGAAACCTAGGTGTAGGCAATGTGTGGACCTAGATATAGCACTTGGGATGTGTGAACCTAGTATGCCATACACTCATACATGATAAAACGATTGTTTAATAAAAATTCTATTTCCTGTTTAAAATCTACTCACAGCCGACACCGATATTTATTTCCGTTCTGTTTGTTCCCTGACTGTTCTCACCAGAGCAGACATACACACCGGTGTCCATACAGTCTAGAGTGAATGTATGTGTCAGTCCTGTAGTCAGGTTCTCAGTTGTGCCCTTTGCGGTCAAGGTTAGAGTAAGGTCAGGATTCCCTTGACCAGAACATTTCAACTTCAAGTTGTCTCCTTTGCTGAATGTGGTCTGTGCTGGGACAATATCAAGGTTCTCTAGCATCAGGCTCAGATTTAAAGTTTGTGTTTCAGAGATCTGTACACACACAAACAGATATAATTTAAGGATACATGTTTTACTAAAAATGGTTAGAGAATATTCAGAAGGTTATCAAATGTATAAATTTCAATTTATACCGTCACATGATTGATACTTTCACGGATGCATGAATGAGATAAGAAATACAAATAGCGTATTATGAGAGTTATTCAGAACATCTAGGTAGAAACTTGGACTAAACTATAAAGACGGTGACAGTAATGAAAGACCAAGTATAAGTACTATAGTGGAAAAAGCTTGCAAGGATATTATTATTATTATTATTATTATTATTATTATTATTATTATTATTATTATTATTATTATTATTATTATTATTATTATTATTATTATTATCATTATAATTATCATTATCATTATCATTATCATTATCATTATTATTATTATTATTATTATTATCATTATAATTATCATTATCATTATCATTATCATTATTATTATTATTATTATTATTATTATTATTATTATTATCATTATCATTATCATTATCATTATTATTATTATTATTATTATTATTATTATTATTATTATTATTATTATTATTATTATTATTATTATTATTATTATTATTATTATTATTATTATTATTATTATTATTATTATTATTATTATTATTATTATTATTATTATTATTATTATTATTATTATTATTATTATTATTATTATTATTATTATTGTTTCAATAATATATATTAATAAAGAGCAAAGGTAGGTACTTCTCAGATTAGTCAGTTACCTTGAACTGTGTTTAATTAAAAAAACAATATATCATTTAAGTATCCAAACACACGGCTTAACTGGAAACAAACGGTTAACGTCATTAAACCATTTATTATTGACTTCAAAGGTTGGATTAAGTTCTCAACAAGCTAAAAATCTGGTGATGAGTTTTTAAAATGATTTGGCTTTTGCAAAGGGATTGAAGGTCATTATACTTGTCTATGTCTATGCCATGACCCGTTCCGTTATTGAGAACATTGAGCTGAATGTCGATGGTGCATCTTTGCCTGCACTTTCCTAATTATTTCTGATATGCTGAGACGATGGTATTCACCATCAAAGTCATACTGACTATGTACAAGATCGGGGTCTTGACTAGACAACTTCATTGATTTGATGTTAACCCACTCCACCTTTTGTCTGTTTTTATCTAAGTCAAAAATTTTCAGATTATAGGCAATCTGTTTGAACTCCAAAAACCGAGATTTGTCAGGTTCCTATTCAGTAGTTCTGTCTCAACTGCTTTGCCGCACTGTAAACTCCTGCCCAATGAGGAGTGGTAGAAACATCCAAATACCTAAACACTCTTTCTATCGATGCACGCACACTATCATTCTCATTCTCGCTGTGGCCCTTTATGTGTTGATTTAATGCCTCCTAAGCCTTGAACAGGAGAAGTGTGCAATATTGTTTTGGACATATTGGACAGGTAGAGAGAGAGAGAGAGAGAGAGAGAGAGAGAGAGAGAGAGAGAGAGAGAGAGAGAGAGAGAGAGAGAGAGAGAACAGACAGATAGATAGACAGACAGAGAGACAAACAGACAGAGAGACAGACAGACCGACAGAGAAAGAGAGAGAGACAGACAGACAGAGACAGAGAATACCTAGAGTGACTTGGCATATATATATATATATATATATATATATATATATATATATAATTATATATATGGTAATCTCTAAAACGAGCATAATTCCAATATGGCGGTTATTTCTATTTTGGAATCTCTATAATTAGAACAATTCCACTATGGCCGCTGTTTAATTCCAAATTGGCAATCTTACCAAAATAGAATTAACCAGCGTCCATATTGAAATTATGCTAATTACAGAGATTTCCAAAATAGAATTAACCGACGACCATATTGGAATTATGCTAATTATATATATTACCAAACAGAAGTAAACGACGGCCATTTTGGAAAAATGCTAATTATAGAGATTGCCAAAATAAATTTAAACGGCGGCCATATTGGAATTATGCTAATTATAGAGATTTCCAAATTGTAGATATTCGGGGACAATATTGGAAATGTGCTAATTATAGAGATTACCAAAATAGAATTAAGAGGCGGCCATATTGGAATTATGCTAATTATAGAGATTACCAAACAGAAGTAAACGGCGGCCGTATTTGAATTATGCTAATTATAGACATTGCCAAAATAAAATTAACCGGCAGCCATATTGGAATTATGCTAATTTTAGACATTGTCAAAATAAAATTAATCGGCGGCCATATTGGAATTATGCTAATTATATAAATTGCCAAAATAGAATTAACCGGCGGCTATATTGGAATTATGCTAATTATAGAGATTGACAAAATAAAATTAACCGGCGGCCATATTGGATTAATGCTAATTATAGAGATTGCCAAATTATAAATTACCGGCGGCCATATTGGGTTAATACTAATTATAGAGATTCCCAAAAAAGATTGAAATGGCGGCCTTATTGGAACTATGCTAAATATAGACATTGCCAAAATAGAATTAACCGGCAGCCATTTTAGAATTATGCTAATTATAGACATTGCCAAAATAAAATTAACCAGCAGCCATTTTAGAATTATGCTAATTATAGACATTGCCAAAATAAAATTAAACGGCGGCCATATTGGAATTATGCTAATTATATACATTGCCAAAATAGAATTAACCGGCGGCCATATTGGATAAATGCTAATTATAGAGATTACCAAAATAAAATTAACCGGCGGCCATATTGGATTGATGCCAATTATAGAGATTACCAAAATGAAATTAACCGGCGGCCATATTGGAATTACAATAATTATAGAGATTGCCAAAATAGAATTAATCGGCGGCCATATTGGAATTATGCTAATTATAAAGATTGCCGAAATAAAATTAACCGGCGGCCATATTAGATTAATGTTAATTATAGAGATTGCCAAATCATAAATTACCGGCGGCCATATTGGGTTAATACTAATTATAGAGATTCCAAAAAAAGAATGAAATGGCGGCCTTATTGGAATTATGCTAATGATATAAATTGCCAAAATAGAATTAACTGGCGGCTATATTGAAATTATGCTAATTATATACATTGCCAAAAAAGAATTAACCGACGGCCATAAATGAATTATGCTAATTATATAGATTGCCAAAATAAAATTAACCGGCGGCCATTTTAGAATTATGCTAATTATAGAGAGGACCAAAATAAAATGAACCGGCGGCCATTTTAGAATTATAATAATTATAGAGATTGCCAAAACAGAAGTAACCGGCGGCCATTTAGGAATTATGCTAATTTTAGACATTGCCAAAAAAAAATTAACCGGTGGCCATATTGGAATTATGCTTATTATATAAATTGCCAAATTAGATATAACCGGCGGCTATATTGGAATTATGCTAATTATATACATTGCCAAAATAGAATTAACCGGCGGCCATATTGGAATTATGCTAATTTTAGACATTGCCAAAATAGAATTAACCGACGGCCATATTAGAATTATGCTAATTATAGAGATTGCCAAAATAAAATTAACTGGCGGCCATATTGGATTGATGCCAATTATAGAGATAACCAAAATAAAATTAACCGGCGAGCATATTGGAATTATGCTAATTATAGAAATAACCAAAATAAAAATTAACTTTCGGCCATATTGGAATTATGCCATTATACATTGCCAAAAAAAAAAAAATTAACCGACGGCCATATTGGATTGATACCAATTATATAGATTACCAAAATAAAATTAACTGGCGGCCATATTTGAATTATGCTAATTATAGAGATAAAGAAAATAAAAGTAACTGGCGGCCATATTGGAATTATGCTAATTATAGACATTGCCAAAAAAAATTAACCGGCGGCCATATTGGAATTATGCTAATGATATAAATTGCCAAAATAGAATTAACCGGCGGCTATATTGGAATTATGCTAATTATATACATTGCCAAAAAAGAATTAACCGACGGCCATAATGGAATTATGCTAATTATATACATTGCCAAAATAAAATTAACCGGCGGCCATTTTAGAATTATGCTAATTATAGAGAGTACCAAAATAAAATTAACCGGCGGCCATTTTAGAATTATAATAATTATAGAGATTGCCAAAATTGAATTAACCGTCGGCCATATTGGAATTATGCTAATTTTAGACGTTGCCAAAATAAAATTAACCGGTGGTCATATTGGAATTATGCAAATTATATACATTGCCAAAAAAATAATTAACTGGCGGCCATATTGGAAGTATGCTTATTATAGAGATTACCATAAAAGAATTGTCCGGCGGTCATATTGGATTTAAGTGAATTACACAGATTGACAAAAAAGAATAAACCGGCGGCTAATTTGGAATTATGCTAATTATAGATATTGCCAAAAGAAAATTAACCGGCGGCCATATTGGAATCATGCTAATTATAGATATGGCCAAAATAAAATTAACCTGTGGCCATTTTGAAATTATGCTTCTTGAATAGGATACTATATTAGAATTAACCGGCGGCCTTATACTAATTATAGAGATTACCAAAAAAGAATTGTCCGGCGGCCATTTTGGATTTGAGCTAATTACAGAGATTGCCAAAAAAGAATTAACCGGCGGTCATTTTGGATAAATGCTAATTATAGACATTGCCAAATTAAAATTAACCGGCGGCCATTTTGGAATTATACTAAATATAGACATTGCCAAAATAAAATACACCGGCGGCCATATTGGATTGATGCCAATTATAGACATTGCCAAATCAGAATTGTCCGGCGGCCATATTGGATTAAACCTAATTATAGAAATTGCCAAAAAAGAATAACCGGCGGCCATATTGGAATTATGCTTATTATAGAGATTACCAAAATAGAATTAACCGGCGGTATATTGGAATTAAGCTTATTATAGAGATGGAAAAAAATAAAATTCCCTGGCGGCCATTTTGGAAATATGCTATTTTTCTAGGTCGAAATTTTAGAATTCCCTGGCCGCCATTTTGGATTTAGGCTATTTATAGAGATGAAAAAAAAAAGAATTCCCTCTCGGCCATTTTGGAATTATGCTATTTACCGAGAATGAAAAAATAGAATTCCTCGGTGGCCATTTTGGAATTATGCTATTTGTAGAGATGGAAAAAAAGAACTCCCTGGCGGCCATTTTGTAATTAGGCTATTTATAGAGATGGAAAAAAAAATTCTGTGGCGGCCATTTTGGATTTGTGCTATGTATAGAGATGGAAAAAAAAAAATTTCCTAGCGGTTATTTTGTAATTATGCTATTTATAAATATGGAAAAAAAAAGTCCATTACTTGAGTAGAGGAAAACAAATTGTTTACCTCAATTTAAAAAAAAATGGTTTTGTGACTTTTACTCATGATTTCTTCATATAAAAAAAATTCACCCTCTTTAACGTTGCTGTCGCCATTATGTTTACATCAGTGAACTTGTTTACACATGAACGAACTACTGAGTACAAGTCAGGCAGTCTCCCACCCTCGCCAGGATATTAGCACGTGAGAAAAGTTGTTTTATTCATCTTTTCCAACGAAATATCTATTTCTGTCTGTCTGCAAAGTTTTCACGAGTTAACACAAATTTAAAGAAAGTGTTTGCTCCCTGTTTCAACTTTGCGTTGTGATTTTTAGATTCTTTTTCCAACAATTAAATCTTAAGCCTCAAAAAGACAAGGTTTATAGTCTCAAGAGAAACTGAAAATTCACATTCTTTATTTATCACATTGCCAAGCCCATTTACTCTCTTTTTCTCACTAATATATGTTCTACATTTTTCTCACTAATATATGTTCTACATAACCATTATTGAAAGAGGAGAAGAAGAAAAGGGGAAAAAAACTAAAGTAGTTCGAGAAAACACATTTCTGTAAAGACGACCTTTACACATAAGAACAGTAAATCTAGATATGGGAGCATCAGGATCACGCGAAAGCTTCTTTAAATCCCCATTGTCCATCACCATTCCCATTCCACTTTATGAATTCACCTCAACTTCATCTTGTATCTATGATTTATAAATACATATACAATTATATAGAAATATATACATACATGTATATATATATATATGTGTATATATATATATATATATATATATATATATATATATATATATATATATATATATAATTCGATCGACATTCCTGTCTTAAAAACGCTTTAGGGGTCTATCTATCCATCTATTTATTTCATCATCCCCTCTTCGTCTATTTCTCTCTGGTCATAAAATGATCTGTTTATTTCATCGCTGCAAACATTGGCGGATATCGTTGGAATGCCTTCTTTTTTCTTGCAATGAGAAATTAAACTGTTAAAACAGGCTAGCGATTCGCACACTAAGCTCTCCTTAGTTTTTTTTTTTTTTTTTTAGAAAAACGATTTATTTTATTTGGGCTTACTGTACTGTCAGCAGCAGTCGTACAATGATTTTTAGAAGACATTTTAACCTTCAGATGATGTATTGATAGGGCATCTAAGGTTTTACTGAAGGAACAAGAATAAACAATGAGAGAGATATCTCATCTTGTTTGTCCAGGAAATGCACCTGTTGTCTAAAAAACGTAATATCGGCACTGGCAGGTTTGAGAAACTTTGTTAACATTATTTCCCTTGCAATGTAATCCTGCCTTAGGGAAAACATGAAATAGAAACGTAGATAAACTAATAATTGTAGTTAGAGACGAATATGGTACAAAGTAATGTTAAATTCTTTTACAGAGATAAAGAAAATAGAATGATTTCCAACTTCCTGAATGTTTGAAAAGATTGTTTATCTTGGATGTATAATCACAAAATATTACAGGCCTAGCTATCAATTAAAGCATTTTACATGATAACCATTAATAATGGCTGGTCTGCTTTAATTTTATTCTCTTGAATGTTTTGAGCGTTTCGCAAAATTATATTGTCACTAGATATAAGTGGAGTTGCGAAAAAGTCAGCTTGTGTAATAGATCTCCATGATTTTGTGTGAGCAGAATAAACACAATCGCTCAAGACTTTTAGCAAAACCTAAAGCTCTTTTTCTTCCTTTCAACTCTTCCTTAATAAAATAAAGTATTTTAGATGAAGAAATATTTTAGATGGAAATGTGGTTTAGCAGCAGCAAAAATATTGTATTTCCCAGTAAAATAGTTGTAATAAACGGAGGATAAAACAAACAACAACAAAAAATAGTTTATTTTCTAGCCCTTCAGATGCAACAATGGGAAAATGGGAAATAGCTCCTTGTCTGTTAGCCTCTCACTCTTTCACTAATCTTTGTTATTCCCCTTGATTACGCAAAAATGCGTTTAATTGATTCACTGTAGGCCTTTCATGCCATTATAATTTATATATTACATTTGCAGGTAGGAATAACCCACTTTTGATGATGAGAATGTGAAATTTACCAACGGATTTTTTTATGGGCATTTCAAAAGTGAAGAGTTTTTACAAAATGTTCTTATGAGTAATACTTGCCTGAGTCACAAAGAAAAAAATTACTAGATATGCGCATATTAGATGCAAATGCTTCTCGGATTGTTTTATTTAAAAAAAAGTAGGAAAAAAAATAAAATAAAAACATCAACAAAATCAACAACAATAACAACAGCAACAACAACAACAACAACCATTACTACCAAACCATCACACAAACACTATCTTATTAAAATAAATAGAGTTAAAAAAACAAAGACAATCAAATCATTTCAAAATAATGTCTTCTTTTAATTCTCTGTTTGACATTTTACAAGTGCTGAACACAAAAATGATAAGAAGGCACACTGTCCTTGGTTATGGGTTAGCATAATGTTATATTGTTTACACAACAATATCAACACGCTTATGTCAGTTCATTACTTTATAAATAGTTTAAGTAAAGTATTATGGCGAAAACAAAACAATTGGACATGAAAATATATTTATAGAAAATAATTCTTGCACCTTGTAAAATAAGGGGCAGGTCATGATGTGATGGGCTATATCTGATAGGACTGAGAGAGTTAGTAATTATGTATTAGATTTCAAGCAAATTATGCTTTTATAACACAAATGTCCCTAAGCATAAATTAATAAGACCATGTTTATTGTGGATTATTCGATATATCATTTTCTTATGTAGGTAGATTTATAGAGAGCAACAAAAATTAAAAGAAAAAAGAAAATAACTGTCCTCTCTTAACGAAAGCAAACTTAAGGTTAAAAGAGAGAGAGAGAGAGAGAGAGAGAGAGAGAGAGAGAGAGAGAGAGAGAGAGAGAGAGAGAGAGAGAGAGAGAGAGAGAGAGAGAGAGAGAGAGAGAGAGAGAGAGAGAGAGAGAGAGAGAGAGAGAGAGAGAGAGAGAGAGAGAGAGAATAAAAATCAATATAGTTCTAAATTGCAAAATAGATCTTATGACTCACACTGTAACATTCTAGTTTCAATTTCATTTTAATAAAACCAATGCTAATGTAATTTTGCTTTTGCTTGTTAAAACTTATATTTAAAGGAAAAAAAAGACACAGAGTTTATTATTTCCTTTTTGTCGAGAGTAACCCTGAAGCAAAATAAGTAATGATAAAGGGATTGGGGATAAATATAGTGCCTATGAAATGATTGGTATTTAGACATAGTCTGGTGGTAGACACTTGCTTCAAGATTCGAATCATGGTTAGGCCAGATGCCTGGGTGCATCCAATTTGCCATAACTGTGATCAAAGACAAGATGCTCTATGCTTGTAAATTTATTTACAGTAATGTACAAAAAAATCCTTGCATTAGCAAAATAAAATGATCTGCGTTATACACACTTAATTGTATCATAGAAATAGTTATCAAATTTTGATTGTAAAAAAAAATCTTTTCTTTTTCTTTTGATTTTCAGAGAAGATATATAATGATACACAATTAAGTATTCATGAAATATTGCACTTCAATAACAATCAATGTGATAATATTATTAATGATAGACTTGCCTTACCATTGCACATAATCTGGTTGAGCATTTCATTCGATAATGAGATAATTTAATAAAGACATGTCCTTTCATTTTCAAAGACAAAGAGTTCTATTGTGTGTGTGTGTTTTATTTTTTTTTATATAAAAGACAGTAATAAAAATCTCACTCCTTTTTTTCAACATGTTGGTTGTACTGTGAAGTACGTAAGTTCAAATGCAAAAGAATAATATTAAGTGCTTGAACAATGAAATTAACATCTTGATAAAATAAAATTAGTTTGTACAGAAACATTCCAATTACAAGTAAAGCTGCTTTAAAAATTACCCTTATAAAGCTAAGAATCATGAATGTAATATGTAAGTTTCATAAATAATAGAAAATATCTCAATAGACAGCTAAATCAATCTCTTGCAATTGAGCCTGTGTTTGTTTGAGATGTAAATCCATTTACCAATTGTTGATTTATTCACTACTTTGAAAACAAATTTAGGTGGGGCTTCATCAAGCAGCTTATAAGTAGCCTACCATTGAATTTGTCATGACTTTGGAAACTTTGTTTTGTGCTGCATAATTCACAAAAAAGTCAAGCTATAGAGCTAACAAGAAATTTTAACCCCATTATTATACTTGATGCAGTAGGCCCTAACTAATGAGATTCATAAAAGTGTCATGCTCCATTATCGGATCCATCAGGTGATATGTAACAACTACAAGCAGTTAGAAGATGGTCCCTAGTTGTAGCACTCTTGTTTTGGAACATCTTTTCTTCCCTTTTGCATCATTTCTATAATCTTTACTTTAAATTAATTTTTTTTCTTTCCTGAGTGTTTGAAAGAGCTGTACTTGAGAATAGTGCCGGTGCTTAATGGGCAAGGCCACACTGAAAGCGGATCCATGTTTGGTCTTATGTGGGATTTGGAGTAAGTCCAAAGAAGGGATGCTACCCTTTATTTTCTGCCCAATTCCTACAAAAGCAAAAGCAAATCTGTACATAATTAAAAACTGCCTGAGCCTAAATACTACAGAAAGCAGTATTTTTACACCCCATTATGTTTGGCACTTTTGCATGTATATCACAGGCACAAAGCAACACATTATATTTTCAATTTTGAGACAAAATGAAAACGGATAAAGATTTGTAATTTGTGTAGTTAGACACCAATACACTTTCTTCAGACATTGAACAATGCACTTATTGGTCCACATAATGAATAAGATAGGTCTCTTCTTTTTTCATTCCATCACAACATTTTTAAATGATTTAAATGTAAAATTACAAGTAACAACTGATTTTGATTAATTGCAGTAAATAATGGTTGCATGACTATATCCAGCCATAACAAGTTCATTTGCTTTGATTTTTATAGAAGCATGCCAAATATGCTTATCAGCCAGATCCCTGGGGGGAATGAAACAAAAACAAAAACATATTTTGAAACTTGCACTCTATTCCAAGTCAAGTTTAGCATTTAGCCATTAGAGACAAATTTCTACGCTGTATCATTCAATAATAAAAAGGACTAATCTGGAAGGATTGGATATTTTTAATTCAAATATGTATATAATAATTATGATTATTGTTGATATATATCTAAAGCACTATCAAATTAGCAATAAATGTTTCATTGTTGATACTCCATAACATTTTTCCCCTGTATCTGGCTCCTAACTTAAAATCACCTTACAAATCTTCATCCTTATAGCTGATAACACCATCATTATGGTTACTTCTATAATCAATAATTTAGATCTCAACACTCTTATCATAGTTATCATCATAAACATCCCAATTATTACAATTTTTACTCATACCCATTGATTTCACAACTTCATGTACCTGACTACAAACGGAGAGAGAAAATATTATGTATTCAGTGTATTGGGAAAACCATTAAAAATGATTTCATAGATCCTTCTCATTTGATTTAAAATGACATCCTTCTTTAATCATAAAAAAACAAAGAAAAGCTTAATAATTTTTTTCAAACTACAATCTAATTTGTATAATGACACTAGTTATTATTCCTAAATTTTGAGCACCACTTCTCAAGAGAATACTGACCTTTTAGTGTTTTGAGAGCAACAGATTATGCATGTTTTGTTTTGTGAGAAACTTTTATATTTTATTTTACTTTTTTTTCTTTTTTTTCAAAAACTCATTCTTTCCAAGTGTTTAAAATCATGTTTCATCACTTACCATATCCCTGGCAGCCTGTATCTTCACAGGTCCTGGTGCCAAACTGTGAAACATTTGATGGGCATCCAAAAGAGTTAGGTCATTTATATGAAGGCCATTCACTGTGATGAGTGTGTCACCTCTCCTGAAAATCACAGTAGACTTGAAAGTGTAATTTTCAATGATAAAAGTGATATTGAAATTGATTTTTTATCTCACCTGTGTTAAGTCTTGTGAGTTTCAGCATTGCATGATCCTGCACTGTTAAATATGCATCAGTTGGTACCTTCTCAAATTTAATGGTTATATTATAAACAAATGACACAAAATAACAAAAAAGCAACTGTAGATTTGAGAATTTGAAAAATCTAACAAGGCAATGTATCATCATTTTTTTCATTTAAGGGAAATCATAAAAGAGCTCAGTTAGAAATTTTATTTTAATAACAAGAACATCAATCCAGTTATTTCCTTAAAGAAAGATAAGCTTACCTCAAGCGCTTATCCCTGTCAGCTGTGGAACCTGGCATGATGTCTTGTACATAGACCTCTGTTGTCCCTGCAACAGTCTTGCGTACAATATTAATTCCAAGACTAACTCCACTCTCTGTAAAAAAAAAGGCAAATATAACAACTTACACTAAATTTCATTACATCAGGTGGAATTTATAAATCTATATATATATATATATATATATATATATATATATATATATATATATTATAAAAAAACAACTAACCAGTTATCACTATGAATAACTTTTTGAGCTCGTGAACTAATACATTCTATATACATTAAAAAAAAGGCAAAACAAAGCAAAAATAAAAACCAAACATTCTATATCATCTTGGTGCTGATTTCAGATCTAATTAAAAAAATATTTGACAGAATTGATAGTCTTAGAGATAAAAAAAAATCATGTTAATATTTCTTGCTAATTCCGTTACCATACCTTTAGTAAGGAGAACATCAAAGCGACATTTGTTAACGAATTGACGATTGTGTGGTCTGTGGTTTGATGCTAAGGCTGCACTTGAATTGCTGTGATGACTGCTAGATATTGCCATTCCTTGCAGCGGCATCATTTGGGGCATCTTAAGGGATGCAAACATTCCACCAGAGGATGGGATTGATGAAGTAATGGATGTCTTGCTGGAGATTCCAGTTGTGAACTCCTGTGCATTGTCGTAACCACCACCACCACCTTCAGAGCGAAGAGTCCGCGTGGACTCTGAAGTGTTTGCTTCAAAGATTGATTTTGCTTCATCTGAATGATATCTATAGAAAGATGATTGTGTGAAGGATTTGTATGAAGTGCTTGATGTTGGCTCATATGCGTTGTTCATACTGTGATGGGGAGATCCAAATGTAGTAAATGTGGTGCCTTTGTTCATTTGATGCAATGGGGTGGGAGAGGTAGCAAGTCTGGCAAAAGCTTGGTTATGCTGAAAAAAAGTCACAGCAGCATTATTTTCACTAGTTGGTTCTATATGACTAACCTTAATTACATCTTGAAAATGAGCATTGGGTGGAGGAAGTTTGGATGGTGGTTTCTGAGCCAGAAATTGGTCATCTTGCACTTCAGTGTACATATGATCATATCCCTGAAATCCATGCATTTTATCAGCCAATGGAAAGTGGCGGCTTGTTCCACGCTGCTGGTGGCCTCCTCGAGGAAGAGAAGAGTAGCAACCAGGGCCCATATTATCTTCTACATAATTTCGAGGAACTGGAGGAACCATGGCTCTTTTAGTATTGTCAGGTTGTGATGCATTTCTCTCTGCTTTCTTAGCAGCATCAGAGGGATTAATGTGAATTGGAAAGGGCTTCGTGGTAATCTTTATATTTGGCCTCTGTTGCTGTTGAGGTCTTGGCAATGTTTTAGACACCGAAGAGGATCCTGGGCTATTTTTGGAAGTATCCATATAGTGATTGTTCCCATTCCGCTTAGAGCCAATTACAGGGGAAGAAACATCAATTTGCTTTCTGTTCTCATGAAGCTGTTGATCTACCCTGTCAACAGATTGCTGTAGCCTGACATTGTTGTTTCCTTGAGGTGGTCTGTGTTGCAATGAAGGACTTGATACCTGTTGGTAATCACTCCCTAATATTTCTGTTGTTGGGAATTTCAAGGGCTTTTTTGATTGAGGTGACTGTTGACCTACAGGAACGTTATTTGATGGTTTAAAACTATGCATGACAGGAGAACTTTGAGCAACATGGGTTTCTAAAGGTTTCACATTCATTTTGACCACTGCACTTGACTTAGGAGAACTCATGATAGTGCTAGGTTGCATTATCAATGTTGATGGCTCAGAAAATTCTGTTTGATGTGAACTCCAAGATTTGTCACATGAGGCATACTTTTCTTGTCTGTTCTCAGGACGAGAGTTCTGTGAGGGAACTGCTGAAGATTTGCTGAGAGCAACATTTGCACTTGGATTTTTTATTACTTTTCTGGAAGGAAGTGTTAGACTCTGTGGATGTCCAGGAGCTGCCTGGTTACAGAACTGACCATCACTCCAATCTTGAATATAGGACAAATCTGGAACTGGAACACTCTTCCTCAAACTATCATTAGAGGGCTTCGGAGGTGCTTTGGGTTTCGGAGGCATTAATTTTCCTGCATGGCTGTCTTTACTCTGAGGATAATGTTGTTTGTTGGGATCTGAGCTTTGAGTCACATCTGGTACACTGGACTGGCCACAAATATTTTTCTCTTTGTCAAATTTGTCTTTAAATATTTGATTGTTGTTGAGAGAATTGATAGAGTTAGTGAGTCTGTCAATTGCATTTCCATCTAATTGAGCAAATTGAAGATCCCCAACACTGTTTCTAGGTGAACCATAAGGTGAATGATTGGGAGTGGATACAGGACTACCATCAGGAGATTCTCGAGGATAGCCATCAGGTAAATGCTTCCGGCTAAAATAAAAAAAAAATGATTGGTGACTGATTAAAAAATAAATTGAAATAAAATTTGTTTCACACTCTATCCATATGAATAGGTAATATGTCACTATAAATAGTACAAAGTGTTGATATTTAAAATTAAGCATTTATCTGAAACTTAAACTACATAAAATGCCATGAAATTAAAAAAAAAATTTTTTTAGATGCAATGGACCTTTTGCCTCACTTAAAAAGAAAGACAAAAAGAAATTTATATCCTTCCAAATGATATTTTAAAAATAAAAAAATTCCAAAGTCTGACTTGTGATTGTTATAAGAAATTTGCAAAATAATTTTTAAAAAATTTCTGAATTCCATTAATTTCAATTTTTACATTTCATAGTCAAAAATATCCAGCAGCAACCACAGTTTCCTTAATTCACACATAAGCATTCACCTTGAGAGAGGAGAAGGTATTCTTGACCTGAAAGTGAGAGTAACTGGACCCTTCTTAAGAGTGCGGAACATAGTCAGTGCCTCCTGATGTGTCAATCCTTGCAAGGACACTCCATTGAGCTCCAAGACTTCATCACCTGAAGAATTGTTGAAATGATAAACAGCATACATAAATAAATAATATCAGAGGACACGTCATAAAAATCCAATGTTTTAAGATCTAGAGGAAAAAATCTTTTTTTTTTTTGTATCTCACAAGAGTACTATTATGAGAACATGTTATTGTGCGAATTACACACTGGTCAAATGACCATCTTTACTTTGTTAAGAGTGATCTGGAAAAATAATGATATCCAGTATTAAGGTAAGCAATTATGAGTCTGTTGAAAACAAAAAATAATAAAACATGTATTTATCAATCTTTCCACTTGCAGAGCCTCTAAAACTAGTTTTTCAGTCATCAAAATCATGAAAGTGTTACCCACACTCACTTAAAAAATGTTACCAAAACAAAATAAATTTTTACCCAATATTCATCGTGTTGTAGCCCCATGCAAAACTGTCCTTTTTTTTTTCAATTTTGTTGTGAAATTTTCCTATGATTTCACGAATAACCTTTTACATCAGGATTGCTAGCTTATATTCTCCTCTTACTTTAAAGTGGGGGAAATCTTTAAAATTTCATCACACCCAAGATACAAAAGTGAAAGGCTTTATTTGCATAAATGTACATTGTTTTTTACGAAGGTTAACTTTTGAAGTGATGAACTTCTATTTCTGCTAATAGTAAAAAAAAAAAAACCAAGCAGTTGCTGAAAGAAAAAAAGGAAAAAAATCTTCCAAAATGCAGAGGAAAGATGATGAATAGCTGAGTCGTAGGCAGGAGTTATTTTGAATAATAATAATAATAATAATAATAATAATAATAATAATAATAATAATAATAATAATAATAATAATAATAATAATAATAATAATAATAATAATAATAATAATAATAATAATAATAATAATAATAATAATAATAATAATAATAATAATAATAATAATAATAATAATAATAATAATAATAATAATAATAATAATAATAATAATAATAATAATAATAATAATAATAATAA
The DNA here is from genome assembly GCA_033675545.1 of Elysia crispata. Classification (NCBI taxonomy): domain Eukaryota; kingdom Metazoa; phylum Mollusca; class Gastropoda; family Plakobranchidae; genus Elysia; species Elysia crispata. The sequence goes on from JAWDGP010005584.1 coordinate 361,700, forward strand.
AGATTTCTTTTCAAACTTTTTTTTAAAACTTTACTACTTTTACATTTGAAATCACAGCATGCTCTTAACTTAAAGCCTATTTTATTGACCTTCTCAAGTAGACCCTTCTTTTCCTCCCTTCAAATGCCATTTCAATCTACAGCACTAAGATTTATAACTAAATATAACTTATAAAATTGATAGAATTGTCAATTCATTACAAAAACTTGAAATATTGAAATTGACAATATTACCGAATAGACATAATAAAAGATATAATTATAGACACAAATAAAAAAAAAATTGCTCAAAATTTACGGATAAGACCAACATCATTGCTGAAGCATACAAACTTCTTCTGTTAAAAAAGTCTACACTAAACAAGACAAGGAGAATTAAAGAGGAAAATGAAATATTATTTAAGGTATATCAGACCTTCTTTCATGAGCCCATTTTCTGCAACAGTCCCATGGCTAAAAATCCTGCGGACAAAGATCCCCATGTTGCCTTTGGGAGAGTCAGCACCACCAACAACGCTGAAGCCTAGTCCCTTGCCACCAATGCCTTTGAGCACTGTAATCGTCACAGGCGCTGTATGACGCACAGGCCTTGAGGAGCTTGATGAAACATTGTTGCTGTGTAGCCGTGGTGCTGTTCCATCTTCTACAGGTTGGAATTTCTGATCATGAGAGAAAACAAGCAAAGGAAAAAAAAACAAACGCTTTTTAATTTGTCCATGTAGTGCGTATGAAGTGGGGCAAGGTAGGGTTAATAGCATTTAACCACAGTGACGTCTAAGATTACAAAATCCTTCTGGTATTAACATGTCCGCTAGTTTATAACCTGCATGACACATTTTCCAGTCATTGATAACATACTGGTCCATGGGATCAATATTTAATCTCCCTTCAATCTTAGCCCTTATAAAATAATACATGCATGTAAAAATGTATAGATTCGAGCTGCAATTTTTCTACTCCATCGTCTTACCCTAGGTCCAAAGTAGATTTGGAAGAATTGACATATCATTATGTTAAGAAAGAAACTGGCTTGAAACAAGATATGTTTTCTCTATCCTTGTCAAAAAATCTATACAACATTATTATCATTCTTTTGTAAATTTTGAGACTAGTAAAGTCTTTGAAATACCAAAATATGAGAATAAAGGAACCAAAGCACACCTCAAACATTTCTTCCCACTTGATAATAGTACCGCACGGAGTCTGAGCCACAACTTCAGGAGCGTTCATGGCCTGTTCTGAAGATTCCCGACCGAGATTTGGACTTCCGTGTGAGGCTGTCATTTGCCCGTCCCTTTGATAACCATTGCTGCTTTTACTTGGATGAATTTTCCCAACAGCTCTTTCATGCTCTCCATTCTGTAATTCTCCTCGATCACCACCGCCACCGCCACCGCTGGCTGCTTTCATTTGCTTCTCGTACATTTGGGGTAAAATTAAATCTCCTTGTACCTGAGCTGATTTAGGATCTTGATGTCTTGAGGAAGGCGATGACATTGATGCTGACTTCTTTATCTATCAAAGATGGTCATAAGGAAGAGTTAGAACAAAGTTTTATCTCATTGCATATATCGCTAATACTAACGTAAGTAGTTAATTAATTATTTCATAAAATTTTTTCCATGTGTCTACAGAAAACTCTGATATTTTTTTTACAGCGAATTCCTGAAGAAATGCATATTTCTATTAAGCTCTTTTGATCTAAAGTTGATCATCTCAAGTAACCTGAAAAGAGGTAAACATTTCACATTAACTCAGGTAGCTATTTTCGTAGAGTTTGACCTGACAGGATGGACGTTACCGACGTAAAACTAACCCCAAAACACTTATAGCTATCCTAAAATATTTCGCTAATCCTCAAAAAAGATCTTTTACCGAGGAGAACTCAGTAGCGTGTTCGGTCCATGTGCTGCTCTCCCTTTTGAAAATTTGAAAAAGTATATCTAAAACTCTGACTAAAAAAAGACAAAACTTCTAAATTACTTTTATAATTTTTGCATTGCTTAATATAATTTCCAAATAGCTTATATAAATTACATTTATTACTTTTACAAACATCATTAAAACGTTGTTATTATTTTATAATACATTTCTTGATTAAAAAAAAAAAGAAAAGAAAAAAAAAGTTTCATAGTTAAGAACGATCCATAGTTTTTCTGCCGTCATTAAGCGACTTTGAAAAAAAAAACCCAGCCTAACTTTGATAATTTAAGAATAGGTTGATTTTCGTTAACGAACTTCGAAAATACGTATGATAATCTAAAAAATCTCAAAAGAAATATGCTTGCTTCCTTCAGAATTGAAGATACGTTTAATTTAATTCAAAATCTCCTCGTGTGTTAAAACTATTTGTTGCATGATTGATTCATTCTAATGCGCGTATATTCTTAAAGAATGCTCAAAATTAATGTCAAATAAAATGAGGTCTGCGGAATAAAACTGCTATTATCTTATTATCATTTCTTTGATTGTCAGACACCATTGTTTTGAAATAGCGCCCAAATGACAATAAGTCAAATAGCCTTTAAAAAGATATTTTATACTGTTATCACCTGCTACGCTCAAGCGAGTCATATCGACCACAAAATTAATATCAGTGGTCAATGACAGTAGACTGACCTTCGAGGCGACCACAATCTGGACGAGGTCAGGGGAGTGTCTGAGTGCCTCTACCGCTTCCTGGTGAGTTAATCCGATCAGACTGTGATCGTTGATCATCAGGAGTTCATCACCCTTCTTTAATCGACCATCTCTGTAAGAAAAGTGGTTTGAACAGGGTTACATTCTCCAGAAACAGAACGAGAACAAAACCAGGAACTGTTAAACCTACTTATCACAATTCATCAATCTCTTATTTAAGAGAGCATATAGGATGAAAAGATAGACGACGGAGTGAGTTAGGAATAGGTATAAAATAGAGTAGGCATACCATAACCGAAAATAACGTGTAAAACATCGGACTCAGCAACACGAAGAATAAACAGGTTGTATTGTTTGAGACATATAGAAACAGTGTTTTGCCACTGCTGTTATAAAAGTTGGAGAATACTCGGTAGTAGTAGTAGTAGTAGTAGTAGTAGTAGTAGTAGTAGTAGTAGTAGTAGTAGTAGTAGTAGTAGTAGTAGTAGTAGTAGTAGTAGTAGTAGTAGTAGTAGTAGTAGTAGTAGTAGTAGTAGTAGTAGTAGTAGTTGTAGCAGTAGGAATAGTAGTAGTAGTTGCATTAGTATTAGTAGTAGTAGTAGTAGTAGTAGTAGTAGTAGTAGTAGTTGTAGTAGTAGTAGTAGTTACTGTAGTAGTAGTAGTAGTAGTAGAAGTAGTAGCAGCAGTAGTAGTAGTATTAGTAGTAGTATTAGTATGAGTAGTAGTAGCAGTAGAAGTAGTAGTAGCAGTAGTAGTAGTAGTAGTAGTAGTAGTAGTAGTAGTAGTAGTAGTAGTAGTAGTAGTAGTAGTAGTAGTAGTAGTAGTAGTAGTAATATCATTTTACTATTATATAATTATTCCATATTCATTGTAATAACTTTAAACGCTCATTTTGCAAAAAAAAAAATGATCTTTTAACAAGATACATATATGAAAAGAAACGTTCCATATGCCAAAGAGAGCGAGAGAGAAAGAAAAGAGAGAGAGAGAGAGAGAGAGAGAGAGAGAGAGAGAGAGAGAGAGAGAGAGAGAGAGAGAGAGAGAGAGAGAGAGAGAGGGAGAGAAAGAGAGAGCGCGAGAGGGGAAGTATAATGCTAGTTCCTCCATTTAACCTTCTTTATTTGTTCTTCTCTTAACCTTATTTATCTTTGAGTGTAAAATGCAAAAAGATTTCCTTATTCCCTTTACAAGATATGCATTCGATGAACTTTCCGTTCATTCTAGCAAAGAAAGAGAAAGTTGCTTAAGAAATTTTAAGGGCTAACTGTGGAAGCTCTCACAAGATTTACTCTCTGCCTCACGGGCCCTCTTACACATACAAGTGTTTACGCATTTCGCACCTGTGTGCTGCTCCTCCCTCGGTGACGGCGGCCACAAAGATGCCAATGTCTCCCTTCCTGCATCCCTTGCCTCCTGCGATATGGATCCCAAGGCCGTTCTCGTCTTTCAAAAGATTCAATTTTGTTATGGCGCGTTTCTGAGGGGGGAAACATAGGAAATGGAAATAATAACAACCCCATGCTTTATGGAACAAATTAATGGCAATTGGCCAAAAAGTAACGTAAAACATAAACAATCTAACAGAACCGCTGTGATAACTGTTATCCATGCTCCTTCTTCTTCTTCTTCTTCTTCTTCTTCTTCTTCTTCTTCTTCTTCTTCTTCTTCTTCTTCTTCTTCTTCTTCTTCTTCTTCTTCTTCTTCTTCTTCTTCTTCTTCTTCTTCTTCTTCCCCTCTTCTCCTTCTCCTCCTGCTCCTGCTCCTCCTGCTCCTGCTCCTCCTGCTCCTCCTGCTCCTCCTGCTCCTGCTCCTCCTCCTCCTCCTCCTCCTCCTTCTTCTTCTTCTTCTTCTTCTTCTTCTTCTTCTTCTTCTTCTTCTTCTTCTTCTTCTTCTTCTTCTTCTTCTTCTTCTTCTCCTTCTTCTTCTTCTCCTTCTCCTTCTTCTTCTTCGTCTTCTTCTTCATGACCTACTTTTTCTTAGTTTTCTACTTTTTCTTCTCCTCCTCCTCATTCGTATATATTTCTTTTCCTTCGTTGCCTGTGTAAGAATTGATGATAGTTTTGCATTGGCTTGGGAATTATACTTACTAAGCCAACCAAAGACTATTGAAACCAATTTCCTTTTAACCGCCTTAATAAATATCTATTGTGTTTCACAACTAGCCAGAAAAAAAATACAATTATTTTTTCAACAGACAGACTCTATAATAACATTAGGTTAATCTAGAGATTTTGCCTCACAGATAGAAGTAATGTTAGTCTACTTTCAAAGAGAAGAAATCCATTCTAGAAAAGAGTGCTGAATTAACAGAAAAAATTTAATTTCTTTCAAAATAACACATAAGTATTTTTTACATTGGTATTCGATTTTCATATAATAATGGCACGCCTTTATAATTCTCATACAAATGCAGATTATTGTAGATCTTTAACAACGACAACAAAAATTAGACCGAAAACAACAATTTTTATCATAAATCTATATTCATGCAAGCACAGTCAGCTTGATTTGGCAAAAACTGAAAGATCAAAAGATTGACTGAGAAGTGTTTGTACAGTAAGATGTGAGTGTGTAGCATAGTGAGGAAGGGAAGGAGGGAGAGAGAGAAAGAGATAGATGGAGAGAGAGACAGAGAGAGACAGAGACAGAGAGACAGAGAGGCAGACAGACAGGCAGATAGACAGACAGATAGACAGAAAGACAGAAAATAGGCAACCAGGTAGACATACAGACAAAAAGGTAAAGAGGCAAAGAGTATGACAGGAGAATAAGAGATCTAAAGAGACGGAATGAGACAAAGAAAGAGTTGGGCAGAGAGTAAAGATGGCGAGGTAGAGAATGCTAATGATGGTCTAATCAGATGAATCTATAGATTAATAGATAGGTCAATTGGGAGAGAAGAAAAGGAAGAAAAAAAAGGGAGAGAGAGAGAGAGTGGAGAGAGAGACAGGTGCAAAGATAGATGGATAAACAAAGAGATGGATGGGTAGATAGATAGATATATAGAAAGACAGACAGAGACATAGATTTTAGGAGAAATAGAGATAGAGAGGCAGATATATTATGGTCCACGTCTCTCATTAAAGTGCTATCAGGATATCCCAGTTAACAATCTTTCAGGAGAAACCTTTGATGAGCTCCACATGCGAGAGCTCTATCTTTTTTTGGTAGGTGTTTTCGATACTGTGTACAACACAAAGGCAAAGAGGCCGTCAAAATGAAGGGTTGTACTCGATGGTGCCTGCATATGGTAGATTGAAAATTGCAAATCCCATACATTGGCTTAATCTATATTATTCAACTCGGGGGATTGTTTGTTTGAAGGCTCGGAATCAAAGAAAATCTGTGAGAGAGAGTTGCAAAGATTGATAGAAAGAATAGATAGATAGACAGAGAGATAGTGAGAGAAAAATATACAGAGAAAGAGAGAGATAGGGAGAGAGAGAAAGAGAGTGTGTGTGTATGTGTGTGTGTGTGTGTGAGAGAGAGAGAGAGAGAGAGAGAGAGAGAGAGAGAGAGAGAGAGAGAGAGAGAGAGAGAGAGAGAGAGAGAGAGAGAGAGAGAGAGAGAGAGAGAGAGAGATTTATTATGGGCACCGCCTCTCATTAAATTGCTACCAGGATATCCCAAGTAGAGTCCATTTACTTGTCTTATCTTTCAGGAAAAACCTTTGATGAGTCAAGATTCTCGGAACAGATGCCTTGCGCCGGAAACGAGTGTCGGCAATAGGACGCCATGCGAGTGATCTCTTTCAGGACGTGTTTTGGATACTGTGTATAACCCGAGTCACGAAGGGAACAGGTCGTCAAAATGGATGTCCGTTTGTAACTACGTATGGTAGATTGCAAATTGCAAATTCCGCGCCCGCATTTTGACTTAATCTATCAATTTTGTTTGATTGATAGTTTGTTTGCAGGCTCGAATTCAAAGAAAATTGGAGAGAGAGAGAGAGAGAGAGAGAGAGAGAGAGAGAGAGAGAGAGAGAGAGAGAGAGAGAGAGAGAGAGAGAGAGAGAGAGAGAGAGAGAGAGAGAGAGAGAGAGAGAGAGAAATGAAGGTAGTCAAATAATGATAGAGGCTGAGACAGACGGAGCAAGACCTAGGGATCCAAAGGTAGAAATGGTTGTAAATAAAGAAATATATAGGAGATAGAAAGATACGTAGGTAGATAGAAAGACAGATAGATAGATAGATAGATAGATAGATAGATGGAGAGAGAGAGAGAGAGAGAGAGAGAGAGAGAGAGAGAGACAGACAGACAGACAGACAGACAGACAGACAGACAGACAGACAGACAGACAGACAGACAGACAGAGGGAGAGAAACGCACGTTAGGGACAGAGATTGTACTGAAAAAAAAATAAGGTGGAGAAAGAGTTAGAACGAGAAAAAGAGGTAGAGAAATGGGTGAGAGAGAGAGAGAGAGAGAGAGAGAGAGAGAGAGAGAGAGAGAGAGAGAGAGAGAGAGAGAGAGAGAGAGAGAGAGAGAGAGAGAGAGATTGAGAGAGAGTGAAAGACACACACACACGAAACTACAAGAGAGAGAGAGATTTCGAAGCTAGAAAACGTTCATGAGTAGACGGATGCTAAAACCCTTTTAATGTATTTTGTCTTGAGAATAGCATTGACCTTTCAAACACCACATTGAGAGTCGCGTCTGACAAGAGCCGGCTGTGACAGAGACGGTAAAATGCCAGATAAACCTTCCCACATTGGGAGAGGAGGAAGATAACAATGTCTCATCCAATAGAGGGTATTATTGGAAATGACTTTCAAGCTTGCACTCTGTAGGCTGGAATGGAATCAATGGAAGTAAAGGTGCAGTTTGCCATCAAAATTTGAAATTATCTTAGCGTCAAATTAAAATCGTTAGACAGTTCCGCTCGTGATTGATCATGGAAGTCACCTGTTTAAGGCGTTACGGTTTTTTAGATGCTGCTTTAAAAATTGTTTGACCGGGGACAAAATTTGGCCTTATGGCTGTGTCGGTAGCTCAAACTGTAATAAAAGAATAGAGTCTTCTTTTAAATGATGAGCAGAATGGTATGTATAACAATCGCACGAAATTTCACCATGCCTTCGACGCATGTAATTCACAGGCACTACATTTCTTTATTGAATTATGTTACAGATAGTCGGAACCTTACAGTAGAGACTCGGGTAGCGCTGGGTAGATAGAATTGGATCACAATAACATATCTAAGCAAGGGATAGAACCCTAATTCTCCTACTTGTCATTCCAACATTTATCGTCTGAGCTATTTGATATCTCAAAAAAAAAAAAAAAAGGATCAAGAAAGGTTAAGGCGCAAAAAGTATAATTTATGTTGTCATATCGAAGAAAAACTGAGAATTCAAAGGATTGGGCTCTCATTTTTAATAAAGAAAATGATTCAGTGGATCAGTTTTATTAAATTGTTTCCTACAACTAGAGTTCAGATCTAACCTCTTAGGTGAGAAGAAAAGCCCCGAAATTTCACAATGTTTCTCGCGCCTCCTATTTGCAATCGAGATAGCATTGAATGGTTAGAAAATTGATACCTACTTTAGGACTGCATCAAAAATCATTAAAAGGATTTCTTTTTACTTGTAAAACCATTCATAGAAAATATGAGAACATTGTTACCATAGTACGTTTCACGGCGGCGAAAGAAACGGCTTACATCTGCAAATGATACTTCTTCTAATCTTTCTATTTCATGACCAGTTTGTGAAGGATTTGCACTAAAACGATTGCTTCCGCCCATAACATAAAACCTATTTGGCGCTCATTAAATAGTATGTTCTTTCCCTATTGAATATTTGTAATTGAAGTTCGGAAAAGTGCTATAAAATAAAAAAAATAATTTACTTCCATGTTGCAAAATATTTTTCTAGAAACTCTTCTCGTTTTGGAAAATCGAGCAAGCTAAACCTTTATTATGTTAATTATATCCATATCTACTACTTTTTCATTCTAAGTTACCCAGTTATGTCAGCCATGTAGGCTTTGTGTGGTTTTCTAGCATACTCCCGTTGCTTTAACTTACCTTCGATGAAGGCGAGGAGGGAAGCCCTGACCCAACTGAGTCGCTAACAAAAGTGGACATACTCATGGCTGGGTTGTATCGAGCAAGAGAGTTTTTCTGCTGATGCATATGTTCTTGGTGTTGCTGCTCCACCTGCCTCAGAATGTTCTTCTCGACGAGACGTCTGATCGGCGATGGGCCGGCGGCGCTGGAAAATGTTGATAGTGGTTTCGATGAGTTGCTTGCGGATCCACCCAGTCCTACAGACTCAGAGCTACCCCGACGGCTGTCGCTGCTCTGACCACTTTCGTCTTCCACCAGGGTGGATGTAGACGAGCTCTGCCGGGCCCGGCCTTCACCGTTGTCATCCTGGGCCACGAAATAATGCGACTTGTGCCGACCAACTTCGCCAACAGATACAGTCCTCCGGTGAAGTTGGCCCGGCCTAGGCTGCAGCTGGTGACCCTCTGAGGATGGATTCGATAAGATCACTTCCTCGCCCTCTGCATCGACAAGACCCTCGGTGGAAGAGTGTAGACGTCTCTGAAACCGCAGGTGGGGAAGGTTTGCGTACGTCACCGGATCGCACGAAGCAGAAGAGTCAACAAAAACGTCGTCAGAGGAGATGTTCAGATCTTCGTTAGCGTCGCCGAGAGCAGCTGGCTCGGCGGGCAGGTCTGCCTCGTCCAGAGACCTGGCACGGGAGGCGCTGACGTCGTTTAACCCAGCGCCAGCGAGTCGGTTCTGTTCGGGACCAGCACTGCACAGTCCGTCAGTGGAAGCGCTCCTGGTTCGGTAACCAATCGCGTGTAACACTGGAGTCTGACGGGTCGGGGGAGCTGGAGGACCGACGGCACGTTTCCTGCGTCTGCGAAGAGTTAACACAACGTGCCCAGATTTGATGGCGTTTTGGAGTAACAATCTGGAAAAAAGGATGAAAGAAGTGAGTCTTGGTGATGTCATTATCTTACTCTGTGCAAATCGATATAACTAAGGATTATGGCATCCGTTGGTAATTTATTAAATGTATAATAGTAATAACTGGGTTGTAATGAGATGACAATAAGTACTAGATCACTGATTGCAAATATAACTTCATAGCATGCACCCGTGTTCAGCTGAGTGCGAAGACGCAAAATGATATCCAACTAAGCTGTCATTTTTAATCACTGACTCTAAGTAATTGGCGGAGAAACCTGACTCCGCCTTTTTTTTTTATCTAAAAACTTATGATCTTATGATTCAAACATATTAATATAAATACACCCCATTACATGATGATTTCGCAACGTAAGCTTTTTCTATTTTTTTTTTTTTTTTTTTGAATTTTCCCCGCACATTTCTTCATTACATCCATAATTATTGAGGGCAGTGTTCAACGCGACAGCTATGAGAGAGTAATAAAATCAATAACATTTTACGTCGCTTTTGTAATGGCTCATTTGTTTTATAGTCATGAATAGCCCAATTGGAAATCCCCGGAGCGGTGTTTTTTTTTTTTTTAAATGCTCTTTGTATTAATTGTCTGGCCGCAGGTGTTGCTTTAGACACTGTAATTTCTTGATGCTTTTGAGCTATATCATGCTTCTTATCTTCCTCCATTTCACCATCATCACAACAATAATTATCATCATCATCATTAACATCATCATCATCATTAACATCATCATCATCATCATCATCATCATCATTATTATGTTCAACACTATCCTCATCAACATCGTCATTACATGCATCACTAATGTCATAATATTCGTTATCATCCTTATCATCACCATCTTTCTGGTTATCTTAGTTGTTTTTTCGATCATAATCATCATCATCATCATCATCATCATAGTAATCAACATTATACAAAGCATGGCCATTTTCGTCAATTTAATTCAAAATCATGATATATATATATATATATATATATATATATATATATATATATATATATATATATATATATATAAACTGGCATGAATAAGTTATTCCATTTTTATAATTTCTTTCCCCCCATCTCCTATACACACACACACAAACATTATCTTTTGGGATAAATCCGTAACCAAAGTTGCAATTCAAAATATTTGCAGCAGATTGGCAAAAAGCCCCCTCCAAGACAGATTGTGCAAGAAGTATGTTCTAGTTACACAATAAACACAATAAGTCTGAGCTATAAAACTATTTTAAGCAACGTGCCAATAATTTCTCTGGCCTTAATATCAAGATTAAGGGTTAAAATTAGTTTCTTTCATAAAAATAACCAACTGCTTCCTGATTGCGGATTATGAGCGCCACGAACGAATTAAGCGTAGTTAAACCCTGTTATCAGAACAAGAATAGGCTATGAATGATACCGGCAGAACTTAGTTTAATTTTGTTAGCTACGACTGAGATAAAGCAACTTAATTATCTCCAGCGCAGAGATAACGGAAACACAGATTAATTTCCTTTTAAGGTGCGGATGGTATCAGGTATGTTTCTTTCGATGTTGAAATAGCGTAACCGAAATAAATGTTCTAAAAATAATTCAGATCAACCATAAATATAGGCGTTTTCTTCCGCTCTATACACACCGTTAAAATAAAAAAAAAAAAATAAAAATATATATATATATTACTGTTCCTAAAATATAATTATTTCAAACGAAAATCGCCAATAAATTAAAAATGGACAGAAATAAACTGTGCTCACAGCGGTATAGAGAAGGTGATTGATAAAAATGTGCTCATTCTGGGCTGGCTTCTCTGCATGATATGAACTACAGAGTTCAAACTGTTTACGCAAATAAATCTTTCAGAAATCTGATCTGTTTAGGTTGGAAAACGGATTAAAGGAAAAGATAAAAGAAACTAGATAGACAGATAGATAGATAGATAGATAGAGAGAAATAGAGAGAAAGAGAGGGAGACAGAGAGAGAGAGAGAGAGAGAGAGAGAGATAGATTAAAAAAAGTACGAAAATATAATTAAAATAACTGAAGAGGCACACAGAAACGTAGAGACAGATTCAGACTATGAAAGTCAGATAATTTAAACTGGTGATGTCAAACACAAAATTATACCAATATCAAACAATGGAGTGAAAAAAAAGAAGTAGTCTTTATTCTCCAGATTCAGTCCAGCATGAAAACGCCAATTCCTCAATTAAAAAAAGGTGTACATTATGAGACTGATCGGGGGGGGGGATGGTGAGAGATCAGAGGCCTGCGTTATTTTCGACATTTCCACAGATATTGTGGCGCGATCTTGATTCCAGAACTTATTGACCTAGAGAGGTAAAGCTGCTTGAGTCAGAGTAAAAATTAAGCTGTCATCCCAAATGGGTCAATTAGGTCTACTCTGATATGATATCCAATAAGAACAATTCGAATGGACTTTATAGTCGTTGTCCATGACATTTATACTTTGCTTTGATTTGTAGTGAGGAACACTTTGCCTGAGAATAGCTACATTGGTTTTATGTTAATTCAGATAAACTTGTAAGTATAGATTTAAAAAAACAACAACAATTTTATATAGATAGAATAGGAGACACAGAGGCAATGTTAGCAGGAAGAAACTTGTAAGACTTTGAAAAGACTACAATCTGATTCGATATACTGTAATAATTATACCAAAAAATCCGTAATGGGTTGCTAGCAAATTAAATAATAACAACAACAACAACAACAACGACGACGACGACGGCGACGATAATAATAATAATAATAATAATAATAATAATAATAATAATAATAATAATAATAATAATAATAATAATAATATTAATAATAATAATAATAATAATAATAATAATAATAATAATAATAATAATAATAATAATAACAATAATAATAACAATAACAATGCTGATGATGATGATGATAATAGTAATAATAATAATAATAATAATAATAATAATAATAATAATAATAATAATAATAATAATAATAATAATAATAATAATAATAATAATAATAATAATAATAATAATAATAATAATAATAATAATAATAAATATAATACAAAAAATAAGATCAGCACTGATTTTGGAGTTTAAAATGATGAGGACAACAATATAACATCTTTATTCAAAGAGAATTTACGTCATTTAGCCATACAAAATCTTTTACCAGGTGTTCGTCATTACCATAAAGGTTGTAAAATCAGATTTCTTAGCGACATTTGTCTTTACAGTCAAGATGTAAAGTAGCGAATTTTCAATCATCAAAATTAAAAAAACAAAAATCTTCATTACAAACAGCTCAAATAGAAATTCATAACCCAAATATCGTACCCAAAAACTCAGCGGTATTAATCTCTTCTTTAAAAAATCACTCAAAAATCTTTATCAACTTTTAGAACGCTATGAATGTCACTTCTTGGAGATAAAAAATCAATGTAAAATAAGTAACACAATGATATGGGACACTTGAAGATAAACAACTAGTTAAGATAATTGAATTTTACGTCAATAGCTATCCTTGATATCAGTCGCAAAAGGTTTTCTGCGTACTTCCCAATAAAGTAAAGGTGTTTCCTATAGGCAGGACCTTAAACTTTGGTCTGAGAATATTTTTTACACATGTTTACTACACTGGAACATAATAGACCTAATTAACTAACAAGGAAGCGATTGTAGCAAATGCAAAACTACCGAATTAAACACAAGTATCATCTTCTATATTGTGTGCCGTTCCTTTACACCATAACAGCTGTCACACTTTTGAGGTTTTAACGATATGAAAAAAAAAATTAACTCTTCTCCGAATTGTAATATTTAGAGAACTTTTAGGGTTGCTAGGTCTTTAATTACATAGCCATTCAAAAATGTTTAAACTTCAGCCGAAATCTGACAATTCCATGGAAGGAAAACAGAACCAAAAGTATTCTACACGTTAAAAAGTCGCTAATGATGAAGGGAATTTAAACATTTCTGAACGTAAACATTCTCGAGAGCTTAAAATAATATACCTTACTTCAGAAAATTGGAGCCTTCTATGTAACAAAATGATACGGAAATAGTCGTAAAATACTTTATCATAACTATCATGTACACCGTCATCTTTATCCTATTCTTTATCATGACCATCGGTAGCACTGAAGGCAGAAGCAACAAAAGAGCAGCATTTATATGATTCATCCTTCTTACCATTATTTTTCTTTTTTCTACAGTTATCTTTCTCAACGTTCTCCCTCCTGTGTCTAATCATCTGTGCCCGACTCTGCTTCTTCCTTCCCTTTTATGGAACATGATACTTCTAATATACTAAAATATATTTACAAAATGAAAATATAGCGATAAATAAAAATATCCTTTATTCGATTATATGCATTGCGGTACTAATATCTTCTAAAACTTAGCAGCCGCTAACAAATTTTCTTCGGCAGGACTTAAAATTGTTAATTCGGTAACAAAAGATTTAAAGAAGTAAACAAGATAGGCAGGCTAAATGATAGAAGTTAGTCACTTGACAAAAATCGATTTTCACCGAAAGCTCGTTCTGAAGTGATGTTCAGCGAGCTAAAAATATATTGTCAAATCATAATAATTTTATATAGACACTATCATTAACGCTTCTCATCACTTATTTAATTTCCATTGCACCAACTTACATGAGCTTTTTCATAAAATGGTGTAAATCCTTGGAGCGTACAATAATCTAATTGTAAATTTGAGTATGAGTAACACTAGGAAGAACAAGCAATACACAAAACCTTGACTTGATTGTCCTTTCTGATTCAAAAGCTGGTAAGCCGGCTATGACCACCAGAGAGTGAACACTATCTTGCTACCATTACATGGGGCTATCACAGGATAAACGCGATATAGATAGCCTACTCGATGTCATTCAGGAAAAAAAAAACCCAGAAAGAAAAGAAAAAACCGACCCTCTCGGCGCAGCTTGATAACATGTTGAGTTAGGTCTACCTAGTATCCTCGTGATGACAGATCTTTATATCTACGACGATAAAGAAACGCACTACCTTCACTTCGAAAAAAAAATGCACACATTATTAATGTAACTTGAAGACCCTGACAAAGTAAAGAAGCAAACAGAATTACAAAGTGCTGCAAGCTTGTGTTCTTACAGTGACACGGATTTTGTCTTTATCAGCGGAGGAGGTAGGTAGAAAAGATAACCAGTCGAAAAAAATATAAAAAAAACTGATGAAAAATGAAGGAAGCTCTTCAGGCAGAAAATCGATTCCCGGCCACTTTTCTTTCACGACAAGCTCATTATCCTTTCTGTAGAGTGCGACACAAACAAAATAATGAACTTTCAATTTATCTCTCTCTTCAAAGCCCTGTTACAATTTTCGGCAAGCTTTCTTTGTGATTGAGAGGCCAATCATTGATAAGCGGTAAACAAAGATTGTAAATGCTGTTTTCTTACCCTCACCAGCATGTTAATTTTTCGAGATAATTTATCTCAATACCCCTTAATTATTTAGAGAAACATGCTGACATGCTTCATTCTTTCTTTCTTTTCGAAAAATACTAAACAATGATCTTTACCCCATTCATTATGAATTAAATACCGTTATATAAATGAATAAAACATTTCTATTCATATTTTAATTACAGCCTCGGTTACAAGTTAAAGTAAACAGTTTAGAGCTTCCACTATGGACTTATGCTTCATTCATTTACCACCAAAACATTTATGAATTGTCTTAATTTTTACTTTACCAAAGCCATGTACGGATTATCTATGATTCAATATCCGTCCCCCGACCACTCTTTTGAAATTGAAGAAACAAAAATCTCGGTGGATGCCATTCATTTTAATTAAGCAGCGTGTGAAATCACGCCGTTACCTTAATACAAAGCTACATTTTTTTTGTCGAATGGGACTACTACCAAACACTCTCCGAATAACTACTCTCAAGCCCATCTTGAAAAGACACTGAAAAAACACTCGAGCTCATTTCCAGCCTTGTTCCTGGCCGAGTTTCACTGTTTGTTTAACGGTCGCCATGAAGGCTCTCAATTTGTAACCTTAATAACTAAAGTTTCAATGAGAATATTTACAACATCACACTGATTTTATTATAAAGAGAAAACGTTTCCTGATTTTCACCTTTATATGCAATAGAAAAAAAATATGCCCCAGATCGTGAATGACTTGAAAAAGTAAAAGGACAAATTACCTCTGCTGGCTAAATTATGATTAAAAAATCGTCACAGAAATTGACTCGGACTTTGACATTCATTTTATCGATTGTATTCCAATCAAAAAGTTAGATCTCAGTCAAAGAGCTATAATTATTTTTAGAGTGTTTATAATGAGTCGTTCGGCTCAAACAGGAATAATTATTGTATACTGTTAAGTTTAACTCAAAATAACCGTTAGTTCGCACATTCAGTAAGAGACAAGTTACTGGTAGTCCAACTTGCAAAGGTGCCACTTCCGTACGATAATTTAAAATACACGATATCTGCTAAGTACATGTAAGCCTAAGCATTACAAAACAGGAGGTGAGAAAAGGTGAACTGTGATCAATCAAGATAAATCAGCGAATCTGGAAATGAGCAAAAGAGAGGGAGAGAGCTACATAGACAGAGAGAGAGAATTATGAAAAGAAGGAATGATAGAAATAGAGAAAGAGAGAGAGAGAGAGAGAGAGAGAGAGAGAGAGAGAGAGAGAGAGAGAGAGAGAGAGAGAGAGAGAGAGACCCCCTGAACAGGGAAAACGGACTTTTCTTCATTCGTAATGAATCACATTATGTCAAGTAAAATGGAAAAAATCCTGTCGTGTAAATGTGATAACTCCCATACTAAAAAAATTTTACTTTCATTTAAAACCGTTTCAGTTATAAACCACTGTCTTCTTTTCTTCCTCATTTCTTAAAATCAATACAAAACTGTTCCGGGCTGGTAAGTTTTGTGAGGAGCAATAGGCAGATCTCTGAATGATAAATAAAGGCGAGAGTGCCAGAACATTTACAGGATTCGCGTACAACGCCGCAGTTCAGAGAGGTAAAGTAATAATAGAGCGAGGTTTCACATAAACAATAACAACAACAAACAAAAACTGATTAGATGTGCAAGGAAAAATTATTATGGATCTGAACTCCATACAATGGGTGGATGGAATTCCTACCGTACCAGATCAGTTCAGCGTGACGGGAGCTTTTTGATAATGCAGAAAGGCTCGATAATTGTCACCCTTCTAGGGACATTTTCTTTAAACAAAAAACCCATTAATTACCTAGTTTTGAACACAATTGTATTTTATTCAACCTTCAAGCGCGTTTAAGTATTGTTGCTTGGCTTATGAGGAGTTGACTGAGTTTCTTATTCTAAAACCTAATATGATAATATTTAAGAAAAGCACATCAATTAAGTAAAAATAATACCCATCGGATATCAAATTGTTTTATATCAACGACTTACAAGTATGGTAAAAATCAAACGAAATTGTGTGACGCATCTGATGTTTGATAGTGAGCTAGGAGTCTTTATGAGCGTAAAATAAAAAAAAAAACAACACTTTTTATCTTCATATAATTTGTGTTCCAGTCAAGATGTAACATATTTTACAAAACATGGCTCCAGAGATAAATATAAATCTATAATGCATTATTAATTGTAATCTCAATGGCGCGTTATTTTTTTTTTTTGTAACAGAAAACACTACATCTCTCAAAGTAACGTCTGTTACTGGCACAAAGGCATTGTAAAACCGAGCTGTAAAGAACTTAAAAACTCTCATACTAATGATGTGAACTTCGTTAAACTCTTCAGAGTTGCTTTCTAGAATTAAAAAAAAAAAACCCTTTAAAACGCAGCATTTCTCCTACGGGAATAAAATTGGCTATAAATAAAACGTTTACCTTTTACAATACCAAATACACATGTTAAAGAATTCGAGTTTTCTTTGGACTGTTTATAGGGAATATTCATCCCATGCGGGGGTGGTTTGCCACTTGTTGATTTCCTGTCTTTCTTGTGAGACAGGGAACTGTCTGAATTTTTTCGAGACTGTGAAATCCTTATACTTTTAATATCTGTTGCGGAGGCCCACTCAGAAATTTAAGACCTTATTACACGATCCCGTCAAAATATAATGAAAAATCGATTTTTTTTTTTTTTTTTTGTGCTGTCCAATAAACAAGAAACAAGCACAGCAACGGACGCCCACAGGACGTGATGTGAAATGAGTTTACCCAAGCAGTGATTCCTCTCGACTGCAAAAAACAACCTTAAAACAAGTTAATAAAAACAAGCTTCCGGCTACTACTGGAAAGTAGAAGACAATCGGTATCTATTATTATATCTGACATAAGGCTAAAGTTCACCAATTCTTGGACACCCACGATTAAATTATGAATAATAACAGATAAAAGTAATGCCACAGCTTTGTCTAAGGTATCGATTTAAAATTGCTTTTGTCCAGTATGACAAGTTTGGTCATCTATGTAGACTAATAGTTTTAAACTTTAAATAAAATTTTATCAAATTCAAGTCGTTGTTCATTAAGATTTCTATCCCAAAACTTTTTACATAAAAACATTCAATGATACACTGAGTATGATAACTGCATCTGTATTGCATTGACTTGGAATACAAGGCTCAAAATGACAATATATTGTATTTCAAGTATACCTTTCACAGTATTATATTATATTAACTAGTTTTGTTTGCTTGTTTATAGAATTCTCAGCTTAGGAATAGGATAGGGAAATAAGAAAAAAACGAAATATTAACCATTAATAATTAGAAAAACCCCAGACATTAAAACACACATAATTTTGCTGTGAAAAAAAAATTAAAAAAAATACCTTTTCGATATAATACTAACTAAACGTTAAATCTAAATGTTCTGATTCATGAAAATAACATATTAAACTCGGCATAGCTATGGAAACCCTGATAAAAATGTTCCACATAAAAGCTTTCTTAGGAGGTTGTGAAGAATAAAATTATTCTTGAAGTATGAGGCAGCCATGTGTCTCATAAGGAAGCTAATAAATACGGGACTGTTGTGTCCCTACGCCCAGTGACAGATTTTTGTTAAAATGTTGGTCGAGAGAAATAACTCATTATTGTTTGAACTAAAGTAACATTATTTTTGTTACAATTGATACTTTTGCTAAGAGAGACCCATTTTTTTAATGACACAAAGTTATACCCTGTTGCTCAAAGAGATTTTGAAAGCTTTTCTAAAAAATAGTTTGAAAAAGATGTGTTTGATGTAAAACTTTCTTTGATCTAAATTAGAGGACAGGTAGCAAAAATAATCTATAAAAAATATTTTCTG
Organism: Elysia crispata; assembly: GCA_033675545.1. Taxonomy (NCBI): domain Eukaryota; kingdom Metazoa; phylum Mollusca; class Gastropoda; family Plakobranchidae; genus Elysia; species Elysia crispata. The sequence goes on from JAWDGP010005584.1 coordinate 380,584, forward strand.
AACTTTCAGGCCCTGTATTGTATCTGCCTGAACCTCTGTGTTGTTTTTTCTTCATTTATTGATGCTTTTGGTTAATATGTGCACATAAATAACTAAAGAAACATCCGAATTACATAGCTACATTGCATCTAACTCTATTGTTAGAGCGAAGTCACTCAGACAAAACAGTATTTATCTGCACGCTTAGATCATTTCAAGAAGCAAGAAGTCTTAATGCGTAATTTACCTTGTAATATTACATTCTTGGAGACATGAAGTTATTGCAACTTTCGAGCTCAAAGTAGAAATGAATAAACTAGTTTTTTTAAGAAAGTATGCATTTAACATAGGAGAATGCAATAAAAAGTCACTGTGTAAAATACCAAACAAAATGTAATAAAGAGTTTCAAAAAAGACTGGCAGAGAAAAAGAAAATTAAAAAAGATAGGCAAGTGGAGAAGAGAACAAGAGAGAGAGAGAGAGAGAGAGAGAGAGAGAGAGAGAGAGAGAGAGAGAGAGAGAGAGAGAGAGAGAGAGAGAGAGAGAGACGGAGGGAAAAAAAGAAAGACAGAACAAAAAGGAAAGGGCGACACATCTAAACAGAGACTCATAACGAATCAAACAGAGAGGAAGAATGAAAATGGAAAATCAGTGGAAGAGATCATCCAGTTAAGATGAAAAGGACATTTTAAACGACTTTGGAATGATGTATTTTGTCACAATAGAGGACTCCTAAACAAAACCTGACATTTGACAATGGGACGGCTCGATATTGAGTGATGCTTCTGTTGATAAAGTCTAAGATCCAGGAAATGGGGAAAGTATGGGCTTCAGCAAGGGAGAATCAGAGAGAGTATCACAGAAAGAAATAACGAGAAAGAAAGAAAGACAGAGATAATTTATGTATGCATATATATATATATATATATATATATATATATATATATATAAAGAGAAAAAGAAAGAAATAATGAGAAGATTTTGAGATGAGTGTCAGTGAATAGACAGGGAGAGAGAAAGTGTGCGTGTGCGTGAGAGAGAGAGAAAGAGAGAGAGAGAGAGAGAGAGAGAGAGAGAGAGAGAGAGAGAGAGAGAGAGAGAGAGAGAGAGAGAGAGAGAGAGAAGGGGAGGACAAAAAAGAGAGTGCCCGATGCACATTCAGATTGAGGAAAAATAAGGAGTCTGAAAAAGAATGGGAGATAGCTACTGAACAGATATTTGTCGAAAGAGGAAGAGAGAAAGACAAAAAGAGTGAGGAATAGAGAAGAGAGAGAGAGAGAGAGAGAGAGAGAGAGAGAGAGACAGAGAGAGAGAGACAGAGAGAGAGACAGAGAGAGAGACAGACAGACAGACAGACAGACAGACAGACAGAGATATAGACAGACAGCGAGACAGATAGGCAGACAGAGAAAAAGAGAGAGGGATGTTTAGAAGAGACGAACCTGACATGAATACATATATTAAAATCATTCTGTGCGCAAAGATATTCTAAAGGCTTAAGAAAGAGTGTGCGGAACGTGCTTGCATTCCTAGGAAAAAATCAACAGGGTAGACAAATAATATCGCTGTAATCTAACGCATGCGTCTAGGCGGTGGAAGTGTTTCATAAATTCACAGAGCACCATGTATGAAGGAGCAATCGATGCTAGAAGATACTTAAATAGTTGTTATTTATAATCTAAATGGTATGTTGCTCATGAGTTGTTGTTTTTTTTTGGCTGCCGATAGTTTTTCATCTTTTCCTCCTATCTTAGGATGATGTTACAAAAATGTATAGATTTCTCGCTGAAAGGTATACATAACATCTGTGAAACTTTGATAATTTTTTTTAAAGAAAAAGGAACCTTTTGAAAATCAAATAATTTAAAGGAATACATTTTGATCACAGAAGAATAGAGCAAGCAACTGAGAGAGCCCAGGTACAATCTGCAATTTTTTTTATGGAATCGTCTTAAAAAATCTGGGTATGATGACTTGGAAGTGAATAAATTTATTGTGATAGCCCAATGAAAATGCTATGTGATTTAATCAATATGAGACGAAAGCAAACGTAAAGTAAAAATTACATATGTCAGAAGTATTTCAAATGTTTCCCGATTTACCCCACCTCTTCTTATTTTTCAATTATTCAAAGAAACTAGTAAATAGTATCAAGATTGAGGAAATTAACAAGCAATTACATAAAACTGGCTCAGAGAAATTAACGTACTTTATAGTAGATATTAATCAATAACAATTTTGCTCCAGACAATAGCATAACACACGGATTCTGCGACGGCTGCGAACATCGTTTTTAATTGATTTAGCTCTGTCTCACAAGACCTGGAATTGATCATAGCACCGCGCATCAGTAGTTTTGTCACAAGCAGAAACAAAGTAATATAAGATATATTTTCATTACTGTAATACAATCTATGAATATTCAGCTGAGTTTGAAACTTTGAAAAAAAGTCTCCTTAAAATAGAGAATCAAAGAGCGACACACCATCTTATCTTGATATAGTGATATAAGCAGTTCGCTGATGAACATTTTACGAATATCTGCAACATTACATATTTTGTTACCTTAACTTCCATATCACAAGACAATTTGGAGCGAGAGTTTGGGAGATCAACCAAGGATCAGCGTATGTAATTATGGCTCCTGATATACTCTGACACAAATGATTGGTGTTGCTTTTGTCAATGTTTGTCTATTTTAAGTCTCAATATAAGAAAAGTTTCATAAATCTGTAATCAATGTTGAAAATAGGGAAAGGGTTCCTTTTAGATACTGACGGTTTTTTACATAGGAGAAACAGTAGCAACCCTATAAGTTAGATGAGAGACAGAGCTGAAATAAATTAATTCTTTTTCTTTGTGTAACCCAAAGCAAAAACCAAGCCCAATCTTTTTCTATGGTCCCAATCAAACGAAGCCCTCTTTGGTGTGTAAATTAGTCCGTAACTAAAAGGAACTTTTTCCGAAAATAGGATGTATAAAACATGTTTTTATTCCTTGAACATCCTTAAAAGATTTAATGTGCATGGATCAGAGCCCAAGCCGAAACTTTTCTTGTTCTTTGTATTGGCATCATGCCAATGCCTAAATCTCTTGGAAACCAAAACAAAGCGAAAATAATTATTTCATTCCAATCATAAGTAGAAGAAAGGCCTACCGTTTAGAGCCGTTGATAGACGATACACACTGGGAGTATGTTAATCAAATCACTCCTGTTTTCTATGTTCACACAAACTAGTAAGTCAGTATTTCTCCGGTCCATTAAGCTTCTTGAAGTCGACTAGGCTTTCCTGTTCTCATTTATTTTCGAACTCGCCTTATTAGAGAAAGGGCCATATCTATATGAATAAACGTCACTAAAAGCACAGCCAAGATTTAGGATAAAACACGTTGACCCGTAACTCGCCCTTTTGCTCAAGGCAAACAATCTTGGGTCCAGGTTAGCCTTAGGCGTGTTAGTTCAATGCCTAAGCTGCATTGGTTCGTGCCTTCCAGCAAGGTATTTCTTAGATTTAGGTTTATTTGCTCACCTAACAAAAAGCCAGATATAGACCAAGAAAAAAAAACAAAGCATGACAGGTGTAAAAAGCAGCCTCTCCAGTTGCAAATTAATAATCATGAGCAAACATATGCAAATCGTTTAAACTGCACAATATAATTAAGCACGCAAATTGGGGACAGAGTGGGAAATTTTATTGCTGGTAGATAGAGAAAGAAAGAGGGCAACAGAGAGAGAGAGAGAGAGAGAGAGAGAGAGAGAGAGAGAGAGAGAGAGAGAGAGAGAGAGAGAGAGAGAGAGAGAGAGAGAGAGAGAGAGAGAGAGAGAGAGAAACAGAGTCAAGAAGAAGATTTGGAAAGACAAATAGACAAGCAGATTGTCAGAAAGAGAGAGAGAGAGAAAGAGAGAGAGAGAGACAGAGAGAGAGACAGAGAGAGAGAGAGACAGATAAATAAGAGGGAGTATAGGAGAGACAGTTACATAGAAAAAAAGACAGGCAGACAGGCAGAGAGGAACAAAGTGACAGCGAAGAAAGGGGAGAGACAACTACAGGTAGACAGAGAGAGCGAGGAAAAAAAAAAAGAGAGAGAGAGAGAGAGAGAGAGAGAGAGAGAGAGAGAGAGAGAGAGAGAGAGAGAGAGAGAGAGAGCGGCAGAGGAGGGAAGGAAAGAGGAAGATACAGATACGAAGACAAAGAGAAATACATAGAGAGACAGAGATAGAGAGAGACAGGCAGACAGATAGACAGATATGCTTACAGACATGCAGACAAATATACAGACGGGCAAAAATACTTTTAAATATGTTTAATGGCATAAGCTCTACTCAGTACAAAAATCATAAAATTTATTAAGAATTACAAAGCAACACAGACAAACAAAAAATAAGAAAAAAATCCCACCAAAAACTAAACTCTCTTATCTTTGAAGAAAGCGCTCGATAACTCACTCTTAAAGCATGTCCCGCACAACGAAGCATCATTGACCGACCTCAAAGATCCGTGGATCAAGACTTGGCCACGAGCACCCAGCTGATACCTCTGTTTCTGTTACTGCAACAGTGACAGCTGGCTGTCGCCAAACTGACCAGACCACAGAACGAAATTTACAGACTACCGCCCGAGTTAAAACCTGTGGGAGCGGCGCTAAGCCAGAAAACTGAACCGCTGTTTTGCTTGTTCGACGAATATGGCAATCCGCAATACGTATGTATCGATAGTGATATCGAACACGACAAGTATTGCACAAAACGGGTATATAGTCTACGTTTGTAATAATCTGTTTTCTCCTGTTACTTGTTACCAGGTGTATTTAGTTCCTAGAGCTTAAAGCTAAGAGCTATGTTTTTAAACGACAATAGTTTCCCATGCAATAAAAAGGACAAAAACTACACATTTTTTCATTAACGTGAAACTTGATAATAATATTAACATTAAAAAAAATTTAACGAATGTTTAGAGCCTTTTACTACTACTACTACTACTACTACTACTACTACTACTACTACTACTACTACTACTACTACTACTACTACTACTACTACTACTACTACTACTACTACTACTACTACTGCTGCTGCTATTGCTGCTGCTGCTGCTGTTTTTACTACTACTACTACTACTACTACTACTACTACTACTACTACTACTACTACTACTACTACTACTACTACTACTACTACTACTACTACTACTACTACTACTACTACTACTACTACTACTACTACTACTTCTACCATCTCAAGTAAGAACTATATAATTCTTGTAATGGAATGCAGTGGCAATTCGGTATAAGCCATTTTTCATACAAAATGTTATCTCCGTTGTGCTTGTGGTTTAAGCATTTGCAAGCACACAGTGCAGGAACTGTCAGCTGCGGGTTCGATCCATTTTATCACCACCGCTTAGTCTATTGCCTCATTAAAACATTATCGTTTTCTTGATAAATGCTGAATAGATAGAGATCACGCTCATGAGGACGTTTCATAAAAAAAATTTGATATCTTTTTTTTTTCCAGAAAGCATCCAGAAGTAATAAGCTCCCTTTACGTTTGGAAAAGTCATAAGCAGAAATCATACTTTTCAAATATAAAGCTTTATTCTCGAAGTTCGAAATGAAGAATGAGACAGAGGATAATAGACAGGTATGTCTTGATAAGGGTTACTGACAGACCTTTCTTGACTTTTCAATCTAACATAGTTATTGATTTGCTTTTCCAGGTTCCCTGGGACGTAGAATGCATTCAAAAATATTTGGACTGAAAAAATTAATAATCATAAGTCTTTCGACTGCAAACAAAACAGCCCAATAAACTGAAAATTAATAAAGTTTGGCAAAAATTTTCCCACAATACTTACCGGTACCATAGCTTTAAGGAACTATCGATATAACAATCTCAATAGCTAGCTGTTTGCTTCCACCCACAACACGCCGATGCAAGAACAGACCTGGTGCCTGATCAATCGATAGCACTAGCAAGCAGAGCACCCACCGCCGCGGCTTCTTAGAAAGTCGGACCAACGTCCAGCCTTGAGGACTATTTTCATAGTTCGGATTTGCTGATCCCTTCAGTCGGAATCCGTGCAGGCAAGGAAGCAGGCGAAGACCAGGAACTAAGACTTGGGGGCACATATAGAGCGCTTTATTTGTATAACCCTTGAAATTTGTACAAGAGGAAATAATAGGGAAAAAAATATGCCCATTTATTTTGATTGGCAGACAAAATAATTCAAGTATCGGACTGCCAGACGCAATTACAGGTGACTCAATACAGAAAAGTAGAAATCGTACACTATACCCAATATAAGAGACTAGAAAGTGATGACAAAAAAACATTCTCCTCTAGATACCAACTCTACAGATGTTCGAGGGATTTTTTTTTCCCGCTACCCGCAAAGGACAGGAAAAAAAAATCTTAGAAGATGTCATGCAGTGCGCTCGTGTGGGTGCGTGCGGCTTGAGGTGTGGTCCAATACCGCAGAGAGAGAGAGAGAGAGAGAGAGAGAGAGAGAGAGAGAGAGAGAGAGAGAGAGAGAGAGAGAGAGAGAGAGAGAGAGAGAGAGAGAGAGAGAGGGAGAGAGAGACAGAGAGAGACAGAGAGAGAGAGAGAGAGAGGTAGAGAGAGAGAGGGAGAGAGAGAGAGACAGACAGAGAGACAGAGAGAGAGGCAGAGAGTGAGACACACACACAGAGAGAGAGAGAGAGAGAGAGAGAGAGAGAGAGAGAGAGAGAGAGAGAGAGAGAGAGAGAGAGAGAGAGTGTTGGCGGGAGGAAAAACCACCTACCATTTGTAATTACTTGCCAACCTAATACACAGTGGGAAGATTTCAAGGACTTAGTCTACTCCCACGCAGTCCAACGTAGTGGGTCTTTCACCTTACTAGCTCACCCTTTCCTTCTATTGCTTCCATCTCATATGATTATTTTTATTACCCTCCTGTACACTCATTCACCCTAAAATCAGTTCTGAATATTGCGCTGCTGCTGCCAAACCGAACAAATTCTAAAAGAACTTGTCTAATGAACAGGATGAAACGAATGTGACAACTACAGAATGATGAACGATCTTCTTTATTATTGATTCACGTCAATAATATAAGCAGCGATGTTTAAAAAACAAACTCAAAAAGCTTTGTTTTTCCAGGTAAGCCTTGCTATTTTTTTTTTTTTCAATTCTAGAGTCCAAAAGTTATATCATATAAATTTGGCCGCCTTCACTATCGATGTTGCAAAATGTTACCTTTTAAATTTTACACGATGATGCGCTTCCACTCTAAGATATTGCTTACGTTTCGCCCATTCTCGCCCCCTCCCCTCTCTCTCTCTCTCTCTCTCTCTCTCTCTCTCTCTCTCTCTCTCTCTCTCTCTCTCTCTCTCTCTCTGTCTATCTATCTTAATTTCTTTCTAACTATCTTTCTCGCTCTGCCTATCCTTTTTTTTCCCTTTCCCCCAAACTCTTTCTCTGAGCCTCTCTGTTGATTCGGAAGTCGTCTCGAGACGACTCTAGAAATTATGTGGGTCCGTGCACATAACTTAATTACCACGGGACAAGGACAGAGAACAAAGAATAGAATCAAGCATTGAAACGTCGCAACACTGTTTTGGCTTCATCAGAAATGAAGAACTGAAAGTGAAACACAAAGGTTAAACGTTGAAGTCACAATAAAGAAGAAACGTCTATAATAAGTCTCTTATTTGTGGTCGCGGTTTTGCTCTTTATTATCCAAAATTATGCAAAGACAGAAAAAAATGTGCTTAATTAAGAGACAAATTAAAAAAAAAAAAACAATAACACGCGTCTGTAACGTACGGGGCTGTGTAAAAAATGTAACCCAAGAAAGATAAAACAGCGCAAAGTTAGTTCCAAAACCTGCTGGTTTAGTTCTATGTACGTAGTAATCTAGTTGCTATCCACGATCTCTGCCAATTATCGTAAAGTGCTTTTTACATTCTTCGCCATGCCAATTGGCAAAGGTTAGTGGCTTTTACTATGTTTTCAGTTTCCTAATCATCGTTAGTCTTTCCCATTAGCCTGCTGGTTTGTATGCATGTAAGAATCAAATATCTATAAATATTATTGTCTTTTGTCCCATTATAATATTTTCATAAATGTCTGTTACAGTAGGCAATTTGTTTTGAAACTAAGTTAAACAGCTCAAGAGAAGCACGGCAGGAGGAAAAACAGGGCTGGATTAGTTGGTAATTTTCTTCACATAAAGATCCACAGGATTTATACCATGTTTTACACTAAAATGTACAGTATAAACTTATGATTGAAAAAGAAAAAAAATAGAATTAAACAGAAACACCAAAAAAAAAAAAACAAAAACAAAAACAAACCCTAAATACATTCACAACAGCAGTGAACTTAAAAAAAAGCTAGAAAATCACACAATGTTAAATAAGCCTCGGCATAAAAGATACAAAAATAAATATAACATGGAAACGCTACCAAAAGCACAGCAATGACATTTAGAATGCTGTAACAGTACATTACATTTCATTCAGTCAAATTGCTGTCGGGCTTAAGGCTTTTGTTTTACCCGCTACGAGAACGATACATACTGAATTTGGTATTGTTAAAACAAATTTTGAAAGATTACAGAATTTGAAGAAGCTTTCCAAATCCTCACGATTAAATTAGTTGATTTAGTCTTTTTTCTTCTTTTAAGCTTTATCATCAGTTTTTGAAATAGATTCTTATTGGTGCCATGCAACTTTTGCTCTGATTCCAAACAAGCTCATGTTTAGACTGCGTTATCGTCTTCACAGGTGGATATTATCAGTTATGGATAATAGTTATAAATTAGGTTTGCTCTTTGAATGTTTTTAGTTTATTGATGGTTTTAGCATTCAGTATTTTATAATATTTTCAATGATGTGCCGCCACTATTTAGACAATATAAGAAGGCACAGGGCTTACGATTATATTATTATAATAGTTTTCTTTTGAAGAATGTACCTTGGTATTCTAAGCTTTAATTAATAAATAATGAAATCGATTAATTCTGTTTTGAATCGTTTTTCAAAAGCTGCGAATTTTCGCATTAAATGCCTAAAAAGGCATAAAAGTACACTGCTTTGTGGGAATTCTTAGCCGCGCAGTTATTTAAACCTGCATGGTAATAAAAAAAAATTATAAATAGGTTTGGATTTTACAAAACTAGTTAACTGTACTATTCTTGTTAGACTGCGTCGCTTCATGAGTCAAGATAAGTCATCAGCTTTCAGAAGTCTATTCCGTAATAAATATTTTGTCATTTTTTGAGAATAATTTCCTTCCTGCAAACTCTTAGTAACACAATTGATAGTGAATGACCATTTCTTTACAATTCATATAGCAATGTATAAATTTTTTTGCTTCAATTAAAACGCCAAAAATGTTGCTTTTTACTGTTTCATATTATTTCATTATTTTGAATTAAAATTTATTTTGAACTTTGAATGTATTTTTTTAGATGTGAGACATTCATCAATAGGGTAAATTTATGAAAAAAAAATATTGTTAGCTACTCGATTGTGTATTATTATTTAGACTCAAAGAAATGCAATACTAAGAGTGGAAATAAACAAATTAGTAATATCATTCTTCACAGTGAAGTCCACTCCAAAATTGCAACAATGGAGATAACTTAAAAAATGAAAGTTGATACTGTACTATATTTTCATTATACTCTCGCAAGTCTGGGACTTGGTTCTCAATGCAACAAACTTAAAGATGAGAAAAATGACAGACAAGAGTACGAACGATTTGAATGCTATTTGCTAGCAAAGCTCTTTAATATAGTTGTGGACTACCAAAGTCTGGATATGGGTTTCCTCTGTAAACTTAGAGAATAATATTACCTTTAGCAGTACATAAATCTTAGTCTAAGACACTTTTGTACTTTTAGGATTTACTCCTTTCAGATCTGTTTTATCGCTTTAAGAGTCCATGAAGGCCTACTTTACCGCTTTCATAATAGAACGAATCAGCTTATCGAGCTAGTTTTATGTTACAGGAAAAGTGATTGTATCAATTAAATTTTTTAAAGGCCAGTTTCTGGTCTTTTTTTCGGCTCTTCTATCATTTTCTCCAATCCACTTGGTCCTAAATGTTCCTTTCTCAGTCTGCCTTTTCCTTTCCTTTTCTCTTCGCTTCCTGGACTTTTTCCCTCTCGTTCTCTTTTGCGTTGTATACATAACTTTTTATCTATAACTCTCTATCGTGATGGCAAAGAGCTCTATGTAGATTAGAACTGATGGACTCGGAAAATAATGGCCTAAATCGATGTCAAGATCCTAGCCCTTTCTTGAGGCAACGTTCCCACGCACATCTCAACTCGCCCTTTCCCTGGAGCTGAGAATAATCGGGAGAAAAGAGAACAAAAAGAAAAAAAAAAGAAGATAGAAGAGAGCTATAATTGAGTGAAACTGAAGTGAGGAGTCAGGAACATCTTGACTTTTCGGAACGGATACCTGGAAATTCTCGATCTTAGAATCCTCTTTGTTCGTCTGACTCATGGAAATAGGGGATAAGTAATCCCCTCCCTCGCCTCCCTCCCTTTTTTTTCCCTTTTCCCACATCCATGAAAAATTGATGAATAAGGATCTAACAACAAAAAGACCCTTGTTGATTTCTCCCTTTGAATTTTAAAAAAATATTTGTCTTTGTTTTTTTTCTTGAAAAGATACTGAAATTTTCTTATCTCGGGCATTGATAAACATTAAAATCTGAAATCTGCTGTCTTCCTGTCCCATATTTTTCTCTCTCTTTCCCGCAATATAAATCCTTTGCTTTTTGTGCATGGTACATCTGTAGCTTCGGATTTTTCCTCTGGCTCTCTTCACACGTTTTGCTTATTTCCCTCTCACTTATCTCTCCCTCTCTCTCTCTCTCTCTCTCTCTCTCTCCCTCTCTCTCTCCCTCTCTGTCTCTCTCTCTTATCTCTCTCTTTATCCTTTCTCACTCACTCTTTAGCATTTTTTTTTCATATCTTCTTAAAGCAATCTTTAGACAGAATATTTTTTGGCTTTCAACTTCCCATCTGCTTACTTCTAGCTGGAAATTTATTTGACAAGGCACACGTGCCACTACTTTCCTATTCTAGATAACGTAATCAGAGTCCAAGTTTGAAACATCTCGTCCCTTGGTTTTGTTGAGTGTGGGAGTTTAGGTCTCCAGCAATATATGGTAATAATTATTTTTTCTTTTTCATAATATGTTGCTCTTTTACTCCTACTCTTCCCCGCACGGAAATGTTGCAGCTTTGACAGATGCAATAGACAAGGTGATGGATCGCATAAGGGATGTTCTTCTTTCTAGCCGCCGTCTTTCATTTTCAGATGAACTTCTCTGTTAATATTCTGTCAGTCCCATCTCTCTCTCTTAAGAAAACGGTTCGTGATGCAATCGAATGATACAATGAAATCTTTGATCTGTATTATTTTTAGACACCGTCATGATTTCTGCGGGAAGATTAGCAAAGGTTGAACCTCTCTTACACAATGTTCTCCATTATTTCGTTCTTCACAAGAAAGCTTTTCTTTGGATATGTTTGTCTCTATCAAGATAAATTACATCAACTAGTGTTCCTTAAATCCTTCTTTATAAGTATTATCATTTGCATATACACTCTTTCTATATACCTCTCTTTATCCCTTCCTCCGGATTCACTATTCTCTCTCTCTCTCTCTCTCTCTCTCTCTCTCTCTCTCTCTTTCCCTTCTGTCTCTCCATGTCAATTTTTTATTTTTCTTTTGCTTTTTCGTTCATTCTACCTACCTATAAAACTCTGTAACCCTTTCAATTTCCTATATTTTAACCTCTTCAATGCAGCACCTTGGCAAGCTGTTCAAACAGATCCCATTCTCTCTGAACACAGCATCACTTGAAGGAAGTGAGATAAATCTGTAGCTGTAACCCTCGCCTACCCACTCACGCAGGCCAATCCAAGCTTATCTGTTTTACACCTGATGCTGGCGCTGTATCCTTACGCTTTTCTTCAGAACATATATTTCTTACCTGTACGGATCATACCGCTGTTATCTAAGCCATGAACTTAAATTGGTTTGCTGGAAGCCTTGGGACTGATCCCCCTTACTCCAACCTATCAACGCTGGGGTATTTTACCTTTTCATAAAAAAAATGTCTCCGGATTTTGGAGATTTCCTTCTTGGCATAGAGCATGTATTAACTATTAAATGATTCGGATGACTTATTGATATAATTCAGTTTCTTTGACAAATTAAATGTCTCGTTACAATAAAGGAGTGCTCACATCCTTCATGGTTTTCCTTTTTAAAAGCGCAACGTATGTTAGGAAAATAGATGAATAATGAAAGGACAGCCATACTTCCACAGAGATTCGAACAGACTGACCAGGCTGAATGTAAAGATTGGTGCGATTGATGATGATGATGATCATGATAATAATAATAATAATAATAATAATAATAATAATAATAATAATAATAATAATAATAATAATAATAATAAGAAGAAGAAGAAGAAGAAGAAGAAGAAGTAGAAGTAGAAATATATATATTCATATATATATATATCTATATATATATATATATATATATATATATATATATATATATATATACATATATATAAAAGATGATATATAAAAGAATCTGTTTAACAATGCGTTTACACATACATGAATTATAGATCTAGATATATGGAAAGATACTGATACTCTTTAAGAGATTTGGAAAGTTTGAAAAATTGGAAAGTATCATTTTTTTTTTAATCAGTACATAAGTAACCCGAATTTTATCTCCCTCTTGCCTTTCCTCTCGCCTTTTTTTTCTCTTTCTTTTTCTCTTTAAGTTTTTGAATAAATAGATATTTTGGAACATTTCTTAGCAACTACACAGTGATTGTTTGCTTTTTAAATTGAGCAGATTTAAACTTAAATCATTCAATAGAAAACATACGTCGATTGCTTTTCAAATTATGACATTTTATTCGACAACGAACTCATCCGTAAAAATATGTTGCATATACTGTTGTACAGGAATATATGCAGCAATGCTGATCAAGATTTATGGATACGAAAATTGTAACAGCCGCTGAAAGATAGAACAAAACCAAAAAACGCAATGCAGAAGGAAGCGTAACTCGCGGAGATAGAGCATAATTACTGAATTTAAGGAACTGGAACTTTTTCCCTAAAGTTTTGTTTCCTTAGCTCTCAGATAACGGAATTTTATGAATTTTTCATACAGCACTGCTGCTTCCCAACTTAAAAATGGTAGTAAAAACTTGATTTACGACAATTTCGTATCATATAATCTATAGAAATTTGTTAACGAAAGAAACATTTTTTTCTGATAAAACTGGATATATGCGAGACCTATAAGATAGTTTAAAAAAATGATTTGCAATTTTTTCGGCTTCAGCAAATGTAGCAGAGAGTATTCTCTTCTGACAACAACTAGGGATTCTGAGTGACTGTGTGTCTCGGGTCTCGGGTATAAAGGTCACGGGAATCAGCCCAGTGTTTCTTTCTCTTTTAAGAAAACAGACATATGAACCGAATACCCCTAGAGAATGCTGACACAATGAATCATCAGCAGAATTTATATCTGGCATGGAATTACAGATTAAATTTAAATTTTACTTAATGCCCAGGCCGAGACGACCAGACAGCACAAGTTCTACGACCAGTTCATGAAGAGATAAAATACACGGTGAAAAGAAAATAATGGGATGAGTAAGAGATAATATTATAGAGGTATTAAAGGAAAGTAAGAAAGTCCACTCAGTTTATCTTTAACATCTGATTACCCTTCCCGCTCAATCTTTCTGTGATAATTATTAACAGTAATACTTTACTACTAACTGTTCAAAAATGCTGAAAAATCAATTCTTTTAAATAGCAGTAAAATATGACTATTATTTAACAATTGTTGATCTTATCTCAAATGACACTTTTCATCAATATACAATAAATAATCCACAGTATGTCCAAGAGGATTATAATAAAAATAGAAATTTTGGAATACTCAAGAAAGAAATAGATAGGACGGTACTTGTAAAGCATATTTGTTCTCCTTAATGTGTGACCTCCTCCTTGGCTAAAATAATGGTTTACTTCACGCCTTCACATTTACAATCTGCAGTACCAGTTTCTAAGAAAGGAATGTGAAGGTTCTTTGTTCATTTGCCTGAGGCCTTAGAAAATTTCATTTCGGAAAGATTTCAAAATGAAGATAAAATTTGTAATAAAGAGCACACCTATTCTAAAAAAAAAAAACACAAAAAAAAAACAAAACAAAACAAAACAAAAGAAAAATGGGGCAGGACAAAAAAATCGAAAGACCAGGATATTTATGGGCAAACAAAGGTATTGACCAGGAAGTAAAACAAAAGTTACGTAACCTGCAAAGGTAATTATTGCAAACCTAATATTTATTTTTTAAAGTCACAACAAATAAGGTAACTGAAAACTTGCAAAAGAAAAAAAAAATTCTAATTTTATTTCTTTGTTTGTAGTAGACTTTTAAGTGAGCGGTTATCTTCTTTTTAACAATTTACTAGTCTTTAAAGCTTTTTTTTTTTTTTATTAATTTTATGTTTTCACGAAGACCACCATCGAACGTTTTTTTTTTACACACACACGTCACAGGGCTCTATTCTGAGGTATCAATCAGCGTAAAGAATTTAGAAAAAAACATAAACCTCTTCCAATCTTTACAAAACATAAACCTCTTCCAATCTTTACAAAACATAAACCTCTTCCAATCTTTACAAAACATAAACCTCTTCCAATCTTTACAAAACATAAACCTCTTCCAATCTTTACAAAACATAAACCTCGTCCAATCTTTACAAAAATTATTTTAAAGCTAGCATATCGAAAAACAAGATCACATTAAATTTCGCACCTTACTTCCTGCTCTCAAACATTTTCAAAATATTATTACATTTTCCCGTATGTTTCAATACCTCCGCACCTAGCCCGTTGAATCAGCTTTTGCAAATTTCATGGCTCACCAGGAGCTCTCCGTTCTTTTCAGAAAATTGAGAAGATGCTGAGGGTGCAGACTTATGCAGGGTCTCTTTGATGGCTTATTTTAACTATTAAAAGCGTATGGATTTAACAGTGGTTTTTTTAATTTGAAAAACCCAGTATTTTGAAAGTAAAGAAGATGATGATTATGTTCTAATGTTCTGGTCGTGTATATCTAGGAAAAGCACTCTCTCTCCTTCTTTTTTCCCGCTCTCTCTCTCTCTCTCTCTCTCTCTCTCTCTCTCTCTCTCTCTCTCTCTCTCTCTCTCTCTTTCTTTCTTCCTATATCTAAGTTTGAAGTAAAGTAAGGGCTACTCGAAGATATCTCTCTTCCCACCCCTCACCCTTTCTCTCTCTCTCTCTCTCTCTCTCTCTCTCTCTCTCTCTCTCTCTCTCTCTCTCTCTCTCTCTCTCTCCTTCTATCTCTTTCTGACTCTTGGTTTGAAAGGATAAAGAACTCGTTAATTTCTTGATTCTTCGGGATATTAAATAGTTTGGCCTAAATTTATAGGCCTTTGAATTTACAATACACGTCATATAAACTTATTGAGACATTTATTACATGATAGCTTTAAATATAATTAAGACTATAAATTCTATCGATAATTACCATCGCTGACATATAAACTTATCTTATTCTTGTTCATGTTTTATCTAATTTTGATCCGTCAAGTTGTAGAATTTTTATAAACTAATTTTTAAACCTATGTCTGATCTTAAAGCTACAAAGTTACAGAATACTTTCTGTTTGTATGCATAGCACAATCTCTTCCTAAAGATCACTGAGCAGGCCATATCTGTTCAATATTCATAACTGCGGATCTGAGAGCTGGATGGAACGGAAGAGCCGATTCCTGTGTCTCCCTTGGAACAACCCTGACAAGGCAACGTTCAGGATATTGCATCCTATGTAGGCCAGTAACTGTTGTCTCAAGTGCAAAAGTTAGGTCCATTACACGTATCTGTAGGCGTGTTCACCGGCATAATAAACTTTTCGCATAAGAAATTAGAATACCAAACATAAAAATCTACTGCGATTGAGAAACTTGCAGAAACCTAATCTCCAACTCCCAAGACTTGAACAAGAGAAAGCGACATTTATTATTCATTAGGGATGCAAAAATCCTAAAAAATATTTTTTGTCATGGCGTTACGGTTATCAAATACACTTGTCCACAATTAAAAATTCGTTGCACGATTCAAAATTAAAAATACATTATGTGTTTCACTTACTTAGTTAACTGTGTCGCAATTTTTTTATAGCACTGCCCACTGTCTTTAAAAAGTTATTAATTGAATATAAAAAGAGTAATTAAAGAGCACCAAAGCTATTTTTGCATAAAACTGATCCCTATTGCAGCGTTCTTACAACAGCAACTGGTATTGCATTGCAACATTGTTTCTCCTTTCTCTCTCCAAGGTTTTGTTACGGTACAAAAAATGGGTGTTTCTAAGGTTTAATAGATTATTCATGACGGTATTTATCGTGATTTGTAACATGATATACAAACGGTAATATCTGCAGGTTTGCTTTACACGCTACAGGTATAGTGCATTGATACGAGTTCGCACGATATACTCGCCGTTATGTATTTATTCTTCTTTCCATTACAATGAAACTTAGCTCTCTCTCTCTCTATCTCTTTCTTTATCTATCTATCTTTCTTTCTATCTATCTATCTATCTATCTATCTATCTATCTATCTATCTATCTATCTATATATGTAGTTTGAAGATAAGTTGGATTAATTGATGAGAGTGCTCAATTGTTGGAGCTTTTCATAAGATCTTACCTAAAATTCTCTTCATTCGACACTGGTGTTTCAAGCGCTTGAAACACCAGTGTCGTATGAAGAGAATTTAAGGTAAGATCTTCTATATCTATCTATCTAACTATCTCTCTTAATTTTTTCCTGTCTCTTTTCCTGATATTTTGTCTAATTGTGTGTTTAATTTTTCCACACACACAATATGTATTCATGCTGACGGTTAAACCTGCGAGATTGTAACAATTTAATACTTAGACCGGATTAAAAAAAAAAAATATATTAAATTTTCATTAACACTTTTGCTGGAATTGACCTGATTTTTTTATGACTGAAGTACCCTCATATTTTATTACTTGAAAGTTACCCGACAATAAAGCTTTGCACCAAAATAAAATTTGGTATGCCGTTATAAATACCAGTAGGATAGCAAAGCATAGAAACAGAAGGTCACAATGTTATTTACATTGCAGGCATACAAATAACATGTATCTGCATTCTCCTAAAATATTCCTAGCCGGCTCTTAGTGTTTTCACAAAACGCCAGGACGGTGTAGTTCTTAGAGTTGGAGCCCTATTACGTAAAGGGTAAAGACAACTTGAAAAACCGGTGTTAAAGGTACTATATTTTTGTGTGACGCAAGAAAGAAAACATCATGCTCCTTCATTCCTTGGCTTATCATTACCGGCGATAAGATATAATAATAGGCAAAATAATTACACACAGAATTAAAAAAAAAGTTCCATTGCATCGTCAGATACTGTAGACATACACACTCCTTGATCACCGTCAGAAATGCTATTTTACTTTATTTTTTCTTTGTACATTCCTGACGATAGTTAAATTATTAGTTGCTTTTTCCCCTGTAATTATAATAGTTGTGTGCGTGTTTCCTTTTAGACGCCGCCCGTCTCTCTCTTAGTTGTAAAAACAACTGCGTTAATTTTCTCAAGGAATATCGATTTTACCTTAAACTAGAGAAACACAACCAATCACTGCCAAACTTTAAGCCATAATAAGATGTCACTAGCATTTCTAATGCAGTTTGCTCTGAACTTCTGTTGCCATGGACATAGATGATAGGCTGTGTACGATGAGAGAATGCAATCCCAGAAAATAAATACGCCGAGCACTCTAAGTACGATAACAAACATTCTTTGTAACAACAGAAACATGTCGAAATAGGCATGTTGATCTAGGAGCCGTGATATTTTTCAAGGAATGTTACACACAAAGCAATATAATGCCGTTTATTATCTTAACAGTATAAACCAGTTTTAACATTTAAAAAACGAAACAAGATCTTAACAGGCTGAATCAACAAAAGTGCAACCATTATTGTGGGGATAAAAAATCCTTAAAACAGCTCTGGAGCAGCTGCAGAGCAGTGAGAGAACCAGCATTCTATAACTCAAAAGCATTGACAAAAAACAACAACAAAAACTACAGCAATGACAGAAATGATGTAAGCAGCATCTAAAACATCGCTGAAGATAAATAACAATTTCTGTTTCGTAAGAATTTGGTATAGCTTTTTTCGCATTTGAGATAAATTAAGTGTGTGGTTTGTTTTCAAATCTTTAACATTTTATTGGTATTTTATAAAGAGCACGATAATTATGATTCTGGGAACCGGTTGAGTCATTGTTAAATTTCCTCGTATCGCAACATTTTTTTCTCGACCAAACATAATGCAAGCGAATCTCCGATGCTGCCATTCTTTCCCTAGGTTTGGTAGCAAATGTAAACAAAAGCTAATACACTATACAAACAAACACTAGGATCCCGAGGCGCTAGAAGTCTTCATTTCATGGGTAGTGATGGATTTGTCATGAAGAAGAAAAAAAAAACACAGGAAAAAAATAACTGCTAGAAAATATGCAGTGTGTGCCTATGTGGAGGTATTTATTGCCTTTTATAAAAAAAAAGAGTAAGGAGAGACAGAGCGAAAGAGAAGAAAAGAGAGGAAGGATGAAAAATCTGGAGAAAAGGGAGGGACCTAGAGAGAGAGAGAGAGGGAGAGAGAAAGAGAGAGAGCGAAAGAGAGAAAGAGAGAGAGAGAGAGAGAGAGAGAGAGAGAGAGAGAGAGAGAGAGAGAGAGAAAGAGAAAGAAGAGGACAGACAGAAACTTGAGGACTTAGACATAATTAAATATATACGAAAACGTGTTCAGAGGGAGAGATAAAATCTTTGACAGCTTCTTGTAGTGTTTTCGTTCGCTATAAAGAGCT
The DNA here is from genome assembly GCA_033675545.1 of Elysia crispata. Lineage (NCBI taxonomy): Eukaryota > Metazoa > Mollusca > Gastropoda > Plakobranchidae > Elysia > Elysia crispata. The sequence continues at coordinate 399,563 of JAWDGP010005584.1, forward strand.
ACAAGAAAGGTTGGAAGATGATAAGACAAGGATAAAACCTAATTGATTCTCAAATGACTAGGATAGTTGTTATCGTTATCAAAGTATAAACATCTTTGCCCTCGCAACAGACTTACATTACCAAGTGTCTGTCAGGCGCATGCATTATCTGTACTTTTCGATGCATTCCGGGAAACTAAGTCATATGTTTGCTGTACGATTATTTCTCTTCTTGAATGAGTTCGTTGAAATGTATGTTCCCACGAAAAAAAGATAAAAGACTAAAAAAAGCAATTAAAAAAAACCCCAAAACAACAACAACAAAACAAAACAAAATAAAAAAAAACAGAAAATAAAACATACGATGTGGTCTTTGGAATTCAACATTCTGCATACAAATGACACCCTGAATCATGACGTACCGTAAAGAAGAAACAAACACACTCCCGATACAACAGTAAAATAATGAGATTTATAAAAACATCACCCGCATTGCAATATACGTCACCATTAAAACAGACACACACAAACTGATTCTGCATTGTTGGAATTGTTTAGAGAAAGATGCTGTCGTTGGTCGGAAAAAAATCAGCAAAGAGGATTAGGGATGACGAAGACAACCAGAGGAAAACCGCTCATTAGAAAATGTAAGAAAAGGGGGAAAGAAGATACAGAAAGACAAAGATAAATATATAGATAGAAAGATAGAAAGTGAAAAAGAGAGAGAAGGGGAAGAGAGAGAGAGAGAGAGAGAGAGAGAGAGAGAGAGAGAGAGAGAGAGAGAGAGAGAGAGAGAGAGAGAGAGAGAGAGAGAGAGAGAGAGAGAGATAGCCACATACTCACACACCCATGAAAGCCCTCACAGACACAGTCGCGCAACCGGATATTTGTCATCAAAGATTATGAAGTGGAATAGCATAAAATAGACAAACAGGCAAACAGATAAGGAAAAAAAATAAAAAGAATAAAATAAATGGAAATATATGCTATGAAGAATAAAATTCTTATGATAAAGTAATTAAAAAAACAACAACTTCATATTATGAAAAATCTGCAAACAATAAGGAAGTAAAGTGCGGCTTCCACAAACCGCAAATTGATGCCAAGCAATTTGTTTACGAGGACATTAAGAGGAATAAAGGAGAAGAGGATTAGAATGAACAAAGAATGGCGATAGAGTAAATTAGAGAAAGCAGGTGTCAGGGTTAATCACATAATTCTTTTCTTTCAAAGCATATTACTTTGGCGCTGCCATCACCTGCTTGCTTTTAAAAGCGATTTAAAGAAGAATCTCCTGAATAACAGCCAAGGAGTCTCTTTATCTTAAGTTCGCGTGACAGGTTCTCTAAGCATAGACTTTTCTCGGTGCTCGGTTTTACTGTCTATCCACGGCAGTAGAAAACCGAGTCAGCTGCAGGAGATATGAAAAAGGCATCTGTCGTGTTTACTTTATCCACCTATCCGATCTAACAGGAACTAAGAAAACAATTTCTCAACATCTCTAAAATTATTGTAATGGTTACACTGTAAGACCGTCTAACATTGAAGCAATAATTTTTAACAATTATTTTTTTCATTAGTTTTAACTGCTTCTTCATCTGAAACTTGATGGTTTCGATGCCAGCAGGACTCAATTTTCGTATCAGGGACTCATATGAATACAATTTACATCATGCGATTAAATTTTCTATATATTTAATTAAAAATTGCGCAAAATAAATTAATTTAAAAACCCCACAGAAATGAGAGATCGGTTTAATTTTAAAAGAAGTCTTTCAACATACTTCTGGCAATAATAACTACAACCTCATATCATTGTTAGTTGGAAAATTAAATAAATGCTATATAGTTGGCTATCGATTATGACTTTGTTAAGTTTTGATTACTTCCTGCCTGTGAAACAGGATTGTTTGCTTATAATATTCGTTATTACGCTACGCATTCCATTTTTTCTAATCATAACTTTTTTTCTCTGACATCCTAAAAACATCAATAACTGGCGCTTGACTTTTCTACATTTTTTCACCATTGTCTTCATTCTTCTCATAACAAAGTAGCGGAGTAGAGGTATTTGCATCTTCACTTTTCTTTTGCACGAGCAGTGTAATGAGGTAATATAATTATTAATTTCCCCCTCAGTCCCGTTTAATGCTTGTGTTTCTCTCTCTCTCTCTCTCTCTCTCTCTCTCTCTCTCTCTCTCTCTCTCTCTCTCTCTCTCTCTCTCTCTCTCTCTCCCTGTCTCTGTGTCTGTTCTGACTATCTCTCTCTTTCTCTCTGACTATCCTGACTATCTCTCTCTTTCTCTTTTTCCCTCTTTCATTCCTTTTTTCATCACGTCTGTGATCATGGCGGCTCATTCCTGTGGCATGTTCTGCTTACGCTCACAATTGTCCAAATATCACTCACACTCAACGTTGAGTCATCGCCATCCCGACTGAACAGCAGACTGTTACTGGTGGTGCCAGCAATCAGCCCCCAGGCCTGGGAAAAGGTAATAATTATGCATGCTAGACGTTTGTGGAATGTAAACATAGCTACGCATGATGCTCCTTTATATACTACGTTTATTGAGGCGCCGTACCTCTCAACAACTCATGACTTTATAACAGAACATGCGCCAAACTGACTCCCGAGGGTTGAGAGACAGTTTCATTTTCTTTTTTTTTAAAAAAGGGGGTGGGGGTGGGGGTGAAGTAAGAAGTTGAAATAAATGTCGATAAGCCAAGTAAAATTATGACTCTCAAGTGGGATTTAGAATTTAGAGCATTATTATACTAATACGTTGCTATCGAAATATTTAAAATAATATACAGCTTCAAAAACGATTATTTCAGTAACATAAACAATCATCATTGTTATTGCGTCGGGTTAGTTTACAATAAATGGTACTTCAAATAATGCGTATCACTGCCATAGAAAAGACCTATTTCATAAGTTAGGCATCCTATAATTGTACAAAAAATGTTCCCAAGGCAATGGATGTTTTAGAAATATGAAAAAAGCACAAAAAAAAAAAAAAAAAAAAAAAACATGAGGTACGCAAAATTCAGGTAAGGTCTTGCAAAAATACTCAAACAAAATAAAACATTCTCTCGTGATCTTAATGTTTGTTTAAAAATTATAAAATGTTCACGACTTCACATTGAAGGAAAAATACAATTAAAAAAAGAAGAACCCCATACGCTTTTACTTTCCTCAAAGCAAGATAAATATAAAATAAATTTCAGTCAAATGACTGATAGAAAAATCCCTACATACACTGCGGTACTCTTGAGATGCTATAAAGCCAGCAGAATGTGATACGTGCTAAAATAAAGGTAACACCAGAAACAGGGTAAAATTATGCCACTATGTAACCTTTAAAGGTACATCAATCAGACTAGGTTACACCAAAATGATCGAACTCGAGATAACAAACTAACAAAGCAGTAGATGGCAAAAACCATATCAGTATTTCTTAAATTAATCTTCGTGGGTCGACCCCATTTGTTGGAACCACTGAAAAACAAAATATTTATAGTTTACTATACCAGTCCTACACTCAATTTTACTTAGTACCTAAGAGATGACACCCTTGTTTGCTTTAGTTTCAACTATCAACTTTTTTATGGCAGCGTATCATAATGAATGTTTAGAACTCATGAGGGGTAGATTTCCTTGTGCACAATTGATTAGCTAATACAAGCTTTTATTTTGAAGGTATTTGAAAAATATTAACCTCTCACATAACAATGAAATTTAAAATTTGACTTGAAGAATCTTTTTTAGCAATTGTAACTATTTGCTTTTAATGATAATAGAAATGGGTTATCTGTGAGGCCTAAAATACGTGACTCTACACACATAGAAGTGTTACCGATCAGTCTTTCAAGCTACAAACTACACGGTTCGTGTAACTCGTCCTCATTATCAAACTAGTAGGATCGTGGTCACCCTCAATAGCATGATCATCAACTGGTGGTGGTGGTGGTAGTAGTAGTAGTAGTAGTAGTAGCAGTAGTAGTAGTAGTAGTAGTAGTAGTAGTAGTAGTAGTAGTAGTAGTAGTAGTAGTAGTAGTAGTAGTAGTAGTAGTAGTAGTAGTAGTAGTAGTAGTAGTAGTAGTAGTAGTATACTTATTATTATTATTATTATTATTATTATTACTATTATTGTAATTATTATTATTATTATTATTATTATTATTATTATTATTATTATTATTATTATTATTATTATTATTATTATTATTATTATTATTATCATGACTATTATCATAGCTAACCCCTTTATCTGCCTGCATATCACGGTGAAACATCATAAGAATCTTCATCTAAATGAATATAAAAAAGCATAAGACGATTAAAAAAAAAAGGACTACGAGAACAGTTACTGATAATACATGCAAATCTGAGATGGGTCACAGAGAGATGTAATAGGCCTCGGCAATCCAAATTTAGCGTATTACTAGCCCCACGGCCGGTTCTGACCTTAACGAGCTCTTAAGTACCACTAGATGGAGGGGTGTTAACGGCACACACAGATCTAGCCCTGGCAAGCTTAGTTTGGCGGATAGCATGAGATGGGGGCTAGATCGAGAGATAAATCTGGCAGAGCTAAGCATCATCACTCATCACTGCAAGGGAGGTTGGCCATGGCAGCAGCCAGCTGCTTGTGTTTGGGGTGTAAATCACAAAAGGGGGAGAAGCCGCCATGGACGATACCGGTTGAGAAAAAGAAAAATCCGTAGGGCCTGTTCTTCCCGTACTGAGTACTCCACGGCTGAATAGTCATTTCTTGTATTTGAATAATCGAGGCCATTCCCGCCCACTCCTTTACAAATAAATGCTTGTATCTTATCTTCAAGAATTCTTTAACTTCAATGTTTGAGATCTTTTGAAACAAATGAACGATTTGTTGATCTTCCTATATATTACAGTACTGAAAGTTTTGGAAACATTTGTGTGCGTAATTATTATAAATTATTGAATTTTTTTTCAAAATAAGGGGGCACGTTTGAAGAGAAGTGAGCTAAATTGAAAATTACCCTTTAATATTTCTGTTGTGAAAGATGAATAAAGAGAGAGATAGGCAAAAGAAGGTGAATAAAAAAGAAGAAAGGGGAATATTGAGGTCTAAAGAATACGTTCATATACATATAGAGAAATATTATAGAGGGATATAAAGTTTTATGAATAGATAGATTGGTTGAAAGATGAGAGAGAGAGAGAGAGAGAACGAAAGAGAGAGAAAGAGAGAGATAGAGAGAGGAAAAAAAAAAAGAGAGAGATAGAGATAGATAGATCGATAGATAGATAGAGAGAGAGACTGAAAGAGAGAGAGAGAAAAAAAAGAGAGATAGAGAGAGGGAGAGAGAGAAAAAAAGAAAGAGAGATAGATAGATAGAGAGAGAGAAAGAGAGAGAACGAAAGAGAAAGAGAGAAAGATAGAGAGAGAACGAAATAGAGAGAAAGAGAGAGAGAGATAGAGAGAGGGAGAGAGGAAAAAGAAGAAAGAGAGAGATAGAGATAGATAGATCGATAGATAGATAGAGAGAGAGACCGAAAGAGAGAGAGAAAAAAAGAGAGATAGAGAGAGGGAGAGAAAAAAAAAAGAAAGAGAGATAGATAGATAGGTAGGTAGATAGATAGATAGATAGATAGATAGATAGAGAGAGAGAGAGAGAGAGAGAGAGGATAAAAAGAAAGAGAGAGATAGAGATAGATAGATCGATAGATAGATAGATAGAGAGAGAGAGACCGAAAGAGAGAGAGAGAAAAAAAAAGAGATAGAGAGAGGGAGAGAGAAAAAAAGAAAGAGAGAGATATATATATATATATATATATATATATATATATATAGATAGATAGATAGATAGATATAGAGATAGATAGATATATAGATAGAGATAGAGAGATAGATAGATAGATAGATAGATAGAGAGAGAGAGAGAACGAAAGAGAAAGAGAGAGAGATAGAGAGAGAACGAAAGAGAGAGAAAGAGAGAGAGATAGAGAGAGGAAAAAAAGAAAGCGAGAGATCGAGATAATAGATCGATAGATAGAGAGAGAGAGACCGAAAGAGAAAGAGAAAAAAGAGAGATAGAAATAGGGAGAGAGAAAAAAAAAGAAAGAGATAAAGAGAGAGAGAGAGAGAGAGAGAGAGAGAGAGAGAGAGAGAAAGAGACGGAGAGAGAGAGAGAGAGGGGGGGGGGAGAGAGAGAGAGAGATTAAAAAAAAATAACGTGCGCGATACATGGATACCCAAGCTTACACATAACTTTCTCAAGGCTTTCTTGAGGCTTCAGCCTTGAGATGCTGGTGTTTCTTATGTCTTCGAAGTTTTGTTCCTGTCAAGCCACCACACATTAATTTCATGTCTCGCTGACAGCAGTGTTTGTGAGGAACACTGGCGACGAGACGAAGTGGTGAGAAACGCCAGACAAAAAGCTTTTTCGTCTTTTTATGTTGACTAAATTCATGTCTATTATCGCTTTTTCTGCGTTGTAAAAAGAAAAAGAAAGCTCACCCGTTTTTTTTTTTTTTAAATCTTTTTTTCTTCTTCTAGAATTTGTGCAGTGAATAACACCCATCAGTAATAAATTACCTGTCCCAGATGGCTAGATTAAAGAATGATATAGCAGCTTGCCATCGCCGGCAGACAAATTCATACTTTTTATTGGGGAAACCGCATTTTTGGCCTAAAAGAGAGAAAGCCTGCGTTTATAGGCTTTTTATCTTTATGAATTTTTATTCCTTTCTAAACTTATTTGAAGGGCTGAAACATTGTAGAGCAGCAAAAACAAAACTTTTTCTATTAGTGAGATACCTGTCGAAATTTTTCACGCATACTACATGTACATGTGACATTTTCAGGTTTGAAGTTGAATAATTATTTATGACATTATCGCGTTGATAAACGCAATACATGCGCGTTAGAGATGAAACTAAACTAAGAAATGTTAGGCAAAGTTGATGAAATCTGATATCCTCTAAATATTTAAGTCAAAACATAAAGTTTCAGACACCTCTATAAAGATAAACGATTTTCTCCACTACCTGTCACGAAGAACGGGCAAAGTAAAGTTCAAGATGTAGAACTTCTTCTTACCTTGCCGACTCTCTTGTCTCTTTGCAAAGGGCGCTTCCATTAATATCCACAATCTCGTCGTGAACTTTCACCCTCCCATCAAGATTACACCGGCTACCCTGGGTCAAGGACACAACTTTGAAGGTCAAGCCAGAGTCACTCGAAGGCGCACCACCGGAAGTGCTACCCCGGCTTCTCTGCTCGGAGGGTGAGCCTGACGAACTGCAACTGCCATGGCGTTCGGGTGCGGCAACCTCATTCTGCCTTCGAGCATGTGATTGGCTAGATGGACTGCCTGAAGAACCGCCGTCCAAGGAAGCTCTACGATCTCTCGGCGAGCTATTCGCAGACGATGGGACACAGTCTATCTCAACACCGATATCGTTGAGACCTTCAGTATCGAGCTGCACCGAGAAGATCAAGTCTCTCCTCGGTGGTTTGGAAGGCGGCGGAGTCCGCAGTCCCTCGGGATTCATCTGCTGCAGCTGGTTGTGACGATGTTGAGGAGGGTTGTGAAATAATGGCTGGTGCTGCAGCAGATAGTGTCCAGAGTTAACAGCCGTTACCGCTGTGGGGCAGTAGGGTTCCGACGCCCGGTGCTGGAAACGGAAAGTCTCCAGAGCGGGTGAGAAGGTTCTCGCGGACCCCATAGAAATCGCATCCATATCCGGATCCTGGGACTCAAAGTCGACGTGTGAGGTAGACGCCGAGCGGTGAGGTATTCCACCTACGAAACGCCCACGCTCTCGACTTCTGCCCCGCCGCCACTTGCCGCTTCCCTTCCGCATGTTCTGCCCTTGAGGCAGCATCTTATTGAAGTATGATTTAAGTGTATCCATTATGTTGATTACAGGAAACTTTCAGTATTGCAGAGATCACTTTCAAGAAAAGTTCTTTTGAGCGTCATTTTCCTAAAGAAAGGTAAGCAAGTGTTGGGTTGAAGACAAAATCAGGCGTCCATTATGTCCGGCAATGCCTTTCATAATAGTGATTTACCTGCAGCACGACAAAAAAATTTTTTTTTTAAATCTTGAAACTCCCCCTAAAGCGAAACATAAATAATACATAAATTATACCTTTTGCTCAATGTTACACCTCATTTACATTCTGCCAATCAAATCGTTTAAAAGAAAGGTAGAGATACAACCTGAAGAACAACTAGACCACAAGTCAGTATGGCAAAAACTAACATAATTCGGCGATTAAAAAGACTAAATGGAAACATGAAAGCTTCGGGCTTCTCTATTTGAATTAATCTTTAGGTTTGACGAAGCCAGATTAAGGGCGAAATGCAATACTATTAATTCTAACTAAATTGTGTTGTTTTTCTTGTAGCAAATTAATTACCTTCTGTGCCTGTTAAAACCAGGCAATCGACCTGTACGACTTTATATCTGTTAGTCTCTTTCTTCTCTATCTTCTCTATCTCTGTCTCTTCATCTGTCTGTCTGTCTCTTTCTTTCCTTATCTTCTTTGTCTCTGCCTGTTTATCTGTCTGTCTGTCTGTCTGTCTCTGTCTCTGTCTCTGTCTCTGTCTGTCTCTGTCTGTCTATGTCTGTCTGTCTGTCTGTCTGTCTCTCTCTCTTTCTCTCTCTCTCTCTCTCTCTCTCTCTCTCTCTCTCTCTCTCTCTCTCTCTCTCTCTCTTCATCCATACTTTAATCTTTTCATGAAAGCCCTACATTGTTATATGTAAATAAATTCCTCATGCGTCCTATAACCGTTGTAATCTTTGCTATGTGATTTCTTGCTTTAATTTGTTACTTGTATCCGGCGCATCAGCTTACTTTTTTTGCTAATTAAGGCTCAACTTAGTTGGTCTGATTTTAAAGTGATAAAGCTACGAGGCAATATCTAATTAAAAAAACAGTTTGGAATTTCTTCGTCTCTGTAATTAAGCCTCGGAAGTTTTATAACCTTAATTTAGAATAATTATTTTGTAGTCAATCCTCTGATAATCAGGTGATGGGGGTGGTTTTCATCTTTGCCAAGAAGAAAAAAACTGTCTCCACATTATACGGCAGCATACACCATGTAAAGGATTAAAACTGCCCAAAGATATGAGTTGGTCCGACATATATTACATTAATTATAATTCATGTGTCAATCAAAGATTCGAATTTAGAATATATCACGATTTTATACTGACACAATTTATAGAATGCCAATCTATTGTGATGCACTCAGACCAATACGACAAGGTAATAAAGTACATGTATATCATTACTACCTGGACTGAAATATATGCTTCACGTTGTCAATGAAAATGATATATAATAATATATAAAATAACATGATCCCACACAAACAAATAACTTTAGTGATTTAATCATTAGGAGTTGCATTTTTTTTGGGTTACTTTTTGGTGTTTTTGGACTCATTTTTCTTCTCATCTCATCAGTTATACATCTATTCAGGTCATTGTGACCAGGTCATGACCTCTTTGATCCACTCAAACAAACTAGATGCAGACTGCTTGATGCTGTTAGATTCCAGCAGCACCAGACAAAAGAGCAATGGCTGTGATCGAGACAGCCTGGCATGCTTGACCCTTGCTCGAGGCATCCTCCACTGAGGGCCCGCCGTTAGGAGAGCCATGCTTATCTTTACACAGTCTCAGAACATAGACATCTATTTTTCCCCTTCCTGAGTTCATCAAGCTCCCTTAATGAAATTCTCGCTTACTTTTGCTCTGAGTTGCTGCCTATTTCGCTTCCTTCCGAACTGTGAGCATGTTAGATTGAATAAGAGGAGGTAGAATTACAGGTCTTTCATTTCCTGTTACGTTTATGTATTAATTTGAAAGTCTCTCTCTCTCTCTCGCTCTCTTTCTCTCTCTCTCTTTCTCTCTCTCTCTCTCTCTCTCTCTCTCTCTCTCTCTCTCTCTCTCTCTCTCTCTCTCTCTCTCTCTCTCTCTCTCTCTCTCTCTCCCTCTCTTTTTCTCTCTCCTATCTTTCTCTCTTGCCTAACTGTCTCTCTCATATTCTATCTCCGACCCATTTTTATCGTTCATTTCTTTCGCTCTTTCTACCTCAATGGGATTTTCCTTGCTTTTTGTTTTTTTTTTAATTTCTATTTTACTATGAGTTGTTTTGAAATGAAGAGCATGCATTGCTCATCTACATACAAAATTTTCTTCCTTGACCTGACTTGATTATTCAATTATGTATCCACCCTTTCTTCTCTCTCTCTCTCTCTCTCTCTCTCTCTCTCTCTCTCTCTCTCTCTCTTTCTCTCTCTCCGTCGTACCACTGAGTTCTTCCTTTAGATCCAACTACTCACCTAACTGTCAATCTCTATCTTGTGCTTTTTTTATCGGGAATATGAATCTCTCTCAGCTTTTTCACTATGTAAATTACTATAGGCCTATTGGTTGAAAATGTAATGAAATAGAGAGAAAGATTTAGATAGGAAGTGAAGGGGAAGGGAGAGAGAGAGAGAGAGAGAGAGAGAGAGAGAGAGAGAGAGAGAGAGAGAGAGAGAGAGAGAGAGAGAGAGAGAGAGAGAGAGTTTTATGCGTTTGGTTTTTAGACCTAACTAGTAAGGTTACACACGCGTGTACACACGCAGAGAAAACCATGTTTATCTAATTCTGAAAATGAAGGCTACATAATAATAAATCAACTAGTTTGAAAATGTTTTAAAATATAAACGTAAAAAAAATTCAATTAATTTCATGGCTATTATTGACTATGTAATGAATCCAACAAAGAAATGAGTTTCCTCCGGTCGGATTTACATCCTGTTTCCAAGCAATATACATGAGCTCGTCGAGTGTATCACTAGCACTCATGTTTCTGAGGAATCATCACTGGTATTAGCCTTAAGAAGAGTAGAAACTTCTTTTTTCTGGTCTTGAACTGAAGGGAATAAAAAACGTATTTTTGGATAGCTTCGACAAACTTTTCCAGTAAAAGAATTGATGCGAAAGGCGACAGCAACATTGTCTCTTCTTGCGCCGCACTTAGATCGAGTTAATGTCTAGATCTCGATCAACATCTAGCTGGGTATATAACATAGAGGGTTCCTTATTTTATCCACGAGTGCCATTCATGCCACGTTTCACACCCATGAGTAAACACTGAACGGTAATTTATTGGAATTGGCGCTCCCTGTTTGCTCTTGGGTGTGGATCACTTTGCTGGAAGAAACTTAGTAAAACTGTTTAGAGAAAAGTAGTGTTTAAATTAGTGTAATTCGGATAAGAAACTCTGAGTTTGTTGATATGCTAGCTTAGATAATTCGATAGTCATCAGTCAGGGAGAGTTATATACATAAGAAACTCTTAGTTAGTTGATATGCTAGCTTAAATAATTCGATAGTCATCAGTCAGGGAGGGTTATATACATAACCTGAGAAGTAAATCCTTCACGTATGCAGAAAACCATTTAGTCAGTTTTAATTTTCAAATTTATCGAAGTCGAATTTTTTTCTAGATCAATTTATGGTTACATTACACTTCTTCCAAACTTTCATGACTTTTAACACTGGTTAATCCTTCAGAGCTCTTGATACTGTCATTAACAAAAGAGAACTGTTAGTTAAGAACTCGCGGTCTCATTCTGAAATTTCACCCGTAATGAATAACATAAAACACACACACACACAAATAAAAATAAACAACAACAAATCTTTTCCAGTGTGTCGAATCTGCTAGCACTGGAGTATAGAATCCTGAAAACACAACAGGTCCTATAAATAAACTTACCTCTTTTTTCCCTACACCAAAATAACACAGGATCACGCGGCACAAAACTACGGAATGAGCCTCGAGAAAGAATTAAAGTAATTTTTTTCATTACCAATGCGGTTCATTAGCACAGTAGTAAGGCATGGCCAAAGTTTAGTACAGGCTTGAAATTAGACTATTCTGATGGTTGCCGCTCATGTGTTTCCTCTGTGGAAGGTTGAAGAGTGAAGAGATGCCGCAGCTGGTCTGTCCATGGCCACTCACCACAAACACACACACACCAACCGACACCATCACTGCCTGGGGAGTGAACAGCGAGACCTGGGGCTGAGCCTTGCCTTTCACCCCCCTCACCTGTAGCCTGTACTCACAGTCCCACAACTCCGTAAAGAACTTCAGGCAGATAAAAACTTTTTTTTTAAAGGCAGGGTTCAGGGTTAGGATGGTGAATGAGAATGAGGAAGTCAAGCCAGATCCTAACGGTATCAGAGACACGTTTTCCCCCCTGCCATTCGCCCAAACTGAAGCTTTGGTTCAAACACATACGTTCTGTTTCCTCTACTTTTTAAAGTGATAAAAGCGAATCTGGAGCACAGCGTGACTTTGATGCTGTTGGGTTTGTGCTAACTGACTGACTCAGAATGAGATGCGGGAAACGAGTAGAAGAGCTTATGATAATATTACCCCTAGCATACAAGGATTTCATTGTTTAGTTGTTAGAGAACAGCTGGATTCTTTGGGACACACTACAAAATGTTCTTTCAATCTGTTTTCCCCTTCCATGTTTGGAATTATCGTTCTCCCTCCCTTTCTCTCTCTCTCTCTCTCTCTCTCTCTCTCTCTCTCTCTCTCTCTCTCTCTCTCTCTCTCTCTCTCTCTAGCAGCACTTACCCTGGATTTAACTGAAGCTGCGAGTTTAAGTGATAAAACAATAAATGAATCTCGATTGTTACTCTTTATCTGTGCGGCTTCACTATTGTACATATTTAAAGGACAGTGTTAGTTGACTCAATAGAATAACAAAATCTTATCAGTTGTGTGAGTTACCAACCCTCATACCTATAATTGTGGACCCTACAATGTCATCTTAATAACATTATTCACTGCATTGGTTAATCATCAATTTTGTCAACACACTCTTAGCTTCACATTCTCTACAAAATGCATATGACTTTCTTTCTGCAAATTAATTATAAGTTACAATTCATTAGCGCAGATATAGGAATCTAATTCTAAAACCTGATTTCGAAAAGAAATACCAAACTGGAATTGGGGGCAGCGAATTCCCGATAGAAAAAATAAGAAAAAAAAACTATAGAAAAAATATCCTAGATAATCTCACCGTGACAATAATTGAATAATATGAGAGCTGGTGCGACCGTACAAATTATAGAAAGTAATTATGTATTGGTATAAAAAGGCATTTACCTTTTTGATATCGTTAAATTGCATTTATAAAACGTTTGCAATAGTAACAGTGGGAAGTTTTCCCTAGATTACAACAGTAGCAATAACAATATTATGTGATACTGCTACTACTACTACTACTACTACTACTACTACTACTACTACTACTACTACTACTACTACTACTACTACTACTACTACTACTACTACTACTACTACTACTACTACTACTACTACTACTACTACTACTACTACTACTACTACTACTACTACTACTACTACTACTACTACTACTACTACTACTACTACTACTACTACTACAACTACTACTAAGAGCCATATCAAATAATAAGGTAATCAACCATCTTAATACTTATATTTAATCAAAAAGGATAAAAAAGCATCACGTTGAAGAAGTCAGAGGCTATGTTGGTGTATCGATCACAATGTAACTGTACCACTAGAATAAAACCGTACTATTTGAACTGTTCCATCTGAAATCAGACACTATTTTCGTGACCGATGAGAAAAGCCAAGATAAAGAATTTTTTGGGAAGAGGAATGCTCGTCTGATTCACTATTCTGTTTTACTCGCCGTGACAGGCCAGAAAGTCAAGAGACGATGACTTTTTTGCAGGGTAAATCGGATACACCAGGCTCTAAATATAGTTTTACAGCTAGCAACCTCATCTTAGCTTTCTCTAGATGGTGAATAGGAAAGAAAAAAGAAGGGCGAAAAGGCGACACAGATGAGATAGAAATAAACGGACAGACAGTCTGTAGACAGACAGAGGGCTAGAGTAAAAATGAAACAGAGAGAGAAAAAAAGAGACGCAGGCAAACTGACAAAAGAGAGAGTAGTGCAGGGAAAAGAAACAAATACATTGAGAGAAAGAGATTTAATGGATGAGAGACAGAGACGTCTTAAGCAGACAGATTGACAGACACAGAGAATAACAGAGAAGCAACTAAGAGCATTATAGAGATAGAGAAAAACAGAGAAATAAAGAGTAAGCATGAGGTAATGATTAAAAAATAGTTACAAAGAGAATATGAGCGATCTGGCATTCAGATCGACCGTCAGCGACCAAGTCATAGAGAGAGCAGGAGAGACAGAGAGGTCGAGTGAAAAAGTCAGATACAAACCGAGAAATAGGCAGACAAATTGACACGAAGAGAGAACCAGTGGGAGACAGACAGATAAGAAAGAGACAGACAGACAGACATACAGACAGAGCCAAAACCAGAGACAGAAAGAGAGAGATGGAATCCATATTATTCGATTCACAGTGAGGGAAAAAAAGACAAATACAAACAAAATGCAATTTTCTATTGGAGAGAAAAAAAAGCAACCACAAAAAGAATATAATAAAAATTAAAAAAAAAACAACAACAATTGCCAATTATTTCAAAATGTCCTCCTGCGCAATGTTTGAGCTCAACTAATTGTGAAGAGCACCGGTTTGAGCTTTGTGTTCCCTGAGCGAAAGTTTTTGGATGTTAAAAACCAGTCATGCAGCCTGACGGTAAAGATTAATGACAGCATCAGGCTGTGGCAGAAAAATAGAATGTTGTGAAGTAAAAAGCAGAAAAAAATCGAACACGCCAAATGCAAGTTCTATAAGACTCTGGGAGGCTTTAGGTGACATCAAATTACGTAAGAACTATTGCTGAATTCAGTTCTAGGAAAGTAAAGGCTAGTTTAGACGGGATGCAACACTGAACAGAGTGGCGTTTTTTTATAAGTCAGAACCTTACCTTTCTGTATTACTTGTTGAAGAATGAAAACTTTTGAGGGCGACTATACCGACTTGCATAAAATAGTTATAGAAAAGAATAAAAAAGAAAAAAAAAAACAACTAACAAGTAGATTTCCCTATTTAAACGAAATCTACCATCTATAAGATTTAAAGAAACTTTAAAGAAAATTATTATTTTCCATTTCGAACGACGTAAATCCTTAATTTTTCTCGATTTATCGACACGTCTATAGTTAAAAGATCCGACTGCCATGTCCAATAAAGACCTGGCGAGCCTGATATTAATGAGAGTTTTACCAATAGCCATAGCTGTTTAAAATATCAGAGTAAGAGCATTATTGCATCTGAACATTACCACACGCCTTCCATCAATAAAAATTGCCCACTTCTAAATTGTGATCAAGTTTTAAATGTCTCTATTTCAACATCATGTAAGTTCATTTTTTTAGTTATTTGCCTTCATTAAAATTATTGAATATTTTCTCTCTCTCTCTCTCTCTCTCTCTCTCTCTCTCTCTCTCTCTCTCTCTCTCTCTCTCTCTCTCTCTTTCTCTCTCTGTCTCCCTGTCTCTGTCTCTGTCTCTGTCTCTCTGTCTCTGTCTGTCTGTCTGTCTGTCTGTCTGTCTTTCTCTCTCTGTCTCTCTCTGTCTCTCTCTCTCTCTCTCTCTCTCTCTCTCTCTGTGTCTCTCTGTCTCTCTGCCGTGTACGCTTGCTTTTTTCTACGAATGTGTGCCAATGAATGAAACTTATTCCAGTTTCTGTTTGAAAACAACCTGGATGAAAGCAATTTTTATTGAGTTTTTAGGAGAACTTAATTTACTTTCTTTCTTTCACTTCCACTCTCCCTCCCTCCCTTCCCCCTTTCCTCATTCTCTCTCTCTCTCTCTCTCTCTCTCTCTCTCTATATATATATATATATATATATATATATATATATATATATATTTATATATCTTTATCTATCTATGTTTATCTTCTCCTTCTGATTACATCTTTTAGAACACGTGTGTCAAATGCAGTATCAATAAACAAATAAGAAAGATGCCTACAGCACAAAAGTAGACAAGAGGAAGACTAATGAAAGAAGGGCGCACAGGAAGTGAGAATAGGTGATGTCAAGTTTGAGTAAGGGTGGGAAATGGAAACGTGAGTAAGAAAGGCAGGAAGAGGGGGGAGGGGAGGGAGATTGTGAGTGATTGAGGATAACCAGGAATGTCAGTGGATATTACTGCCTCATGAGGCTTGTAATTGTATATTATGAAAGGTCACAAGGCCAACGTTGAGAGCAAGGGTCGGTTCTCAGAGGCTCGAGCAGTGCACTGTACTGTGACAGGCTACAGATTGGGTAACGTTGTGGGAAAGAAAAAAAAATGGCCCAGGTGTATTTTTTGTAGTAAATCATCGGAATACAGATAAACATTCCGAACAGGATGCTTGATAGGAAATTCAAGGATCAAAAGAGATTCATTCAGACCCAGGGAGGAGAAGATGAAGACAATCGTAAATTGGTAAAAGGTCGACGTAAGACTGAACTTAAGAGCTACGAAAGGAAAAGGCCAGGGAACGAGTAAAATTCTTACAACAAAGTAGCATTGTAACATTCTCCTACATTAGACGTGAAATCTATTTTTGCTCCTTATATTATGCTTACTTAAATCATAAAACAAGGGTGTATGTGCAAGAGATAGACAAATATATAGGGATAGATAGATAAAGAGAGAAAAAGCCTATAAGAGGAATATTTTTCTGCTTCTTTTAACAAAGTAAGCGCCTTAAAACTGTATGTGAACTTTTTAGAAATCTAATATTAATTTTTCTCCTAGGTGAATAAAATTTATCTTGTTTTATCTTAAACTAACAAAAAGTTTAAAAAACCCCTTTCTTTACGTTCTTGCACGAAGAAAAAGTCTTAAAATTCTTTAAACTTGTGATTGTAGTAAAAAGAAATTATAAAACAAGATTAGAATCAAAATCCTACGATTTCATTAAAAAAAAAATTATTAAAACAGTGGCAACATAACCATACAAAATACAGAGTTGTGGAAAAGGTTGGGAGAGTACAAGATTTACCGACAAAGAACCTTTCCAGTACAATAACAAACTGTTGTCTTGAGTGCAGGAACTTTGAAAGAGTCAAGAGACTTGCTTGTTTAGTAGTCGATTAACAGGCTCTCAGCCTCAGCTCAGCTTTTCTGTGGTGTCTTTTTGAGAATCAGGACTACAAAATTCACTTGAATAAATCGTTATATTTTTACTGCAATTGGGGTGATTTAGCGCATGAACTAAAAAAGATAACTAATTAAATGCCTTTTTTCTCGTAATTAGGCGTGTCACATAAAAAGCAGAATTAAAAAAAAAAAAACATCAAAACCGTAAATTCGCTTAAGTTAGTACGCGGTATCTAAGTTGTTTTGTTTTGCTTTGTGAGAGATACTTATGAAACATCTGTTTAGGTAATAATTTGTTATTTTTGTGGCAATAAAATGCGTCTTTAATTCCTTGAGTCAGCAGCCTTTCTCAACAGTATACGCAAATAATCACAAACTTTGCAATGTAGATTTTACGTTTTAAAAAAAAAATAGCAATTCATGTGTATTTATCTCTCTTCTTTTTTTTTCTTTAAGGCGAAATAGCATTCTATAGAAGCAGCATCTTCTCTGGCAGTTGATCATTACAGAGATGCACGAGATAAACTTGAAGAAAAAAATAAAACACCGCCTGACTGCTCGCGTGAGTTGATTCAGACAAATCACTTTGGCAGTATATACTTTCGAGTTATCCATGCACATCGAGAAAACTTTGAGGTGAATAAAGGGAAATATAATTCGGAAAAGGTGAAGGTAAAAGAAAAAAAAAGACAAAATGAAACGAATAACAAAAAGTAAAGAAGGAGAGATAGAAAGAGAGGTGATAAAGTAAAAAAAACCAAACCATTTGAAATATACACCGAAATAAACAGCGGCAGCAATGCTGGTGGTCGACTGGCATACAGTGTGAGGTGATATCAGTTTTATTATCAGTAGAAACATTTGCCGTCACTTTTGCAGTAGGAATTTTTTTAAAAGTTGCAAGAAAAGAAAAGAAGCAGGAAAGAATTGGAGAAAGATTGAGTTGCATCAGGTCTTCAAGTCATGTCTTGAAAGGGACTAAATAGATGGATGAGTCTAGTCTTTCTTGATCGGTCGGATTTAAAGTAAGCGTGCAACATAGATTAGTGTAAGAAGAAATGAGAACAATAAAAGTTAAAACAACAAAGCGGAATGCGTAAACATATCGCCAGGTTTTGTTATTGCGGCAGCAATGAGTTAACCATGTCGCCACAAGTAGGCTAGGAAGAATTCGCATAAAAAGCGACACAGAAGAAACACAGGTTGTGAAATTGAAATGAGATGTTTTGAACAACGCTCAATCCACTGATGCGCTGAAAAGGTTTGTTCAAATTCTACAGCAGAAGTCTGGACTATATCTAATCTGTCCCTTTTAGAGCCTGGAATTCGTATTCATAAGTTTTATGGGTCTGAAAGAAGGTCTCTTTCATATTTTAGACGGCTTCTCGAAACGTGGGAAAAGAGCATTTGTTGAGCTAGTGGTGTGCAACAGGACGCAAACCTCAATTGTCGAATGATCAAGAGTTTAAAGATGGATAGAAAAATTACAAGTGAAAGGCAATAAGATTTGGAATAATAGTGGAGAAAAGTGAGAAAGAAAGAAGGAAAGAAAGGAAAGGAAATGAATATCCATCACATCATACTTTGTTTTAACCAACATAATCATTGTAAGGAAAGATTAATGCAAATGCCAAGAATAAAAAAAAGTATTTAAAAAATGTCAATTTCGATTAAAACTGCAATGAATGTCAATGAGAGGAGCCATAAAGAAGCAGGCTCACATGAACATGCAGAAAAAAAAGGTAGTGAGGCAGAAACAAACTAAATGAGGAAGTAAAGAAAGCTGGGAGGACATTCGACTCCACGGATGACTCAGAGTGCTAGCCGAACTAATCTGTTGGCCAGAAGATTGAGAAAAGCTCGTGCACAAGTGCATAATACATGAATGATGGCGAGATTACATGGAATGCTGTAATGCTCTATGTCGAGTCGATAAGCTAAGGCAAACGAAGCTGTGGACCAAAGTTTACCAGGGGTGAGTGGAGAAAGATGCTGACTGCGGAAGAAGAATTTTAGCAAATGCAAGATAGAAGAGAAATTAGTATAATTATAATAAATTAATGTGTATGTATCGGATTTGGACTCCAACGCCAAGAACGTCTGATTGTTATGCTACATGTTTTTTTTTTCGGAATACGGTGAGGCATTAAACACTCTTTATAACCATGTGATTTGGTGCATTAACATTGCTCACGTCAAAAACTCTCAACATTTTTTTTTTCGTTGTTTACCAAGTTCGCAAGAATGTGAATGGCATACTTCCATAAGCCAGGCATGTGAACTAGTTGTGAACCGCGAGAACCATGCGCCAAGACTGATAATGATGCAGCTGATATGGAGCAGCATCCATATATCAGGATGCTCAGTATCATACTTCAATTACAACAAAAGTAATATTGGATGCAATAGAACGTTTTAGTTTCCTTTCTCTTACTTCTGCCTTAATTTTCGAGGTGATTATGCGATTCGCATCTACCAGTAGCCATAATCATAAAATAAATGAATAAAACAGTAACTGTTATTGAATAATGGGCAATGCCGACATTGATAGCAGGAGAGAAAATACGAACTGAAAGTGTGCGCGGGCGGTGTGAGTCATCGGCAGATTCAACTCCATCTAAGTCCGAAAACATGGACGTCGAAAAAAGGCGAAGGAGACAAGTTCAAATAAAGGATGAGATGGTGTTTTATTTTTTAACTGAAATAAAAAAGCAAAGAATAATGAATGCCTATGATCGACATCTTGTCTACAATACCCAATTATAGGTCACAAAAACAGAACTGCACACCTTTTCTGTGGCTAATTAAGCAGCTAATTCTTTCTTTTTTTGTGATAGAAGCAAGTCATGAAACACCATTTTATTCAAAGATGCACATGGTTAACATGAAAAGAAAAAAAAAATCCGGTCCATTATTGTCATAAGTGGATATACAGATAAAGAAAAACTATGATCTTTTTGTCTGCCCACATAGCTATGTCAGAATAATAAATATAGAAGCTGTGAATGTGAAGCAAAGTAAAACCGAACGCTTGTAACCTTGAACGCTGCTCAGAATGGCTTAGACGAACATTGTTAAAAACTCAAGCATTTCTTACAATCAATCGCATATTGTTAAAGTTGAATGAGTCTCTGAAAGATAACTTGATTACAGCTCTTTAATGACGGGAAAAAATTAGTCTGCACTGACTACCACTAATAAAATATTTATTAAAAGAACCCCTAAATCAACCAAAAATCCATTCTCTTTCCGAGCAACCAACTCATTAGCCGAGTTGTCTAAAGCAGAACTTGGTTTGGAAGTTAAGGTATGAAACATTTTTATGCTTCAAAGAAAAAAAAATGCATGTCAGTCAAGGGGAGATTCCTGTTAGCAAAACATGAGTTGTATATGTCGAGCAGGTTTTTAACAGGAAAAGATAACATTATTACACGTAGAAAAGGCAGGTAATGTAGCTCCAGGACGGCCAGTAATTACTTCGTTTTTTTTACTTTTGTTTTGAGCTTGAACCATAATAGTGTATATTTTATGAGAGTGATTTGCACTTTTTTTTTTCAATCTAAAGGATGCGCTGTGTGTTCAGGAAAAATATAGTTTATTATATATATGCAGAAACCAAAAAAAAAAAAAAATATGTGTGAAAATTTAAGGGAACATCTGTTGTTGTTTTTTTCGTAATTACGGAAAAAAATAATTTTAGCAAGATGATGTGCCTCAACAGAAACAGAAAGAAAGTGATGCACACACACACCAAAAAAAAAAAAAACCACCAAAAAACAAACAAAAAACTAAAAAAAAACAACCCGTAAGAAAAATAAGTTGGGCGTGCTCCGTAGCTTCCATTCAAGGGAGGTTGATATGACTTTAAGACGAACCTGTTTTTGCTCCTTTTTAGCTTGTGATAGCAGTTTTAAATATAATCTGCAACTTGTATTTTTGCTTTATATAACATGAAACTATAAAAACTTTGAATCCGTTAATGCGAAATTTGTGTCTTGTTGTGTAAGTGTCTGGATGATGGAGGTACAACTTCATCATTAACAAGGGTTGGAAGGAATTGAATTTTGTGGGGAAACTTGGAATTTCTTTCGTTTGAGTTATTTTATCTTTGATGGAGTGGATGGTCGCGTGTCAGATTAGGGCTATATATTTTAGAAACTGTTGTTTTGTTTGTTTGGTTTTTATTTTCATTTTTTTTTGCTTTCCTTTCCTTCCGCCTTATTTTGGTCCCCATTATTGGCAAGCGTAAAAAGGATATAAACTGGCATTGCTGATTAAATTTGTCGCAGCTAAAACAAATGTAGGGAAGAGAGAATATTAAACAATTGTAGTCGTTAGGTAAACAGATTTGAGAAAGAAGATAAAAAAGAGAGACAGATAGATATAGACAGAAAGTGAGTGAGAGAGACAGAGGAAAAGAGTGCATGAAAAAGAGTCAAACTGAGCTATCTCTAATAATGGGAGAATGGGTTTTTCCGAACTTCTCAGCTTATATATATATTTTTTTACTTATTTAAACATTGTAAATAATTATGTCAGAAATTCAGCGCCAGAGATAAGCAAAGCATTAAGGCGAAGGATGATTGATATTCTAAAAATATTGTCGCACTACTTCACTAGAGATAGGAGATTTGTTATCCTAGATCTTGAGACGTATGAAATTAAAATAGCTTAGGGTGAGCGTATTGTTATATAAGTCGTGAGTCCGTTATGGGGAGAGGTTACGTTAC
Source organism: Elysia crispata (assembly GCA_033675545.1). Taxonomy (NCBI): domain Eukaryota; kingdom Metazoa; phylum Mollusca; class Gastropoda; family Plakobranchidae; genus Elysia; species Elysia crispata. The sequence continues at coordinate 421,362 of JAWDGP010005584.1, forward strand.
ATAATGTGGTCTATTACGTCCGTTTGAGAGCGGAAAAAGAATGGGTCTAACTAAATTTTCCCGCTAAAATAATTAACGTTTCTCCATAACCACTTGCCTTTCAAAAATCGCAATAATATCAAACTCCAAATAAAAGATAACTACACAATGTGATCACTAAATAATATGTGTGTCATAATACATAGATTCCTATGGGAAAAAAATACAATGACATTTTTAGGCTATAAAGCGAAAATGTTTCCATTTTTAAATAAGAAAGGACGATGTGTTGTCTATTAAAACTTTTAAAAGATGAGAATAAAAGATAAATAGTAATGAGAGCAATGAGAGAGAAAGAGGAAAAAGGTATAGACAAAAGTTAGCCAGAAAGATAGATAGATATTAATTTTTCGTCAAACTTTGATTGATATAATACCCTTCACTGCCAATAGGAAAGGTTTTTTTTGTTTTGTGCAACCAGACCAGATTCCGCCAATGTTGCCTTCAACCTGGAATTATGACTTAAGACTACCGTATATCATCTTTTCGAAAAATCACGCCAGTGAGTGCTATACTTTTGAAGGGGTCCCAAATATGAGAGCTTCGATACCTTTACATTAATATTGTTTCTTAGTTTTTATAAGTGTCCAATATGTTCTTATTTTCTCTGATTTTGTTTCACGTGTATTGTATTATTCTCGTTGGTATCACTTTTGTTTTAAGGCTATGATTATTAACTTGTAATGCTGAGCGAGGAGAAAAATGATCTGTTAATAAATATATATATATATATATATATATATATATATATATATATATATATATATATATATATATATAAATAAATATACACACAAACACACACACATACATACATACATACATACATACATACATACATACATACTTACATACTTATGTAGGGAACACGGAGAAAGATAGGTCGATCGATAGAGAGGAAGAAGCAAGGGGAGTGAAGGAGAGAGAGACTGGCAGACAGAGACAGAGAGAGACATCGTGAGAGAGAGAGAGAGAGAGAGAGAGAGAGAGAGAGAGAGAGAGAGAGAGAGAGAGAGAGAGAGAGAGAGAGAGAGAGAGAGAGAGAGAGAGAGAGAGAGAGAGAGAGAGAGAGAGAGAGAGAGAGAGAGAGAAATGCTCATCAGCGAAACAAGCGATAAGGAAACTTGAGCTTTGCACTTTTAGCGGTTATAATTATGTTTAAAAAAAAATAAAGCAAAAGAAAAAGGGAGAGAGGGGCCAAGAGGGGGTTCACACAAAGAAAGGAATAAAACAAAAAAGAAAAAGACAAAAATTGAGAGAATGAGAAAAGCAGAATACCCAGAGAGACAATCGTATTTAAAGAAATAGAAATACAAAAGAAGAGCGTATTAAACCGAGATAAGAGTAAAAAGAAAGGAAAACGTGGTAAAGCTATAAAACGCGTAAAGTTTTGCCACATTTGGTTTTATTTTTTTTTTCAATTGCCTTGGAAAAAATACCATAAAAAATAGTATTGTGTCCGCATAAATTACAGCTTACCCAAGTATGCTTTGCCAAAAAGATTTATATAAATCATAGATAATTGCTTTTCTTACATAGCTGTAAATCCTTCATCATTAAATACCGGTATCTTCACATAAGGAAAATTTCTTTGAAATATATCTCCTGCAATAGTTTTTACGTGAAATTCGGGATTTATTAATAGCTTGTTCGTTTGTTTATTTAGTCATTTGGTTTGTTTGGCACCAAAGATGCCCAAGCAAGGTTAGCATGGCCTGCTACTTAAAGCTTGAACTGGTTACTTAATTTCATTTCCTGCTAATGTCTTAGCTTGCAGGAAGAGAAAAAATAATTATAGTTTACGCTTCGCTTTTAGTGGATCATACTTCTTGAAATCTCATGCTCTTTTTCGTTCTTTCTCTCTCTAGAATAGGCCTATCAAGGTAGATATGAAACTGTTTTTAAGCTTTCACTTTCAAAAGTTGGGCTGTTGCATTGAACTAAATGACATTTAAGGGGAAAAATGTAAGCCTTCCTGACAAAAATGTATTCATTATTTGCAAAAAAGGAAGTAACAAAGGAAATTTATAAAATAGACATGATGATAGACTGATAAAATTGAACTGTGGAAACGACTAATTCTTTCTTTTCATTTTCTTTCTTTCTCCACTTAAAGCTTTCGCTTCTGCGGTGAGAATTTTGTTTTACCTCTAATTTTTCTCTAAATCTAGAGTGCAGCAGATTCATGAATACAAAAACATTCTAAATGAAATTATCGATGGACTTTGTACTAGTTTCGAACGCATATCTTCATAATTATGAACTTATGCACAAAAACAACCCGTCTTTTCTGCTTTCTTCCTTTTTTTATTTGAATAAACATGGATTAAATTTGTATGCATTTCAAAGTTTACTCCAGCTTGCAAGTTAAAGCGCAGTAATTTTGGCCAAACTAGCCATAAAGATGTTTTTTTTTTTTTTGTTGTTGTCGTTTTATTTACAGTAGTTTGACTGTGTGATGATTCAATTTTGTGCTAGCGAGGCAGATGTGTTGTGCGTAGGAGAGAAGGAATATGCGGGGGTGAAATGTTTATTTTAATATAGGTTTATTCAAATGTAATCATCTTTTTGACAACATTGTGCAGATCCTAGTTTTGATTATGACTTGTGTTTTTTCTTATGACACTTAAAAAAGCTATTTTCTCTTAAGAGTTTATGGCTTCAGTGTTGGGAGAGCATTTTTATTTTACTGCACATGAATTCATTTTATTTGTAAGTTTACATTAAATCTCAGAGAGTGTTTTTAGGTGAGCATGAACTCAAATTGAATTCGTAATTACAAATATAGCTGGAAAAACCTTGAGTTAGGCCTGTTGATTTGGCAATTATTTAACCATTGACAGCGCAAAGAGAATGAAAAAGGCCGCTTTGCGCCGCCTCGAATCTATTCGTAAATCATCCTGTCAACAAAATGTTTCCGTAATTTTTCGCAATTCTATTCGCATAGTTCTCTTTATTTTTTTTTTAATCAAAACTCAGCATAACAGTAATGTCCTATTTTAGTTTTCAGTGCTGCAGTACTCTACATTTAACTTTTTTAAAGGGGTAGTGCTGAACAGTTCCAAGCTTCATCAGCAGGCTACATCGCGCTTTTCGAAGAATGAGTCACAACAGGTTCTTGTAATTACACTACTTTAAACACCATGGTCATTCAATCATAATCATCCTGAACAATATTTTCTTAAGATTAAAAGCTAAATTCAGAATTCAATCTCTGAGCCCTCAATCTTTTGAATTAAGAACTGCAATCAACATTCAATGTTCTTTTTGGGTTGTTTTTTTTTTTAATTTGCCAATGGTGTTGAAGTTGTAGCTGTTGCGTTCTTGTGCTTGTTTCCCAGAGGCTTCCGCTCTAGAATTGATAAACGAAACAGACTGTTCAAAAAAATTCAAAGCAAAACTAAAACTGTGAGCATGGGAGAGTAATTCAACATCCCACTTCTAAGATGGGGGTTTAGATTTTTATAATTGTACAAATTATCCAGATTTATTATGACATGATTGAACATGTGATAATTATTGTATTCGGGATGTAGCAAACTTGTTTGAAAAACTAACATTAAAAACAAAAGAAACCTTCCCGCCGGCGCCCCCCTACTCCCCCTCCCTCTCTATAAATAAAAAAAGCGCAAACAAAACAAAAACATAAACTGCCTAACTTTAAAAACAAAAACAAAACAAAACAAACAAAAAAAACCCAGAGTGTAATAAAGAACAAAAAATGGTTGCAAATTTTCTCTTTCAGATCTACTTGTATAAACGCAATAAAAAAAAATTCTAATAGAATTATGAATGATCTTTTGGATTTATTATCAGCCAGTTAATTGATAGATTCACTGAATGTGTGATTTGATGATCAATCAAGTAATATGGATTCTTGATTTTCTTTACTTATATATATTTTAGCCACTAACTTTAAACTTTACTCTGCTTTTAACATCCAACGGATATAACTTCGGCCATATTGCCCTTTGATTGGTCATGGAAGTGCGTTCGAAGAATATACAAGCGAAATTTATGAGCTTGGTTATTGAAAATTTTTGTTTATCTTTTTATTTTTTACCTTTTTGTGACTTTTCATCTCTTGTTTCCGAACTTTACAGTTACAGAATATCTCTTTGAAAAGGACATTGCTATTTGAATTCTTCTTCTCCGATGAGTGTTTTTCAAAGGGGTCTTTGAGAGCCATCAATACTAATCTATGGATGCCGAGCCCGATATGATCACCAACTTACACAAAACAAAAACTAAAGCAGTCACTCGATTCGCTATTGCAAGGTCCATTTTCTGTACGTTAAAAAAATCCATGAGTAATGTATCCTTAAGTCTGTGTTTAATTTTTGATCAGTAAACTAAGAGCTTTATTGCTGCAGGACAACTGAATTGCGAGTCTAATTCAAGTTCCCAATAACAGATTTTGTTAAAATAGAGACGATTAAACATTATAAATGGCACAAAGTTTAATTGTACTAAGCACATCAGAAGAGACAAATCGACTTGGTTCATGAAAGCTTTTCCTAAGAAGCAAGGCAAATGACTGTAGTTAGTGAGTCATTTCTATCTTGAAATCCGTTTCCTCCGTTTAAAGTAACTATGACCAAGCCTTTTGTTGACGAGAATTTAATCACCAAAGTAATACGCCCGCTTTGTTACCCATAAGTCTTACAACCTTTGAATTTTCTCGCGGGACTTTGATTTTGAAGTACAGGATGCCGTTTCATGAAAGACATCGTCTCTATAAGACGGAAAGCAAATAAAACACACCAAGTTTGACAATGAAATGACTCTAATTAATTCAGATCTAAGATCATATTTTCTTCTTCAACGAGTCAATGTTTTTTGTTTTTTTTTTTCGTGTGGTAGAGTCAATAGCATAGCTACTGTAATTAAAGCATTAAAAGCTTGAAAGACAAACCGATAATAATAATTTCAAAGTAGATTTTACACAACGCTGTATAATGAATGGGTGATCACTTGATTTCACTGGTTTGGAAATAGTACACTAAAAATGCAGAGCTTCATCAGGCATTACAAAAATCCACGAACATAATTTTCAATGGTGCCATTTTTTTTTACGATGCGGATACTTAGGCTTAATTAAAAAAAAATACATCATTGCGTTTGAGGATGAATATAAATTGTGCGATAATATCGCAAGATTTCAACTTGATAAAACTACTGTAATTTCTATTGTTTATTTAACCTTTCATTTCTAGAAATTCACTGTTAGATATGCTTTAGTAATATCTATGGAAAAAACCCCGAAAAGTATAATGTTCGGATGGAGATATGAACCATTTTTCATTATACATTTTCGATTACCATGAGTTATTTTTTTTTTGATTTAGGTCTATTTATTTATTTTTAAATTATTATTATCATTATTATTATTATTATTATTATTATTATTATTATTATTATTATTATTATTATTATTATTATTATTATTATTATTATTATCATTATTATCATTATTATTATTATTATAATTATTATTATTTGCTTTTTTCGAGGGGGGATATTTAATTATTTCCACAAAGAACTAGACATTGAATATCTGTAGATACTAGATGTGAAACGGTTAGCCTACATTGAGTTGTTTTTGCATTTCGACTGGACCCTTTCGGTTCCAAAACCATAGACAAAAGGTCGACTGTTGCGTTTTCTTTTCCCTTTTTACAGGTTAATGAATCATCACTGTAGGCACTACTGCCCTATCTAAAACTCAGACAGATTTAGCGCTGACTACAGCCATCAGCCTCTAGGGGAGTCGGCGGGCGCCAGATACCGTTTTTACTCTCAAGAGCCTCGTGGAATAATGATTCCATTCAGACAGCCAGCCATCACACAAGGCACTCTGACATGATACAGGCACACTCCCGCAAAGATAGGAAACATAGATAGAGATCTAGGTATAGATCTAGTCGCATCTTTAACCCCAAAGCGCCTGACACTCATCTCAAGAAACTGCAGCTGATAAAGAGTAATAGCAGTGTTCGTGAGCGCTCTTAGGGAGCACCGCCCTATGTTGAGCACTCTTTATTGAATAAGTCAATATGAATCACAACTCAAATAGCGACTCAGTTAATAGATCCTTTCCACTTTAGACTCATTTCTTTATAGATAAATTGTAAATGCCAGTGCGGCAGCCTGCAAAAACACTTTCCTTTTAATCTAATCCTTTACGCTTGGTCGAAGAAATTTATTTGTTTGAGAAACCCATATTCTCCACCTTCTGATCTGCATTTGCGTTAAGTCCGATTCTCAAGCGATAAACCTAATGTGTAAGATTGGCGAAATGACTCCTGTATTTATTATGTAGTGCCTCATCCTTATTCTTCGCGCCAAGTTCGAAGCTGGAGTTCTATAAGAAGTTCTTTATATTTCCTAAAGAACCTTATATGGAGACAAAGCAGTAATGATAAAAGACAAATTAAGGACTGAAGGACTGGATCTGTGCATAATAATAATAATAATAATAATAATAATAATAATAATAATAATAATAATAATAATAATAATAATAATAATAATAATAATAATAATAATAATAATAATAATAATAATAATAATAATAATAATAATAATAATAATAATAATAATAATAATAATAATAATAATAATAATAATAATAATAATAATAATAATAATAATAATAATAATAATAATATAAAGCAATAAATTCTAGACTGCACATTAACATTTCTAGATGAAAATTATACACAAATTACCAAATGAAAAAAAAATGTGAAGTCCTAGGCCTAGGAATCTTTTTATTTGAAGATAAAATGTACAAAACTTCACTTTGCTCGTTATCAGTGAAATTTTTATAAAACACAATAGGAATATGGTGAAATGATGCAACCTGCAGTATTCATTCGATTATTTTATTTAAACGCAGCCCATTTAATAAGGAGGAATCTGCAGAAAAGAATGAAAAATTAATAGATAACATAATTTGTGAATAAAGAGAGAACAAAGGATCTGTTTGGCATGTCTACCTCCCAGTAACTAGGAATTCAGCTAAATCTAATCCTAAGACAAGACCTGCACTTATCGAAGCTAAAGTGGGAGCTGTAATTAATAATGAATTAAGGTAAAGTTAACATTTAAAGAAATTAAACAAATCTAAATTCAATATGATGCGCATAATGGTATAAAAAAAAACAATTTCAACTGTAAATGACACTGACAAGAAAAAAAAAATATATGATTGGATCGATCCTATAAACTCTAACATAATTTTCTTTGAGCTTATAAATTACAAAACTATGTTTTCTAAAGGATTGCCATTTCAGGCTATTTATTTTTAGGTGTATGAAAACATAGAAATTTCATAAATACGTTCTGTGAAGCAAAGCCTGGGCGAATTAGCTGTACTCCGGCAAGCTGTGAGCTTAATGTTTATTGCTTTGCATCTATCGACACAAAATCTTTAAATTGTTCTAATGATTGCAAGAGGAAGTTTACTTTTAAAAGCCTGAAATAATGAGACCTAATAGTGGCTCTAACATCTTTAAGGTGCATGTATTTTAATTGCAGCCCAATTTCCTATGTGAGGATCTAAACTTACGCCAGTCGCCTCTGTAACCAAGACCAAGATCATCGAGAAAATGTGGTAGACATCAACTTATATTATGCTTTTGATTATATGTGCAAAATTAACAGATAGATCCAAAAGTACAGAGAAAGAGAGAGAGAGATAGAGAAAGAGAGAGAGAGAGAGAGAGAGAGAGAGAGAGAGAGAGAGAGAGAGAGAGAGAGAGAGAGAGAGAGAGAGAGAGAGAGAGAGAGAGAGAGGGAGAGAGAGATGTAGACAGTAATCGAGAATGACAAAAATGGGAAAGAAAGATAGTAGACTTACACTAAGAAAAACTAGGAGAAAGTAAAGGAGAAAGAGAGTCAGGTATTTACCGGTATGTTGAGTGCTTTTTCTTGTTAGCATTAACTTAGCCACAAACCAAGATGTTTATGCCGGCCTTCAAATCCAGTATACAAGACAGTATTGTCTTGCATGTGGCTGACGCTTATACCGATATGCTTTTAAAACTTCAAAAAGAAAGTTAGGCGCGCTGTATCTACCTGTCCCACTTTTTTCCCATCTCCTTACCATACATAAATTTTCTGGAGCAGCCTTGGCAAAATAATTTATTTCAATATTATGTGTTATTATTATATCGTTCAGATTCTAAAAAAACAGGATCACACGGGGCAACACATAAAAAGAATTACGCGATAAGTTTATACTTTATAAAAAGAAATCTGCATGGATCAAACAAAGAGGAACACACTTTGTTTCTGATTGATAATGATATATTCTATAGTATTTCCCCATGTTTATTTTTTTTTATCTTTCCTATACCTTTTGCCAAATAAGCTGGTTCATTGTGCATCCGCCTATTATGAAATTTTGTTGTTGCAGCATATGCTTTCTATATATTAAAAAGGGTTAAACTCTAAAGGAATGTTTACAAGTTGGCTCGGATCAATGAGATGGTTTTGGAAACAAGGTAATGTTAACATTGTTAATCTGACAAACATTAATCTGGGTATCTGCCAAGCTGTATAAACGCTGGCACTAAAATATCCAAATCACAAACATTTATCTAATATACTAGACAAAAAGCCCTGTTTGTTTGGGGTTAATCGTGGGTCTAACTGATAAAATGCTTTTTCCTCCTTTCTAACCTTTTGACATTTCAAGCTCTAAATCTTGTCGGTGCCTTCACAACTGCCAAATCACACATTAAAAAGGTGGACGTATATCAAAGGGTACGTTTCAACAACGGTAAATTTATCCAAAGCGCCTGTATTTAGCTTCAACGTATTTAGCTTCAACATATTTATCTTACTGATTTGGCATCATTGCAAATATTTTTGTTTGATTTAGTTCTCAAGATTGAAGCCTCCTAATTGGGGTCTCATGCCTAACAACTCGCAAAATATTATCAAGATGAAAAAAAAATGTGAGATGTGCTGGACTGAGCACATTCAATCCTCTGGTATAGGCGGCTAAAGTAAAGGTTAGACACTTTGTACCTTCTACTTCTCTGAATATATTAGATTCTATAAGAAAATTAGATAGATAGAGCAACACAAGGCACCCGGATGGATTGAGCATGAGCTGAGACTATCCTGAGCAGAAAGAACAAATATTTACAGCAGGAACTTCATGCAAGTGACATGTGTTCCAAGTCATCAAACATCTTTTCACTACTTCCACTTTAAGCTTATTCCAAATATCCGTGGAGCAGGACTTTTGCAAATTTCAAACTTGAAGACATTACATAATCTTGGAATATTAAAGAGTCTACAACGTCTGACAATTAGGAGAAGATAATACGTATAAATTCCAAACAACTCAATTTTTAAAAAAATCAATTGAAAAAAAAGAAAAAGAAAGAATAATAATAAGCCACACATCAACATATAAAAAAGCAGAAAATAATCAAACCATTTTATATCTAATGCCTTTGAATGGTTCAAGGAAAAGTTTTAAACATAAAGTGCTCTTTCTTTGGAAAATAATAATACCAAAAATATCAATAACCATAAGAACAGAAACTTCAAAAGCTGTATAATATTGATCAATTTAATAAAACAATACAAATTTACACAATATAAAAAAGAGAGTTTAAATAAATTATAACCTTTCTCATCTTTATTTCACTCCACCATAAAAATCCATAGTTACAAGGTGATAAATACAGCACAAAATCTTCTTTTCCTGACCATCAAAATTAGGCAAATGCACAATCGCTACATAAAGAGCAAAAATAAGTTAAGTTCAATCTTGGATGAAAAAGATATGAAACAAACAAATATGAACACAATTTTCTAAAAACACCTATAATGATAAAAAAAAAAGAACAGTTTGAAACATCAATGAAAGATTAAAAATGATGGATCTTAACATTTGGACTATTTTCTAAATAGTTTAGAAAAAATGTCGCAAACTTCTTGCCTTTTTTTTTTTTACCAAAAAAGCGTTGAAAATAAACCATTGAAAACACAAAGGGATGCATGTCATCTAAAATCAAGTCTGCAAACTGTATCACAAAATAATTTATGGTCTAAAAAACAAAAATAAAAATATTGAGGTAAATATTTATGTCTCATCTGTTGCTTGAATTATATGGCGCATTCTTTCAGCATCGGCGGCTAAAGCTTTGTTGTCAGGGTCTATTTTCAGGGCTGCCTCGTAATCTCTAAGACCTGGTACACGGAAAAGAAAATTTAGACAAAAATTTGATTTACTATCATTTCAGTCCTTCCAAAATATTCATTTTTTCAAAGTAAACCATGGTACCTTAGCGTATTCCGTAGAAAAAGTCCATCTTTAACTTTTCAAAATTAAAATAAGAAAATTTAAGGTGATAACAAAAAGATTTGAAATTATCACCGAAAATACTCGAAATACAGCTTTGTCTCAGCAAAACACTCCTCTAACATTGAAGAGATTCTACCCAATCCATTTCTTTACAACAACATTATTATATAACATTCAAACATAACATCTCATTCAAGATCAAAATAGCTCTTTCCGGTAACTTTTTTTTAAACTCATCTTGCACACAAAGATTGATCCCCAAAAATAGGATTTTTTTGCAAAGCCTGACTCATATGCATGTACATGTTTGTGTTTTGGATATAAATGTTCTTTTTTCTTCACAAAAGTCAGCTTACGATCTTATAAATATAAATGTACACTTTCTTAGTCCAGCAACGATGTCTTTTTAATTAAATAGTAAACAAACTTTGTTAATGACCAATTTAAAATACCAGTAGTTTAAATGCTTACTATTGAAAATCATGTAAAACATAATTACATGTATGTCAAATGTGCTTACTGCATAAAGAAAAGCAGATTCATACCTTCAACATAGAGTTCTAGTTCACAGAAAGCAGTACCACGTCTTACAAGAGCTTTGCACCGACTAGACGCATTTTGAGGTACAGCAGGAAAGAGCAGATCCATGGCCTATATTCAAAGACATATTGAAAATTGACTTTAATGTGCAATGAGAAAAAAAAGAAGATGTTAAAAAATTATATCGATAATAAAAGCAGTATATAATTTTACTCCCCACCTTTTTTTTTACAGATTTCATTTTGATCACAATTTTGTTTCTTTGATGCCCTCTAGCTTGTAATTAAATACTGGGTACCATTATGGATAGTTCAATGAAATATCCAAAACAAATGGATATGGAAGAATTTAATTTTATGACAATTACACTCTATCATTTATAAACATAGCACAAAATCCTATGGAATTTCCAGCTGAAATGAATTCAAAATTTCCAGACAATGACTTGGTCAATGTAATTTTTCTTTTTCTTTACAGTAAACATGAACTATGAAAAGATTTTCATATGTTGTCTGAATTCAAAACCAACAATGCTAAAAAAAATCACTCTCTCCTGAAAATTGATATCATGTTTAAATGCTCCTTAATCTGTGTACCCCTTCTTGTTAAGATAGTCCTTCAACTTAATATAGCCTTACAAATGCACACAAACCAAATACTCTTTCCAACTAATTCAAACACAAAAAATGAAAAGCATATAAACAGATTTACTATACCTTGGAACAATCTTCTATGCACTTGAAAAAGTTTCTCAGTTTCAAATGACTGGCTGCTCTATTAGAGTATAGTCTAGTTAGGGAGTTAAGGTTCAGTTTTTAGACATTTTGAGAAACAATATCAGATAATATACTTACAGGAACAATGGCCTGTGCATGGCAGCAAACAAATAAAAGAAACATTAAAGATTCTAAGTTTCATGATAACTAAAATCAATTTAGTCTTTTGCCAAAAAAACCCAACTGTCATAGGAATGCAGATACGACTGTTGCAGCACATGTTGAATTACAGAACAGTGTTATCTCATTTTTAACGAGGCTTACCTTTTTTTTAGACACATAAAAAGATCATTCTGAGATTTTAAAAAAAAAAAAGGTCTGCAAGGATACGATGGTAGCTTTGGTGTCATTCGAATGGCATGAGTGTAAGCATTGATTGCAGACTTGTAATCCCCGGATGCAAAAAAGGAACTGAAAAACATGTAATTGTTTTATTTAGAGCTAAATTTTATTAAAAAATCACAAATTTTCTCTCTTTCAATTTAAGAGTTTTTTAAGGTGAATGCACATGTAATCGCAATATTTATTTCTACCCAACACATGTAAGAATCAGAGTGGTTCATGTTTAAACAACAGGCAACATCTGATCAATTATTGGACTGTAATTTTCCAATAACAAATTTACATAATTGTTCTATAAATTAAGTCAATTTATCTTACTACACAGTAAATTGATGACTTAAAGACTGCCACCTTTACTACTGGACAAACAGCCAAAATTGCGCTCTTCTCTCTCTCAAGAACACATCATGATACTTTCATCATCAAGTTCGAACCATTTATAGATAGAGGCTACAGCTCAACCCAAAATGAAATACATTGAGGTAAAGAAGGAACATAAGAATATAAAAATGCATTTTAAAAGATCTTTGTTGATGAGACTGATTATCTCTGGACTTTTCCCTTGAAATCCAGAAATGTAATTATATTTGTGCCATTTTTTGTTAAATTTAAAGCAAATGCTTTGCATTTTCATGCTTTGTTTCATTTCAAAGGAAGATATTTTAAAGTAAGACAACTTTAGGATGCATTAAAATAATATTAAGTCACAAATCAAGACTTACTTGCCCTTATCCTGCAGCCACTGTGGATTTTTCTCCTCCTCCTTCAAGTCAGCATCAAGAGATAATTCAATTGATCTTTTTGCTTCAGCCTGCTTTCGCAACCACTGAAAAAAATGGTAAAAATTAAAAAAATTAATAGATTTATTTCAAACACAAAACATTAATGAGTACTTTCATATGAATATGAATATGCAAAAATATTTTTTTTTCTTTTGCAAAGAAATGTATTTTATTTTAATAATTTTTATGAGAAAAATGCAAATAAAACACACTTTCTCAAAATACATGCAAAGCATGTTTTGCAGATCAACCTCAAACAGAACTCTTTTCAATGTACCTAAAGTATTGGTGCTTTTGCTTAGTGTAATCAAGCTAAGTAAAGACATGTGAAATAACTAAGTCAAACTTATGTATAAACAATCCTTTAGCCCAATTTTTGCTGATGGGCAGGTGAACAAAAAGAACATATATTGGATTCAGATTCATGGCTTCTTTCTCTCAATTGCAGGAAAGCTAACCTCTTCTTCCTGTTCAGTTTGTGACTCTCTGACAGGCGTGGGGAACACTCTTGGTGTATGGTTCACAACGATTTTTCCACTCTCTCTTGGGGGAGCTTTACCATCTTTCCCTTGTTTTTCAAAGATATTGGCTGCTCTTGCTACATACAAAAGACAAAATAAGATTTAATTTTAAGAGCATAAGTTAGGTGAGTGTTGTTAATGAATTAAATTTGTGTTACCGAACATAAAGGATACTTTTGTAACTCAACAAAAAAATCAGCAAAAAATGTAAAAAGGTGAGCTGATCATCATTGAAATTCATAGACAATACCATAAAAATTATGTATATATATTATAATTCTGAGCATGCAAATAAAACGCCAAAAGCTAAAAATGTCTGCCATGTTTGTTAACAACATTAGCTATCAATAAAAGGTGCTGTAAAATTAATATTATTTTACTAATGACCATGGAATTTAACATTAAGATAAAAAATAAACAACAATGTATTCCATCATCAAACTTCAGCACCTGAAATCTAAACCCTTGAATATAATATAAATTGTTTTCCTCTTTTACAAAATTAGTTTTCTTGTATTCAAATAAAAGGTAACTTTGAGAAGAAAAGAGAAATGATGGCTACTTTTTTCATGAGTTTAATAAAAAAAAAATTGAAAAAAAAAAACAAAAAAACTTATACCCTTTCTCTGTTTTCTTCTTTCCTCTCTGTCCCTCTCTTTCTCAGCCTCCACCTGTTCTCTTTGGGCTTCCAGCATTCTTTCTTTTTCCTTTAGATTGTATTTAACAAACATATGTCTGAACAGTATTCATAATCAAATAAATTGCAATAACATAAATAGCGACAGTGTTCCAAATTATGTTATAAAAAGATTGCTATTTAGAGTAAAAAATAAGATGTTTTAGGCAAGTATTCAAATAGCATTAAAAATGAATGATGAGTAAGTATAACACAGATATTTTGCAAGGCTCTAAAGTGTACTAGGGAAAAGTAAATGTAATAAAAAATTTGTATGTTTTTGTGCTATCAGACTCTTCTAAATTTCAAAGGAGGGAGTGTATTTTACAGCCAATCATGACATGTCATTTCTTATGGGCCAAGTATATGAAATAGAATTAGATAAAATTGCAAATTTAGTTTTTCGTCCTAATATTCCATAAATGTCAAGAAATATATACTGTTCAAATATAAGCATAGAAATCTAAAGAATGCAATATTCACATGAAAAACACAGATCACCATTAGTAATAAAAACATATAGTCTCAAAAATAAATATATTTCATAAGATCCTGGACAAAAGGCTAATATCGGCTCATACTGTACTTAGTAACTCTATGAAGGATATGTCATCCATTTAAAAAATTAGAAATTAAAATCTGTCTTAAATTTCTATGCTTATCAAAGATTGAAGACTCAACTCTCTACCTTTTCAGCCAAAAGTTTCTGCTCTTCTTTCCATCTTTCAAGATCTTCTGTGGCTTTTTGTCTCTCGCTCTCCTTGATATCTGATATTCGAGTTCTTTCTTCTTCCTCTAGCTGCCATGAGAAAAATTAAGAAGCATAAATTGACATCAGTTTTGCATTATTAAACCCATCCTTGTATCCTTACAAAGTGTGAATGTATAATTCTTTAACTTACAAAAAAAGTATTTCTTCAAGATACTTTTGTATCATATCTAAGTGTTTATTCCAAAGAAAAATGTTTGACAAGAGGCAGCGATTTGGACAATAAAGAAAATTATTCCTTTTTATGCAATATGTTTCAAAAGTCTTGCTCTAATGTTTTAAAGATAAATTTATATATATTTTTTAATGAGAAAACTTACCTTCATCATTTCACTAATTGCCAATTTTTCATGTTCTCTTTTTGTCTCTGCATTTTTCTTTGTCTGATCTTCTAATCTTTGTCTGATTTCTTCTTGCGCTTCCTCTCTTTTCACTTTCATAACTTTTTTATTTTCTGTGCATAAAGAAAAAGAAAAAATAATTGTCAGGTTAATAAATACCATTTACAATGTCAATGAAACAAAGATTAAAAAAAAAAAGATTTTGAGAGGCAGTCTTTTTCCATGAAATCTATAACATATTTCTGAATTTTTTCAATGATGGTTTAATTGAGGAGTTTAGGTTTGCAATATTTTTGCAGGAGAAGATGTTTGAGTTCAGATTAACAATTATGATTGTCTAGCTAATTAGGCTATGCTTGTGTATTTCCAAGGTTTGAATTTTAAGATTTTAACATATGGTACACAGCATCCTAATGTAGGATTTAAAACCTTTGCTACAATCAAAACTTAAGTCTACCTTTGCAATCAAATATTTTATCTCTATATGAGAATTATGAATTAACTCTACAGGGAAAACTTGCCCCATATCAAATATGAAATCTTTGTCAAATTTAAAAAAAAAAGCAAAAGAAGGCTGAGCTATGAAAACAGACCTATTTAAGTTGGACAAAATTTCAGATACCTGAATCAGGATGTTGCAGGGACTTCCATAAAACAGGTTCATTCTTATATAGTTTAAATGTGACTGCTCCATTCCCAACTTGAGCAGATCCTTTGGAACTGTCTACAGATGCAGCCAAAAGACACTCAAAAAGATATGGTGGATAGCTGACCTGTTAGAAATTGTTAAGATCAGGTTACATTATCAAAATCTGCACTGGAACAGGTCAAAGAAGAATAAGGAGACCTAATGAAGAGTTAACAAAACTCTTCTGCGCTACTACAACAGTCTGACCTCATGACATTGACCTTAATACTTCAATGATGTCCACTCATAAAACCATAACTGGCATTAGATCAAGCCTTTGGTCAAAAACTCCAATTCTCACATATAGACATTAATACCAACTTGAATAACCATCAAAGGAAAGCAAAACAACTGAACGAAATCAAAGTCATTATCTGAACAGGGAAAGAGAAAAAAAAGAGTGATAGATTTAAATTATTTATTCTTCAACAATTAATGAAGGGGAAATCCAAATTCCCTTTATGACAAGTAAAAAGATATTTTTGTTGGAATCTATTTTCTTTGAAATTAGCATAATGGCCATGGTCTTAGTATTGTTATAGGAGTGCCAATTTTTCTATCCTTATTCATACTTTTTAAAGTATTCTTAATCTGTTACCTATACAAGGCATGCTTGAGAGGTTTGTCAACCTTGAAACAATCAGAATTATATTTATGAAAATAATAGTAAGGATATTATACATATGATTTAGAACAGAATAGTATTATTAAATTATTAGGCCTATCTGATGGCATAGTACTTGAGTCTTTAATATTTTGATGTCTTAGCCAGAATCAAGTTGGCTTTTTTCTACGCTGGATCCTATATTTTCTATACCAAATCTGGGCACTACAGATTAACCTGTGACATCTAATAACATTAAAAAAATCGTATCAAATTTAATTTGATTGGATGCAGAAATCTTTTAGGTATAATACTGCTTATTTTAAACAGTTCAACCTTACCAAAGTAACCCAAAGATATTGATCTATCTAGTTAAGAAAGATTGTCGCAATAGAATGTTTGCACGATAACATAAACTTACTTTTAGATAATCTCTGCATGAGGTAATATCAACTCTATTTGACTTGACACCTTTCAAAGGAACTGTAATCCAAACCATGGTATCAGTCTCTTCCCAGGTGTAATCTTTTACTACAAGAGGCATTTTCTAGCCTAGCAAGTGACTTAAAACAAACTATATTATCCAACACAATCTTAAAGAAAAGCTTAATTCATAAATGCAACTCCCTAACGGAATGTGAACCGGCATATCCTACACCGGAAGTTTACATTTGACAACCATGTTTCTAAGTCATCAAAAAGCCAAAGGTAAAGCTAGTTCCAAAACAAACTTACAAATAATGTTATTTGCAGCTTTTTGTTCCTTATTTTTACCATTTGTGAAAACATAAATCATCAATATCAAGTGAATCATATAAATCTATCGAATAATATTCTACTATAGCTGATTTTAAATATCTTTTAAAAGTTTTGTTTGATAACATGAAAAATACAAAATCAACAATTTCTTAAATCCTTAAAAAAGGGACACCACTCTATCCAAAATCGCAAATTAGTCGAGGTAAAAACGAAGCGAAACAACATTCTGAGAATCAGGCTCCCATTCAAGACTGAGACTAGTGAGAGTAAGACTTGGTACATCCACTCATGAACTTAACTTGGTGCATCTATAGATGCATATAATATTGCTCTAATGGAAAAACGTTTCTTTTTCTGTAGAAAAAGCCCCTTCTCGATATAAATCTTGACAATATCCTTTTGGATGATTTCTAAATCTAAATTCTAAGTGTAAAAGTGTAGATATCGGCCCAACTGACGTTAGGCTACACAATTGAATGTTTCTCGACGAAATCGAAACCTGTAGTGTAATTTTAGAGCAACACAAAAATGCTTATATCTTGAAAAGTATTTATTTGCGACGAATAAAACCTTTATATTCGTTTTCAGCATATATATCAAATTCATAATACGATTTTAAAGCTTAGGGTGAGTTGGGCCGATGACTGCAATAATACTAGATTAATACCATTCTAAGAAAGTAAAATCGAGATATAATCTTATTGGTGAAAAAAGACTTCACTCATAGCTTAGAAATTTTTCCCCTCTCTCTTCCTGTCCTTTTTCTCATCAAACATCTCTGCATTATAATGCTAGCGGGCTATGAAAAAAATTAAAAAATGTAGGCTACATGTAATAGTCATGTGCTCTCTAATGCAGGATGTACCTTAATCTCATGAATCCCAAAGATACCATATGTCTTTGAGCAAATTACAACAATTAAGGTCATAATGTGATCTTTCATGATTCAGATTTTAGAGTAGATCCAATTTTCTTCAGATTCTGGATTGGAAAGATCTTATGGAACAGCCCAGAGTTACTCCAAGGATATTTTATGTGGGATGAACAGTTTGCTTACTTACTCGGAAAACTCCGCTTAATTACTGCTTAGGCCTACAAAATCTAGAAATTTAGCTAAATATCACCCTATATGGTAGTAAAATGAGCTGTTTAACATCATTACAAGTTACTTTGCAAAGTCAACAAAGAGCAGTGCAATGCTCTCTTATTTACCTGTAAATAAATATAAAGCAGTGGCGCAACATTATCTCCTAACCCTGCTATTTGTCCCTTCTAGACTATCAAGGCTTTTTAAGAGAGCTCAACTCATAAAAATTTTAACGTCAGAATTAAACAAGGGATACATTTTACAACACACTTCTTACTTATACATCATATTAATTTTTCTTCCAGAAATAATGCTTTTAGATCTAATCTTTCTTGTTGTTAAGCAAGATTTCAAACTGGTTATTAAATTGGACTGGCCAGTTTAACATGTCAATGACAACGACACTAGAAAATCAGTAAGCCCTAACCACAATCAATAATGATAAGGTGCTTGCCACAAGTGGCATACAGCCCAAACTGTAGCATAAATTATAGAACTACATAATGATACTTTCTATAATATAACCATCAGCGTAAGTTTCTGTGCATTCATTTTAATAAAAAGGAATAAGGATAGCTTAGAAAACAAGTGTAATGAGATGTATTACAAAGTATGGAGATTATCAAAAGTTCATTGTAGAGAGTATTTCTGTAGGTTTTATTTTTAAACTTGACCCTTCACTTTCTTTGAATCCTTTTATGAATTATTTAAATTTTTTTTTTCTCTTTCATACAAAAATCTTAGTCTTTACCAGCTGATAAAAATGAGTCGTCGTCAAACACCAAGTGAATTCCTTAATCAAATTCGTGGACGTCCTGTGATGGTCAAATTGAACTCAGGTGTGGATTACAGAGGTAGGTTCAACAGGCTATGTTGTAGCCTCCGTTTAAAATTTTCTCAATCAGGCCCTTTCAGTTTTCTTTTCTTTAAAATAATTTGAAATTGTATTCAAATCAACATTTGCAGAATGCTTTAGTTTATAAACTCTTTTTGTATTGGGAACAAATTTCAAATATTTAACAGAAATGTTTATTACTCTATTGTTACATGTGAAAACAGATATACATAAAAACATGGATACCATTAATTTTGATCTATAAAGACAGATTCTCTTATAATGACTCATCACATCTACATTCTAACTGTCCCCACTGGGCAGGGCTTGTATTATTCTACAAACCACTATTTTACAAAGTAAAAAAAAGTGCTAATCTTATCATGTAATACAAACTTTGTCAACTGTTCATCTCATCATTTTTTAATATCCTTCAGACTAACTGATTTTTTTTATTCTAAATAGCAAGCATAACAGATTTGAAAGCACATAAAAGTGACAAAATTACCAATGTGATACTACTATTTTAAGTTTTTGGCTAACCTAAAAGTAACCCACATTCTAACAGTAACAATAACACCCTCATAAGAATGTTCTGTTCATGCTCAGTAATGTAGCCACATATTCACGACAACATCGTCCTTTTTTTAGTTCATTTTCACACATTTCTGATCTTAAATATTAAAGAGCTTATTTTTATCACAATTTAGCAGTAAAATGTGAGCAGCCCACCTTACACAGAAAGCAGAGATTTTTTTATGCTGTTAAAAAGATTTTTGTTTAAAAATAGTTGCGCAATTAAATGCTATTAGGGTTCCCTTTCAATTGCTCTTAACTTTTTTAGAGTTGAACTGTGTTTGTTATTAATAAGTGTCACAGAAAGGTAAAAGCAGTCAAACTGCCACATTTTAATGTCACTTTGGTAAAAATAATTTTTTTTCTTACTTGATCGCTATTTGATTTAAAAAATGAAACAATTGAAAATATTAATATTATGTATGTTTCAATAAGGATCAGGACAGTGAATGGTAGGGGCCTACAAATTATAAAAAATGTAATCAAAAGAAGTGCAGTGTACTTCTGATATATCGACATGTAAGGGTCCAATATTTCTATGTCGATATAAGCAAAAGTTGATATAAAGATGTCTATTAAATATCCATTTTTTTAAGTATACTATGTGCACTTTAAACACAGGGTTCCATGCTTAAGGGGAAGCAACTACTTATGCTATGTAACCTTTCGGCTACTTCCCTTGTTTCAAAAATTTGATAAATACCTGAGGCCTTCCTCTTGCACGCAAACAGTCTCTCTCTCTCTCTCCTCCTCCCCTAAATCTAAATTCAGTTAATGGGTTCTGTACAGCCAATATCTGTACTGCAGGCCTGATCAGCGCTAGCATAGTCCTGACTGACTGATTGTACTTCACTCCCTTGCTTGGAGTTCAACTTTTCATGGCCCAAACACACTATCACTCAGCCCAGTAAGCTAAGCTCCTCCGGTTCCTGTGAATCAACGAATGTGATACACTACACTTCAGGCCCAGTGGTTTCACCACAGTGCACCTCCCTCTCTCCCCGTCCCCACCCTTATCATCCCACCACACCTCCAGTCACAGCCGCCACACCAGCATGAGGCATTCGGAGAGAGACAGACGTGAATGAGATCATTTTCTTGTTACTGAGCCTCTTTTGCCGAGTTACCTTGATGTGATCGATGTCGAAATAAGAGAAAAGGAGAGACTGTCGATATAGATAACTGTTATTGTAGACAACAAATGGGGTACAAATTTGGACTTGATAAAGCATGTCGAAAAATGAAAAAAGTCAATAGAGGGGATTTCGATATAAGCAGTATGCACTGTAATAAAAACTTGTGCAGTGACTATACTGTGATAGATATACTATTTATAAAAGAAAGATTGAGTTAAGGCTGATTAGTAGACTGATTTCAAGTGATTATCAATTTTTGTCATAACTATGCATTAACTCCAACTGAGTTACATATGTCTGTGTTATATTTGATTTTGACCATTGATTATCATTATTTCTCAATAATGATATTCTTTAGGTGTTCTCTCCTGTTTGGATGGGTACATGAACATTGCTTTGGAGCAGACAGAAGAATATGTGAATGGGCAGTTAAAAAACAAATATGGAGATGCGTTCATCAGAGGAAATAATGGTAAGCACTATTTTGGAATCTGTAACGTTTCTAGACTTTAACTTTAAATTGAACTGTTTAGACTGCTTGAAATCTAAACAAATCATCACTTCAATGCAACTGAAGTAATCTTATACAAGGCTCTAGAAAACACCCGAGTAAACAACAAAGCGCCTTCATCTTAGGTCTTCATACTTTGGTACCTAAATCAAGCAGACGTATTATTATTTATTCAGTAATTTATTTCATTTTTTGTTTGTAAAACAAACCTCTTTATATTGTGCTCTATCTAGTACATATAGAAGCATAACAGAGTTGATAATATTCTAAACTTAGAGGCTGTTTTTGACTTCACACAGAATATTATTTCATGTCAATTTTAATTAAGTTCTTGAAACAAAGCTGAGGGTTTGTGCTCAAACTAGATTAGTTATCAGAACTCAAATAGGATGTTATGTTATGTAACACCATTTTTTGCTATTTTTTGTATCATGGTCGTGTTTTTTTTTTTTTTTTTTTTAGAATTTACCAGTACCCCAGCCATCTTATTTTTTCATTTTTTTGTGAGCAGGTTAAAAGATCATCATGTATGGAAACATTCTCTTTAAGTTAAAAAGTGTTAAATACAACTTAAACTAACTGCATTTGCGACTGACTGTTGTCAGTAGATATTAATCAAATAAAATAATTTGCGCATTCATAGTGAAAAATTTTAATTTAATGTAATTGTATTTTGCTTTTCCCCAGTGCTCTACATAAGTACCCAGAAGAGAAGATGAGATTTGAAAACACTTTTTGGACTTCACTTCATTGATATCATCATTAACTGATAATGGCTGCTCACATTTTTTTTTTGAATTGCAAATTTGTTATTTTCTTTGTTATATTCATTGAAGTACTTTCCAAATCATGTAAATTTCCTGATTTTGTCCATTTTTTGTTGTGCTCTCATTGCCTCGCATATATTGTGTAAGAAAAGCATCTAGTATGTAAAGGAATGTAAATTTCATACATAAGCTTGTCAGCAAGTTTCATAAACAAGTGTGTTAAAATAAGTGTAGGAATTGGATCATATACGTTCAGGTTCAATCAGCCGTCCTAATTATTCTGTTGCTTCGTAATTTTCCATGCAATTGAAACATTTTTTTTTTATTGTTATTGTTTTAACTGTAATAAATGTGAAGCTAGATTGTATTATTGTCATGTTTAATGTTTTAAAGAAGATTAAAATATCACTTGTTTAATCTTTTCAAACTTTTCTCATTTATTCCTATATTTATGTATTTTTTTGTGTTTTACTTTTAGGAACTAAGTATTAGAGTTGAATAAGTAATCATAGTGTAAAACTGTAAATTCAGGAATATTGAATTCAACTTTCCTAGATATATTTTGGCTTATACCATTCACAAAGAATCTAAGATATGGCTAGGGTGGTGCAGATTTTTGGTTGCCAATTAATCTCTGCATGTTGGCTAGAACCTGCTTTGAGAAGTGTCTGATGATTCATTTTTGACCGCTAGAGGTTGGCGCATGTTTCATGTGGTACATTACAGGCTACCCATGCAGGCAAAATCACCGGAATGTTTTAGCGATGCTCACCGGCTCCCAGTTGTAGGTAATTACATGGGAAAAAATGGGGATCTGATGCACAGAGAAATATTGTGTGATCATTTAAACGTGTCTTGGTCAAGACTTATAGGCAAAGCCTTTTATCCTTGATCTTATTTTTCAGTAGAAGAGCATTGCATCAGTGACAATCAGCTGTGATTTTAAATCTGGTAACTTTCAATGAACGAACTGCCTCCCTCTTGTTTTTACCTATATTACCTGATAAGATAAAAATATTATTTTAGTTTGACATTATTTGTTCAAATTTTGACAAGTTGATAAGGATGAAATCTGCATGATTTTTTTTCCATTTAAGAGATTTTTATTATAAGTACACTCAAGTTAAAGTCCATTTTATAAACATTTTCGTTTTATCTTGTAGATACTTAATTTAGAAGAAACAAGTTGTTGCATTTTTTTATGATACACGTAGTTGCTTCTATGTCAGTCTGTTAGGAACGTATGAAAGATATAGAGTCATACTTCATCAGATATACACTGAACTCATTTCAGCAATCACATCTATAATTGTCTATTATAAGTCCTTTTCTGACTTTGCATGAGTTGGTACAGTGTCATCTCAATGTGCTGAAATCTGCAATAAATGTCTTAGAAAATACATTCGAACTAGTTAGCATAGTTGATGGAATAGAAAAGCTCACATGAAATTCAAAACGGTCTTCAAACTTCTTACTTGCCTGATTTTAAACTTGCAAAGAGATAGAACCCTTTTGCATAACATCTTTTAAAGTGAAATGATCAAACTAAATGTTATAAGGGTGTTTTGTGTAAAATAAAGGCTTTATTCATGTTAATTAATTGTAAGACTTACATATTGCTTCATAAGGCCAAGTTAAGTGAACTTAACATAACTTTTTCTTTAAAAAAAAAACAAAGAAGAAAGAAAACAATTAGATCCTCCGTTTCTATTTTAAGGGTATTTTTTTTTTAAAACTTAATAACTGAACAAGCAGATGATATTTGCAGAACATTTATGGATGAAGCACATTCACTCTACGTTTTGAGAAATACGTGTACTTTTGGTAGTGAAAACAGAATGTAGTAGCTTTAGTACCCCCTAAGCCTTATTTTTAAATATTTGACAAATCAAGTACATGTATTTTTGGCTCCTTTTTTATGTGCTAGTTGAAGAACTTGGCACTATTCCATTTTTTTTTGTACAAATGACAGCCTACTGATAGCATTATTCAGGTTCATATTATTTTTCAGGTTTATGATATCTTGTGCCATTCAAAATATGAGCTAAATGATACTCTTTTTTTTTTTAAAAAAATTTAAATTGCTGTACTTGGTTTTTTTTTTCATGTTAATTAAATGATATTTTACAAGAAAAGGTGCTCTATGTACAGCTTAAAATTTGTCTTGTTTCAAATGTTGATGCCAGTCGGCTTTTGTTGAGTATCAGTATTATCGCTACAGTTATCATCAGGCAGAACTTTGGGCGGACAGAATAACGCTGTTTCATGGTCCGATAAAGATGTTGGTGACTGCGGTGCCTTCTCTGTTTCAAATCCTAAGAAAGTGCTGGGGCTTTTATCTTCATCTGGAAAAGATAATCAAAATTATGGTAAATAAGATTAAGTCTTTAAGCTTTACATGTATAGCTTTCACATACATGTACGTCTTCAAGTTAAATAGTTGCAGTATTCATTAGCTTAAGACATGACGGCCTACGTGTGACAAAAATTTAAGGGGTTTTTTGTGAAAAAAAAAAAATTAATTTTATTTTATACTAAATTTTAGACTATCAATTGTACAAATTACTCAAGAGGTCAACAATATAATGCGGTTAGCCATCAAGATCTAGTCAGTAGTCTTCATTCTACTCCCTATTCAGTTTTTATCTGACCATCTTGCTTGAGTTTACCAATACACGGTACGTGTAACATCAAGAGAGTGTCACCATATAACAACTAAAACCAAAAGCCAACACATGTTCTCAAAAAAGATTACATGTACTTTTAAATTACCAATTTCATCACTGAGAGGCCAACAGAAAATACATTGTTCAAACTATGACCACCTTTAAATGTCATATTTGCGGCATGCCAACTGGTTGCCGTCATTGTTTTTTTCTCTGTGGTCTCATGATCTTGGATAGTAGAAATCTGTGAATCTGAAATCCATGTCCATCTACAACATCCACAATGGCTTTTGCCACTTTTCCTAAGATTCCGAAATTACATGTAATATAAAGCCATCAAACGGGAAGGTGTCTGTGGCCATAAAACAGAACGCTTATCTTCAGTTGGATCAGCATAGATCATGACATGTATTTTGTCATGGAATGGAAATTTATGTCATCATTGAATGATTATACTCAGTCCAAATGAGCTGTATGTTACTACACGTAATTCCATACTCCAAGGTAAAGGAGAAATATTTTCTAACTACTCTATTGAAAAATTGATTTAAATTAATAATCCAGTTACAATTTACGTGCATACGAAGAGATAAAAGACCTTTTGATTTTGGGAAAGAGCAAGAAAAAGAGGACTGTCTTCTTTAATTAATGTTGTAAAAATTAAATTTTGGACAAACGACTCATTAGGACATGTCGCAAAACCTACTGAAGCAAATTGAAGGAGACAGCAATAAAATTTATGATCAGGTATAAAACACCTGGAAGCAACACATGTTCTGACCTGCATGTATGTGCAATTACATTGACATAGCGCACCAACCTAAAGACCAGACCCAGGCACACCGATTAAGTCTGGACGTTCCACTCAGGCCAAATCTTTTGAAGAAACCACAGCCGTTACACGAAAAAGGTTTGCGACAATTGTGACAGTAGCCGGATAAAATGGATCCAAGGACTAGAAGAAGAAAAACAGTTACTGCCACCCTGGAAAGGAGGAGAAAAGAAATAACAATTAGACGAATCCAAAGAGGTTACTTTCAAAGCGCAGGGAAACGCGTTCCTTGATAATTGTTATATTTTTGTATGAAATTTTGATACATTCATCGACAACAAACCGCTTAAACAATTATGCATGTATTACTATGTTAAAAAAGAATCTAAACCAAACAAGAACATCATTAAAGATTTATTTATGACTCAGTTATAATTTATAAATTTGTGATTGTTTGCAATCCCCATGCTTAATGTATTGATCAATTAAATTATACATTTTGAACGTGACGAATTCACTAGACTATCGTGTTTCTAACTTATGATATACATATATAAGTACTTTCAACAAATTTTACTTCCTGAATGAAGAATAATATCAGGTCATAAAACTTAAAAGGGGTATCTACTTAAAGCAATTTCAAATTACATTTTGAATGGAGACATGAATAATACTATAATTTAGAGAAAGAAGAGAGTTTATCATAGACCTCATAAAGGAACCATGAGATAGTCGTAAGACCTTTTTAAGTTTAAAATAAAATATTTGAAATGGTTGCCATATACAATAATATTACATGTAGAAATACTTGTAATGTATAAATTACTATTTAGTCGAAAAGAAATTCATTATTGGGAAATAAATGTTGCTTCTTGTTCTACAATTTTGCTCAAATGTAGAATCTTTTTTCTGTAAAAACTTGCAGAGAGAACTATTAATACGTCGAGATGCATTGGCTCTGTTCTTTTGTTGAACAACACACAAGCAGAGGCAAAAGAAAATCACATTAACGTATACATATAATGACCTTAGTTCACAGTGTTCTACATTTGGCACAAATTTACCCTTAATTCATTATATCTACAATTCTTCTGAAGATGATGCAGTTCGGAAACCTAGACCTGGTGATATAAAATTATTAATGTTGGTTATTTGAAAAATAGTCTTACATTTTCTGACAATCAATACGGGAGAGAATGTAAGTTTTCCCAAAATATCTCATCCGGAGGCGACGGCATTGAGTTAAAGCCAAGACAGAAAGTCCAATTGTGTTGTCACTTCGCCTTAAGACCGCTAAATTACTGGTTCTAAACAAAGTTATAAATCAATTTCCTCTGCAGCATGAACGAACTAAATGCAATGTGGCTTAGGGCAATCTCGTCTTGAATGAGTACAAAAACAATTCTCGACATCGATGGTAGTTCAGAGATCATAAAGCTTGACTTCAATAATTGTTATCACATTGTTCAGAACCATACATAATATTATCACAGTTTTCCTCCCTACCATGTGGAATATTAGCAGACACTGAGGATCGCCTCAAATTCTATATCAGCCCTGAAAAGAAAAGTGGTGACCCACTTAAGGAGCAAACCTAAAGTTATAGTAGGTCTATTGCGAAATTTGTGAATACATTTTATATCAGCTGCTTTATGTAGAGCTTGTTGGGCTAATTCTTCTCGCTTGAATGAAAAGATCAAAATTTATTCATAGCAAAATAATTCCAAGCAAATATGAAAATGAGAATGAGTTAGTGCGGAAAACATAAAAACACAAAAGCAATTCGTCTCTAGTCCCAGATAATCAGTCAAAACTTCGGTTTTTGACAAAATTTCATAGCTCCCCTCATATCCCCCCTCCCACACACACACACACACACACACATTCACACCTTTTTTTTCCTTTTCTTAACTCTTTTTTTTGTACCAATATTTATTAAATCTTACCAAAAATACCAGTGTGTGTAGAACATGAAGTCAAAACTTTTATCACAACATTTTCCATCACAACAAGTCTGAGACAAGGTGCATCTGAAAAGTACAATGATATAAAGTTTGGAAAAAAATCTAGAGGCAATGCATAAATTACTTTCTTATGCATCGCTATATTGTAGGCCTAGATTTTGTACCTTGAATAGATCTACCAGGTACATTTTGTCATTGAAAGTACTTGCTTTAAAGCGAAGCGAACTTTCCCTCCGATAATAGGCCTTTGTGCAAAGTTAGAAGTTTCATAGACATGTACATGACTTTGTGTTAACCTAAATAATTATAGTTTTGCGCTTTCTCGCCTCTTTAATCCGGCAATCTTTGCAACTGAAAGTAATTTGTGGTCCCAGTCTGTAAGGTTTCACGTGACTATCACAATACGTAAGTCACGAAGTTTATAAACAAGAAAGACATGATACTTGTAGTTGATGTTATTGCTTTTTTTTTTTACTTTAAATAATGTTAGCTTATAATCCTTAACTTTTCTTGCGCTTCATGAATGAAAATAAGGATGCTTCTGTGGTTAAAATGACTGGTCTTATGTAGAGAAAAGCCGAGATATAATGCTGTTTAGCGCAAACGTCTCTCTTAAATCTAATCGAAATAAACATAATGTCCTGGCTCCACTTAAAAATGCAAAGCAATTTAAAATTCTATGCAAGAAAAATTGGCAAATTATGAAAGCTAAATAAGACTGTATTCAAGTTGGATGATTCAGTTTTTTTCTTATCATTATCAGACAAGAATTTTTAAGTAATCTGCCACTCTCGTCAAACTAAGAAATATGGTCAGTGGAAGCATAAACTGCTTAATGTAAATGAGAGACTACCCACTGGGTTGCAACAGTTAATAGCTGGTGCCATCTGATTAATTTTCTCTACCCATCTTTATCATGACACGTTTATGTATATAATCAGTAAGCGCCTTTTTTTTTACGTTTGTCCCTAACTCTGCCTGTCGGTCGTTTGTCTTCCGTGATCAGTCTGTGAATATCTCTCTCTCTCTCTCTCTCTCTCTCTCTCTCTCTCTCTCTCTCTCTCTCTCTCTCTCTCTCTCTCTCTCTCTCTCTCTCTCTCTCTCTCTCTCTCTCTCTCTCTCTCTCTCTCTCTCTCTCTCTCTCTCTCTCTCTCTCTCCTCTGACAATCTTGAAGAAGATAAAGTTAAAAGGCCAGGATATTAATGTCAGTGAGAACGAGAGAGTGTGCGTGGGAAAGAGCTTTGCAGATAAGATCTTTGAATAACACCGTTTATGGATGTAACTTCTTTTTCATTAGGGATACCGGCGATATTATGTCAGTTGATACTGTAAGGCCACTCAACGCTGTTTAGTGCAAAGCGGATTAATAAAGAATAATGGGCAACTTACATGATCCGTTTAGTCATTATTTTGACTCTTGCGGGAATGTGAGGACTGTTTACTCGACTGTATTCCAATACGTATAGAAGCAAAGCATAAAAGGAATATCAAATAATAGTTTGAAAATGTACAATGACTGAAGGCCCCTCCTTTTTTAACTTTGAATGGGCGTTATTTTTCATTGAGCACTCAACCTAGCTTTTTCTAGTTGAATGGGGCAGGAGTCGATTCTAGGAAGATAGTAACGAAAATAATATTATTGTTCTTTGTTACTATAGACAGTTGTTCAATTTTTTTCCGCAACTTTCGTATAAACGTGTGTGTGTGTGTGTGTGTGTATATATATATATATATATATATATATATATATATATATATATATATATATATATATATTTGATCAACAGCTAGATGTGTATAAATCTATACAGGCCCTATCTAGATCTGTATATTTATTTAAAGCAGAAAGTTCAATAATAAATAGGCCCCATATCTAGACGTAGAAGTGAGCAATATGCGTAGACATACCGCTACATCATTATGACCAAATTGCAGACTAGTTACATTCGTCTACTTTTCAAACTCAGCTTCTCGTTTGAAAGTTTCTCAGATTATAGAGAAAAATTCGAGCATGAAGTATCTTACTAGAGTTAGTTAGAGGCATTCGGATCGGCCGTGATGCTCAAAAAGCTCTTTAGGTATTTTGAGAGGTGAAATTTCATCATAGATTAAATTATTATAATGTAGCATTGTGTAACAGGGTCCCTTGCAAATTTTAGCGTAAACAATACATAGAGAATGCATTTAAGCTGACTAGGGACTTCTTTTAGAGAAATTAATCTGTCTTGCAAGTTTGCGATCACGAAATACTAAATCATGGGACAATTTGAAAGGAATGTGACCGCCTTGCGGGAAACCCTAAATTTTGCAGTTACAATGTAGCCACATTTTTCTGTGGAGCCAGAAAACAGTGCTCCCTTCTGTTATCGAACTCATATATCTTGATGTTCTAAAGGTGGTTAATTTTTTTTCATTTTTTTTTTCTTCGAATACATAAATATTAGTTGGTCTTTGGAAATGTAAAGTAGTTTGATTTTAATTTCTCTATGCCTTCAACTTACCAGTAAAAGTAGGCTCTGATTGGCTGTTTCATGCCTTTCATTTTTTTTCAATTGCAATTCGAGTAGTTTTCTATGAGGCCTGTAGAAAAACCTATATAAAATTTTAGTTTATTACATACCCCGATATCGTGTAATATAAATTTGGCAATTGTTAGTAATTCTTCGAATGTTGAGCTGTGTATAATATCAACATATACATTGCAATTTTCATATGATCATGCATCCGCTTTTACTTTCATTAGCTTATCATTTGTTCGCATACAGTCTTTAGGTATTACTATAACCCTGTTGTCGTTTAAATGGAGCAAACCCTTGTACAGCTTACTAAAGAGCAAACAGAGAATAAAAATCAATACAGCAATATCCAATGCTTACGAAAATTAACAAAACACATTTTCCTTTAAAAGCATTTTTTTCGAGTTTTAGGTTGCGTGTCCTTTATAAAGATTCTGGTTGACACTTTTTTAAGTTCAAATTCATTTTGACACAATTATGTGAAATAAAAATTAATAAGGCTACAAACAGTCACTTTTCAGGCTTTTTTTTTCACTCTCGTAAATAATATTGTCCCAGAATTAGTTGATGCCATCCTGTAAGGACAAACAGACCTACAAGATCATCTGCCAAATGAGCTATGCTTATCCTCAGTTAAATATTCTACCTCAAATGTATTCAAGTAATGTAATAAGAATAATACTCCTCGGAATGTTACCAACACACTCAACACAGTACAGTTGTACAGAGATGTTTATCAACTTATCCGGTTTATTTCCCAATGCTCATATCTAATGCTCCAAACAGGGTTTCCTGGCAATATACATCGATGAAAAGATGCCTGCTTGGCCGTACTAACATAAAAACAAAGCAAAACAAAAATGCATAAAGCAAAATATGTATTTTATTATATTAATCTAAATAATTTTCTAATGCTTTATTATTTTATTTTGGGCTACACTTTTTTTCAATGTAGTGCTTAACATTCCACTTCTCTCTTCCGCTCTTTTTCTGTTTTAAAGTCGCTGCATTCATTTGTCTTTTTCTCTATTCCTCTGTATGCTAATCTTCTACTTATCTATATACCTCTTTATCTACATGTATTGATCTATCTATTTTTTCTCTTTTTAATAGTCTATCTATTTATCTCGTCACTGATAAAACAAACTTGATATGAGGACAATCACATACCCCACAGTTCGAAAACTGCATTGGACCTGTCCAAGAACAGGAATATCTGTAAGAAGTCCTTAGGGTTCTATTGAAATGATATTTCTACATATGTAAATTTGAATGCGTGGAAAAAAAAACACCAAGGCCAAATTAGTGGTATCTCGATCCATATGATTGATTGATTGAATTTTTTAAATTTTATACATCTAGCCCACTATGAAAGGTAATATCGAAGTTTAAACCTTCTTGATTCATCTCATTGAGTGGACTAAATTTGAAGCAGACCAAAATATAATTACATCAATAAGCATCAATAAAAAAGGTCAATAAACGTCATGCTAAAATCTTTCTCACTTAGATATATAAAAGAATTTCGTGCTTCTAAATGGGTCTACGCTTTTAGATGATTTTACCTTTGCTGTATCATAATAAGGTAGAACTTAATATGTTGTATACTGAGACAATTGGGGTTCCTCTGAAAAAAAAACTCATTTTTTTTTTCAAACTCTGTCAAAACAAAATGGGACCAATCACTCGATCGTGTCAAATGTTCAGATGGTATCAAGTAAAGGTCTCCCAGAGGCAGTATTGAATATAAGAAGACTTACATTAAACAGCCGTTCTTTGAGGACATTCTACAACTGGTTTTAAGTAACCCGTACGAAACTGCGGCCTGATAAGAGAAGTATGAAATAACTATCTGCTTTAAAAACCTTACGTTGGATTTATTAAGGTCTTACTAAGATATCTGATTTTGGCTATAACACTTTCAGAAAAAGTGACAAACCGAACAAACTTTGCTATTTTATTTCATTTTATAAAGCAATCAATACAATTTTAATAGTGATTTAAATTAACTTTTATTCAAATATTGCTGGTGTTTTGTGAGTTTTAAAAGTGTATAGGGCTAGAACTACAAGCTGCCCAGTGAATTAGTAGGCTATTATGCTTCTGGATAAAAGAGACGAGCAATCTAATATAATGATTTAAGTTTTCTTCTCGGAGCGCCATCCAAACATCGACTGAAAAACTGACCGGTACCGAGCGTTACACAAAACATAAATGTATATATTCATATTCACGTTGATCAGAAGAAAAGTTTCATTCACCATTAAGAAAATCTTGTTTGCATTTCTATAGATTCCAGTAGACGAAAATTCCAGTTCAAACATTTTAACGACAGAGAGTATAATATGAGGCAGATAACAAACAATGAAAACAACCGATACAAAAACTACAGTTTGTACAATTCTGGCATCTCTTCGTCTGTCCTTACTCGGTGTAGTAGAGTCAGAAACGGTGGAGGCGGAAGCCATATTCTCTCTGAATTTGGAGGATTGAGTAAGACTACGGGACAGTATAACAAGGCACACAATAACAATGATGAAACTCATATTGAAATATATGCTTGCAAATACAGTATAAGTGGACCAGTCCGTTCCTGCAAATATAACATAGGTAATATTCGTTTTATAACTTTGTTCATATGTAATTGTCATTGAAGCAAAAGTGTACAACAGAACACAAGTTGTGCCGACGGAGAAAAACAAAATGGCAACCAGCTGACGTCTTGCCGTAATTATATACTTGACTTGAAGAGGCATTGCCACGCAACAACAGCGCACGACGGCTATAACCACTGTGGTCACCAAGGAGACTTTCTGCGGGAAGATCACAGCAACCACAGAAGTCCAGTAGACAACATTAGCATGAAGTTCAGCAACCCCTGACCCGCTGAAAACTGTGGTCTGAAGAATATATGACGCACTGTTGACTAATGCTGTGGCTGCAACAAGGCAATCGGATATGGATAAAATAAAGAAGTTCTGTGTGACTCCGTCTGAAAGTCCCATTTTGTAGAACACTGCCAAATTGATGCCGTTAGCGGAGATGCCCAAAATGCCGAGGATTGGGTTCAGTACCAGTTTAAATATAAGACCAAAATATCTGAGAGTGATGTCACTGATTAATCCTTTCTGTATTACCATGGCCTCAGTGACTGCTTGCAAAGTTCTCATTGCGCTATGACTATTTTCAATATTGAATTGCGATTTTTACCCAGAATTTATCCTTCGCCTTATAAATAGCTTTAAAACTGAAATACGCATGAATAGATAGAGCAGGTTAAACACTCGTCATCCATTTTTCAGATCCATCACAACCGTGTGCGAATATATATCAACGGAAAATTCACTCAGTTATGTTTCATTTAGTATGATTGAATATAGATTTCTTTGTTATCATTTGTTATTTGTGTCAAGTTTTCAAACAAAAAAATTGGCTTTCATTCATTCTTAACATAATGTTGAAACAACAACTTCTTTTTCATATTTTTTTTCATCACCCTGTAGGAAATAAATCTTGTGATGACATAATTCTTTAAATGCACAGATAAATATCTGAGACGTGTAAAAAACGAAAAAACTATTCCACCCATTGTAAAATACAAAATAAACACGATTCACTGAACAAAAATATTATGTTGTTACCATCAATTTCCTCAACCAATTTTCTTGGAACCGAAACGCAATCTTGAAGAAAATAATGTTGCCTAATAGCAAAACAATTTTATTTTTGGAAATTTACTTTTTCCAAAATTGTAAAATTTTAACACACTTAATCATCAATTCAGTTGTCATGGGCTGGAGAGAAAAGTGCTCTGACTGTTCATAACAAGCCTGTTTTTGGTGATAAAGAGCTATGCATGGTGTCTCTAATATGATAAATAATTGAAAAGTTGTGGTAACTTTTTTAGCTCTCAAGAATGAAAATCAACAAATAATTATTGTAAATGTGTGCAAGATAGTAATAGACCCGTGGGACTTGCAATGTGTGTTTTCCTTGATCAATTTTCACCTTTCTTTAAAAAATTTTTGTTGTCTTAATGATCCATCAAACATTATTTATTTCCAATTTTACCATTGAAGTCGATCCATCTTCCAAACATAATAAGTATCATAATAGGCCTGTGTCTTCCGATCACGTTTAGCAGGAAGAATTTTCCATTTCTTGATTTTTAGATTCAGAGCATGATTAACTCAGGTTGTAAAAAAAATTTCTCTTTTTTTTTTAAAAGGTAGTGCGTGAGCCAAAGCTCAAAATTAAAAAAAAAAAAAAATTAAGATCGAAAGTCACTTCGAAAGCGACAGCGTTAATTTCCTTCATCATAATTAATTGACGGGACAAACGGATTCAAAAAAAAAGAAGATAACATATTTATTTAGCCTACTTTTTGACGTTGAAAATATGGCCAGCGCTTGGTATACAATATACTGACTGAGCCAGCCTCTTAAACTTCATTCCGTAATATTTTTCTGTGTCATTCTCTGCACACCTGCCTATAACTAAGCGCTTCTCCATGATAGCGGTGGAAAGCCGTATAATATTCAAAGTTATGGGTAGATCTAGATATAGATTCTGGATCTTGTCACAAGATAGAAGTAACCTTTAAAGGTTGAACTTGTTGATTTAAATCTTAACAAAATTTCCCCAGAATATTGGCATAATGTTTTACTCCGATAAAAAGGAATCAGAGCTAGATATCTATTGTTGAAATTTATTGTGCCATGAGAGTGCTTGGCTCAACTGTTAGATTAACTTTTATCGGGAAAAGGATAGGGAAAAACGGCTTTTTCTAAAATATTCTTTGTAAATGCAAGACAAGAAATTTCCGCAAAAATATCAAGAGCCTTGCTGGAATTCATGTCATTTGTTCATACACAATAATAAGCATTGTAAAGGATCCATTAAAATATATTGTGATTTTACAGAATATGCTAACCGTTCTTGTTGGCTACATCCTTTTTAAATTTATTAAGCATTAATGTGTGATAACTTACGTGACATGAACATATCTTCCGTTATCATCCGAGAAACACTCAACCGGCATAGTCTCCAAGTCGGAGGGCTGAGGAAAAGGCGAATGAAGTAAAAAATACCCTGCTGAGAGGGAGAGG
Source organism: Elysia crispata (assembly GCA_033675545.1). Taxonomy (NCBI): domain Eukaryota; kingdom Metazoa; phylum Mollusca; class Gastropoda; family Plakobranchidae; genus Elysia; species Elysia crispata. The sequence goes on from JAWDGP010005584.1 coordinate 456,468, forward strand.
GAAAGAGAGAGAGAGAGAGAGAGAGAGAGAGAGAGAGAGAGAGAGAGAGAGAGAGAGAGAGAGAGAGAGAGAGAGAGAGAGAGAGAGAGAGAGAGAGGAAGAAGAAGAGAAGACGGTGGTCCGGGGGGGAGTCAAACGCCAATAGCAAGACAAACAGAACAGAACTAGACAGACATAGTGAAAAAGATGGAAGAGAGAAGATAACTTTTGGAAAGAAATAATATGTAGAGCAAAAAAAAAATAAAAATAAAAAGCACAAGGGGACATAAGCAAGGAAACACGTAAACGTAAAGTGAAAAAAAAAAAAAGAGATAGAGAAAGAGCAAGTGAATGAAACACAGAGAGCTAGAGAGATAGACAGATTTAAATAAGACCATTGAATGAAACTACACGGTAGGAGAGAGATTTTGTTTTATGGCAGAAAGAGGCAGACAGACTGAGAAAAGAGAAAAAGAGAGAACGAGAGAAAAAAAACAGTCTCGCTACGCATTAAAAATACCGCAGGCTCTATTTTTAAAGCAGTGGATGCGACCCAAATATAAACAGTTGAACAAGTTGGGATTTGAAAAGACTGACTGGTTTTGAGAAGTCTCTAACTTTATAAATATGTAAATAATTTTAAATATGCTTTACTAAGTATTTTCGCTTTAAAGTCGTAATGATCACAGTCAACCTACACACAAACTCCAAAGTTTTAATTTGAGTTAGGTTTGTTTAGTAAAAAGACGACTTAAGGGTTCTTAGGAAAATGGATCTAGAATTCAATTTAATTTCATTATATGTTATCTTCCTTCACTTGCCAAAAGAAGATGGCACTTCACAAAGAGTAAAGGTCCATTATTTTATACAGAGCGCGAACGCGGTTTTTCGTCCTGGAATGGTTTAGTCATTTTATAGAGGAACCGTTCAAATAAAGTGCGAACGCGAACAAATATTTATTCGCGCGGTCGACCGCCGACATTGCTCCAGAGCAATTTTTCTTCAGAATGCCGCGGCGGCTTTCTTGCTCTCAAGTTGTATCAACCAATCAGCTTGTACCACCTTCCTTGCATCATTTTCGAAAATAGAAACTTGTAGGCATGGCTTTTCAAAGGAAAAGCTATGCAGATTGCAGAGCTAGTCTGCTTTGCTTGTAAGGTATGGGCGATACCGAGGCAATGGATAAAACGGAAGTTTTGATTTTAGAAGTTGGAAAGAATCCGGTTTTGTTTGACAAAGCTGAAAAAGCTTACAAAGAGACAGTCAAAAAGAAATATATTTGGAAGGGAATTGGAGAGAAAGTTGGACTGACAGGTAGGATCTCGTCCGTGTCTGCTTCTGTCTGTGCCATGATTTTAATATGACCAAATGACCAAATTTAAACTCTCACACCAAGAACAAGGCGATCCGCCTAGAAAGCCGTCGACGGTTTTCCGCGTTCGTGTTCGCGCTTTATATGAATGGCTGTCGCATTCGCGCTCTGTATTAACGGAGCTTTACTGCATCAAGGAATCATTGTCAGTCGAATCAGTAGCGATAACATTGAGGAATCCAACCTAATTAAAAGCGCTGAAGCTACCCAGAGCTGAAATTTTGAATGATTTGAAAAATTCGCAAACAATGGGACAAAAGATATTTTATAACAAAATATTGCAACGAACGTTTTTGGCATGCTGTAGATTGTTGGTTAGAGTTCACGGCCTTTGGACAAGTAGCGTGATTAATCTGTGGGGTTAGGGTAGCGTTTTCTACAGAAGTGCATACCAAAATTACTGACCACTTATTTTTGCTTACCCAATTCTTCATCAGAGCAGTGTTTTTGGAGTCCAGTTAGCCTTGTGAATAACTATTACTTTATTACGAATGTTATTGAAATGTGATAATCTTCGTTATTTTATCAAGTATTGGTACACGCATTAAGTATAAAAATGACTTCTGGGGAAAATGGCATTTTTAAGGCTCAAACAGGTATTTGACTATTTTCCTTTTATTCCTAAAATTGTTAGTTCACCGTAATGAAATTGCAAGTTTTAGCTTGCTAAAATGGCAAAAAGACACTGTAGGAAATTTATCGAAATATTTTGTACTTGATAAATACAGAAATCTTCATTCGATACAGCAGATAACATGCTTTTTTTTGTTTAGGAAAAAGATAATTATAATAATAATACATAGGGCGTTTGTCTAGGTAACGTTACGTAATAAATTAATTTAGATGTTATTGCTGATCAAAATATAAAATAATGCAGAGTCATGAGATCAAGATTACGTATTTGCAGATTTAACTCCAAAGAATAGAAAAGATAAAATTGGAACAATCAAGTCAGCATGAAGTTTACCAAACTTGAATTAATTAACAACGATATATGAGTATCGATCTCTACAATCAAAATTTATTTGAAATCTAAGTCGAACTTACATCGGTCGACTGAAATTTCGGAAATAATTTCTACTATATTGTAATTTTTGCCTTTAAAGTTAAAAAAAAAAATGGATAGGAAACTTTAATTCTTCATGTTTCTAACAAGTGGCTATCTTCACGATTCGTGAAACTGGTTTAGGAATTATGAATATATCCCACCGTGCCCTGAGTATACATAAATAAAAAAAAAAACCGACTCACGAAGTTATCTTGTAATGTTGCAGTAGCCGCGTCTTTAATGCTTTTTCACGCTTATTGAACCTTTAGCTTAAAAGTAATATATATATATATATCTAAGGTGTTTACAAATGCGGTGTATATTTTCACGAGAAAAGACGGATTAAAAAAAAAAAATTATACACATTTTACCTTGCTGAATGGAACATAAAAAAAACCCATTGGAAATTAATTATTACATATTCACTCATTTTTGTAAGTGTTCCGTGAAATCATTTATCAGACAAAAAACTTTCACGGAAGAAGCACAGCGACCATTATGCTCTTACAAGTTTGAAACAACACTGTAGACAAGACGAAGCTCAATGCATAACACAGCATTTAGACACCTTTGCGCATTGGGAGATGAAAAATTCAAATTCACACCTTTGATCTACAAGCCGTGTAGATATCACTGGTAATAAATGATGAATTGACAGGCCACGTTGAATTATTATACCTAGTTAAACACTCCAAGCGGAAGCCACAAGTAATTCATGCAACAAATAAAAATAAAACTTAGAATATGTATTTATCGTCAGAAATCATAATTTAAAAAAAAAGCCAATCTTACACGTTGCTGATGAAAACGTAAGAACAAAATGCATGAGCAACGATTGCAATGCCACATAATTTATTTTACCCACAATTGGTCACATTTTCACTCAAAAGCAGCCTCTAATACTCCATTCAGAAATAAGCAAACAAGAATACAGGAAAGAGGCAAGGAGAGCAGTGGAGGAGGCAATTTCGATAAGGACTATGTACATGTAGACACCTGCCATACCAACATCGATCTTATTGATTTTTCTTTCTTTAGTTTTTGGTACCCGCTTTTAGCACAGTGACTCTAATGCGCAATCAGCCCTTTGTGCTATGCTGACAGCTCAAACTTAGGGATTTCACCGGATTTCTAGCTTAACAAGAGAAGTATTATGACAGCATTTAACTCGTTTACAACATCATTGTTTCCATTTCATTTGTTTAGGTCTAGTCTTCCGGGAAGGTTAAGTCGTGAATAGATCTTAGTTTCTTGGAGTTCAATAAGGGAATAAGTGATAACAAAAAAAGGATGAAGAGCTAGATTTAGAGAAAGAGAGAGAGAGCGCGAGAGGAGAGGGAGGGAGGGAGGGAGGGAGGGAGAGAGAGAGAGAGAGAGAGAGAGAGAGAGAGAGAGAGAGAGAGAGAGAGAGAGAGAGAGAGAGAGAGAGAGAGAGGAAAGAGAGAATCAATGGAAGAATACAAGTGGTTGAATTTAACGGAGAAGTCTAATTTGAATAGTATAAGATCAAATGATTCATTAAATCTTAAGTAAGAGACGTATTTGATTCTAAAACAAACTCATTAGCCTCAGGCATATGCAACCTTGATTTAAGTTCTACTTGATATATGTACTCAGGGTGTCAGCTAATCTGTATTAACCATGTTATAGATTAGTTCCACATTAGCCACTTCTAGCAGAGTTTTCCCCAAACTTGATAATAAAAGTCGTTCTTGATACAATTTCTTTTTCTTTTTTTTCCTCTCTTCATACATACAACAACGCCATTGTCATTCATTAATATTTCTAACTTTTTGTTGATTAATATCTTTTCGCATTATCATAAATTAAGATTACAGTTTATACAAAATAAGCACAGTAAATGCTGCAAGCTTAAGAACATCTACATTACCTTGTATCTTCACGATTTCTCTTGTTTATAGTAAACTTCGTTATTTTCCCTAGTTACTACAGTTTTACTCTAAACTTTGCTATAATCACGATCATCGATATAGTTCCCTTATAAAACATCTAGAAATAAGGCAGCATAATCAATTCACCTGAAAAACAAGATTTAAAAGCTTAATATGTCTTTTGAATTTGTTGAAAATCCTCCGTAAATTATCCTTCAGACATTTTGAATGCTTCATGTCATACAAACGTAAAAATGATAATTTAACTACCTACATGACACAAACCTTATGGTTATTTTATTATTTCGAAAAAAGCTTTAAGTTGGTAAAATCTTCTTGTTTCCGATGAATCTAGTATTAATCAGAAGGAAAAAAAAGCTACTTTGAGAGAAACTGCCATCACCACCATCAAAGATTTTCGCTGATACTTAAATTTATTTAACAAAATATGCGTATGAATTTAGCATTTAAAACATGCATTAGTAATTATACTGTGACAAAACACTTTTAATTAAACAAATTTTTCGTCACGTAATGCAAAAAGGGCTATAACTGCTTTTTATCTCACTCTGAATTTTTCAGTATTTTACGTATTTGCAAACCTTTTCACCTTGTACAGTTATAGAATAATTGCAAAATATTTTGAATATAATAAATTAAACAAGGAAAAAACAACATCATAAACATAAATAATCCTGTTGATTTTAGATAGATAAACTTTTATTTCGGTTTTAGATAATATAAGAGATTTACACTAAGCTTACCTTAAACCTGTAGGAAGTTCCTCTAATACAATGGCCCAGAAATCGATTACCAACGGACTACTTGCTTCACTCGGATTTTTAGCCACTACAATCCATTTTTTGCTCGAGTGCGTTAGGAAATTTGGTGCTACAGTTGCTGGATCCCTAGTTGAGTGTTGGGTTGGCCAGGCAGAGAAGGGTAACTCAAGCTCAATATTCACCCCATAATGAACGCAACCCGATTTGCATTCTAGACTGGTTAGCTCTTTACCACAAAGTCATGTCTCAAAAAAAAAGATAAGTATGTGAGGCAAAGAGGAGGGATAATGAGTAAAGGAGAAAGAAAGAGAGAGGGAGAGAGAGAGAGAGAGAGAGAGAGAGAGAGAGAGAGAGAGAGAGAGAGAGAGAGAGAGAGAAGGGGGGGGGGGGGAGGGGAGAGAGAATTTATCAGAACGCTGGAAAAAGATGGCAAAATACGTCGTTTCTTTGTCATAGAAAATGCTCTAACAATAATTAGGTATCTAAGGTGATATAAAGAAGAGTGGAAACGAAACCATTCTACCAATTTATGCGACTGCATGACAAACTTTCAACAACCAAGGTAATATTTAAAATATAAAAATCATTACGCTTGGCACCATTCAAATTGGTTTGAATATCAATTAAATGAAAATTGTAAATACATTACCTATCTTCATTTATCTTTATTTGGCTATGATATTTCCGTGTTTTGTTTTCAGTTAAATGGGTAAAGTTTAAAGATACTTTCAACAGTTAGTGCTTCAACTGCACATGCTATAGGAATGAGATTCGCGTGTTTCATTAATATTTACTCACAGGCAGCAGACTATTGCTGGGTAAGACTCAAAAAAGACGATATTTGTTCATCTATTTTGAGAATGACGACAGTCAGAAAAAATAAATAATCAAACGCAAAGACAGAGAGAGAGAGAGAGAGAGAGAGAGAGAGAGAGAGAGAGAGAGAGAGAGGGAGTGAGT